>OY998175.1:232546621-233146621 GCA_963921935.1 Galeruca laticollis
TTGCTTTGGAGGTTTGCGAAATAATAATTTCTGTGATTAACCACCGCTTTAGTTTCAGTGATCATTTAGTGATTGTCCAGTTATTTTACAGCGACCAGTTCGAACAATATAAAGTTAATTTTCCAGATCGTATTCTTAAGTCAATAAGAGAAAACTTTTCTAGTATTAATTACTTAAAACTAAAAACTGAACTTCAAGTTATTTATGAACGCGACGATTTTAATAAGAGTTCAGGAGCTGTGCCAATGCTGCAATTGTTTATTAATAACAATCTCTCGGAAACTGTAAAATTGTTGACTATTTTATGTACATTACCAATGACAACTGTAGAAAGCGAAAGATGTTTTTCTACATTAAAGAGAATCAAGACATTTTTGCGTAATACTATGAGACAGGAGAGATTGTCGGCGTTAGCTATCTTAAGCATAGAAAAGCAATTTGTGAATAGTATTCATAATTTTAATGAAAGGGTTATTGATCACTTTGCAAATGCAAAAGATCGAAGGCTTCACTCAAATTTTAAAAAGATTTAGATTAATTATCATTTAATTTAAGTTTGTCATATTTAATATGTATAAAAAAGAATAAAATGTGGTTGTTTTTTAAGAGAGCATTATTTTTATATAAAACAAGCGTGGCCCAAAATTTTTTTGCCTCTCTGGCTTTGGTAAAGAACTCCTCAAATTTTGCGTTTATAGCGATTTTAACGACTTCTGGGTAGAAATTGGGCATGGTTTTTCGAAAAATTTCTGCCCACGGCGAATAGGCCTCCGGGGACTGGTCAGTGTCGTTCTGTATTTTAAGATTTTGTTCACATCACCTATGACCCCCCTATAAAATTAACCACGAGCCGCCACTGCTCAACAACAGTCAGCACAACAACCTCGCCCCACCCAACAACCACGAACTGCCCAACAAACCCGACAATCTCAACTGACACATCCACTTCAAACTCTGAATATCCGCAACTTACTTTCCAAATACACCTCCCAGAGGGAGTTATTTAACCTCCTCAACAAAAACGAGCTATTGAGGGGAAATATCTCCTTCCTAAACGCAAACCCGAACCGCACAGCACTCCTGAAGATACCCGCCAACATCACACACGAATCTCTTGCCAACAGACTTCGAAACGCCATCGGTGACCCCTAGGTCACCATCGTCCCCCTAAATCCAACTCCCCGAGCCCGCTCACAAACGAGAACCCACAAGCTCACCTTCTCTTTTGTCTGCAGAAATGTAGACACGTCCCTATCCGATAAGGAATTCGAGGATATCCACCTTCACCAGATCTTGGCGCATTATTTCCCATCGTCTAAGCAAGCCCACCTCCATGTTTCCAATCCTTACGGATTCCGAAATGGCTTACCACCACGCCCTTCCACATGGCATCAAATTTCACGGTCTCTCACACCAGTGTTAGGCCTCAAACCCTTCTAACCCACTACCTGCAGTATCCAGATACACATATCGCCATTTCAAAAAAGCCGATTGGGTTTCCTTCGCAAACCACGTCTCCTCTAACTTACCACAACCCATCATTCATCAGACGACTGATGACATAGATAATCACCCAGCGGAATTCCAATCCCTCATAATCGATGCACAAGACATCGCCGTACCTCTCACCACCATAAACACCAACTATTATGCACTTCCGCAACGAATATTTCTTAAAACCCATCAGAAAATACAGTTATACAGGTTGTACGTCCGCACTCGAGATCCCGCTGTCAAGACACAATGGAACCGTCTAGACGCCCAGGTTCGGTACGAAATCAATGCTGTAAAGCAGACTGAGAAAATGGAAGGCCGATACAGCCGGATTGAACTTCGGACAAGGGCGCGTGTTTTGGCAAAAAATCTACCGCCTTGTCGGCCTCAAGAGGAAGGTGGAATCACATCTCGAAGTGCAAGGACAGGAGATCTACACATCCGAAGACAAAGCCACCGCCTTCAAAAATAGCCTACAAACTGTCTTTTCACCACGTGACAATCCAAGATTTCTCAGGGACTTTGCCATCGCCCGCAACATAACTCGAAGGTCACACGTCCATATTCCACTAAATGAGAACTCTCCGCTTCTTACACCCTTCACAATCGTAGGAGTTCAGCCGGCGTTCCGAGCGGGGAGAAACAGTGCCCCTGGGCACGACGGAATCTCGAGATAGGCACTTAAAAACTTGCCAGAAGAGATTTTCCCTCCGCTCTGCACACTATTGAACGCCTGCTTGGAATTCTCTTACTTCACTCGTTGTTGGAAATCCTCCAACGTAGTTCTCATCCCCAAACCCGGCAAAGACCCTACAAAGCCCGAATCCTACCGCCAAATTTCGTTAATCAGCGTCCTAGGTAAAATCTTTGAACGTTTGTTAAAAGAGTGAATCTGGGACTTATGTACCGAAAATAATATAATTCCAGCATTTCAATTCGGATTCAGGCCAGGCCACTCTTGTCAGAGCGCCACCACTAACTTTCAAACCATCGTCATCCGAACTTTAAACCAACAACGCTGTTCAGCCGCCATTTTCATGGACGTTCAAAAAGCTTTCGATCGAGTATGGCACGCCAGACCAGTAAGAAAGCTACTGAGCATCCGATAGCCAAATCAAATAGTAAAATTATTATATTCCTACCTCACAGATCGATCAATCAGTGTCAAAGTTGGTTATAGCCTATACGACTCATTTAGACACCAAACCGGTGTTCCGCAAGGATCAATACTCGCTCCGCTATTATACATAATTTATACGTATGATACACCAGTACCCCGACACCCCCAGGAGAATATCCAATTATATGCGGACTATTGTGTATGTAAGAGTAAATTGCACAGATGCCAACTCAATGATAGGTTTATTTTTGAATGACAGTTATTATTTACAATCAATGATATGATGTTGCATGAAAAACAATAGAACGTAAAAGAACGTTATTGGAATATACCACATTTCCTCCCTCTTTTATAAAGTTTTCTTGAATTATCAAGGTGGAGAGTAAATAGTTCGTGATTTGCGTATCCGAGATGATCGTCGAATTCGCGTTTGGAATGAAAAATTACTGTTCTTGAGGTAAACGTACAGTACGTTGATCTTGATTTTGAAACGGAAATTCTTCTTGAAAAGTTGCAGAGGTAGATGGATTTTGGAATGAACCATTTACAATAGGTGAAAAAGATGTGTGAGACGTTGAGGATGTAGACGTAGACTTCTCCACACTTGAATTTGGTAAAGATTTTGAAAATACAGATTCTTGAGTTGACGTAGCTTGTATAGTGGGTGATTCTTTAAGCAACACATTTTGAGAAGTCAAAGGAGTATTAGATGAAGGTGTAATTACTTCAGTATTAATTTCTTGTTGTGCACTCATAGATCTTGTAGTTACGTTATTTTTGTAAAATCGAGTACGACGTCGTGTGCTTGTGGTGGGAAATGTTGTCAAATTAGCACCAATTTTATCTTCAATAAATGTTACTCTTTCTGGTTTCTTTCTTGTTTCTTCCCCTTCTTCTGATTTCTTTGTAAAAGCATGAATTTGATCGACGTGACGTTTATACTTTTTATCCATGTAACTGATTTCATAATGTAGATCTCCTAGACGAGAATTAATTTGTCCGGGAATCCATTTCTCTAATTTTGGATTACCGGAAAGAAAATATACATGTTCATGTGGTTTAAATTCTCGGTACGTATTTATAAAATCAGCTTGATGTTTCTCAGAAATCTTCTCGTTGATAGGTTCGGGTCGAACAAGATCTAATCGTGTGCGAATGTTTCGTTTTAAAAATAATAAAGTAGGTGGTTGTCCAGTAGTTGGATGATGAGCTTTTCTATATTGTCTCAAGAACTCATTCAAGTTTCGTTGTAAAGAACCTTGGGTCGTATCCATTTTAAATAAGACTCTTTTTGTTGTACCTGCGCATTTTTCTGCTTGAATGTTTGTCGACGGGTGATAAGGAACAGTAAGTTTATGATATTTCACTCCACTTATCTTGAGAAATGTTTTAAACTCATCTGAAACAAATTGACGGCCATTATCTGAAACAACAATGCTAGGTACACCATAAGTAGCGAATAACTGGTCGAGAGTATCGATTGTAGCAGTGCTAGTATAGGAACTAGTGACCTTAACTTCAAGCCATTTACTTTAAGCATCAGTGATAACTAGAAGCATCTGACCATCTACTGGTCCAGCGTAGTGTATATGGATACGTTCCCATGGGCCTTTAGGATATTCCCAATGATGTGTGTTGAATTTAGGAGGAGCATGAGCATGTTTGGCACACTCAGCACAAGATTTAGCAATAAGTTCAATATCTGCATCGATTCCTGGCCAGTAAAAAAATGATCGTGCCAAACCTTTCATTTTGACAATGCCCAAATGCGTCGAATGAATGTCGTTTAAAATTGCTTGACGAAGAGACGATGGAATCACAACTTGATGTTCAAAAATCAAGCAATTTGAAGATAGACTATAAGAAGACTCAGGCACGTTGTATCCATGACGAGATAGATCTTGACCAGCTTCGAGTAGTTGAACAATTTTACCTAGGTTAGAATATTTACGAGTTTCCTTTGCAATCTGCTCTGCTCGTACAGGAAACTAATTGATCTGGTTGATAATAAATGTGTCAAAAGAATCAAGTTCTGTAATTTCGTCAATAGCGTCAACCGTTGAAGGAAGTGGAGCACGTGAACAATAATCTGCATTGGCATTAGCTTTAGTTGGCTTGAACTTAATATCGTAGTTGAAATGAGCTAAGTAATCAGCATAATTAGCCATTCGACTGATACGCAGAATAGGAAGTGATTTTTCAGGATGAAATATCTGTGTCAATGGCTTGTGATCTGTAAACAGCGTAAAATGACGGGCGTATAACAAGCCCAAACAATAGCTAAAGCTTCCTTGTCGATTTGGGGATAGCGTTGTTCAGTAGCAGTTAATGTACGGCTCGCATAAGCAATTGGTCTTTCGATTCCGTTGCTAAGTTTATGTGATAAAACAGCTCCGAGTCCTATTTTGCTTGCATCAGTGGCGAGTATGAGAGGTAAGGATGGGTCGTATGGCACGAAAACTTGAGGAGAAATGAGAATATTTTTAAGCTTTCCGTATGCTTTATCAGCAGTTGGCGATCATTGGAAAGATGATGTAAGAAGCATGTCCCGAAGTGGTCGCGCTTTTGTAGCTAAGTCAGGAATGAATGAATTGTAGTACGTAGCTTTACCAATAAGCAATTCTAATTCTTGAGGTGTGGAAGGTTTAGGTGCATCTCGAATTGCCTTGATGTGAGAATCCGATTTACGAATGCCTTGTGTATCTAGTTTATGACCCAAAAATTCTACAGAATTTGTAGCGAAAACACATTTACGTCGATTGAGACGAACACCATTTTCAAGCAGACGGATCAAACATATTTCCGAAATAATCAAAATCCAGACGCAAGTTTAGTGTCAACTGCTTTAGAATATTTGTCGCGTAATGCATATGCTATATCTTGAGCACGAGCAAGAACAGGAGAAGTTCCAGGTTTAAAATGTACCTTAACTGGGGGTCCAGTAAGTTTTTCAGCTGTTCCACTGAAAACTTCAGTGTATCTTGTCAAAAGTTGATCCAGCTGTGCTTGTTGATCACGAGTTAATGAAGATGGAAGAATAGATAACGCATTAACCTTGATTGGAGAAAAGAGTTCGGTCCAATCAATTTCGTGATTGAATTTTGCGATCCATTCACGGCCAAATAACGAATCGTAAGAGCCTTGAATAACGTAGATCGGAAGTTGTCGAGATGTAGAACCAAATGAGACATTAACAGAGCAAGTACCGATGCAGTTAAGGTGATGTTGCGAATAACTCATGAATTTCTTAGACGTTGGCTGCAATTGACAATTAGGTTTGAGGTTACGTAGTGTATCGCTACCAATGAAACCATATGGTGCACCAGAATCTAATTCCATTTTCAATTTATGGCCTTCAATGAGTACTTTCTTACAAGAAGAATCAATAACGTGGATTTTTTCGACTGCGTTGAAACATTTCAATGTGTCTGTTTGCTCTGCAGGTTCTTCAGAACTTTGTATATGCGAAGTAGAAAGTGAAGATGAAGTTCTGCAAACTTTCGCTATGTGCCCACGTTTTTTGCACTTATGGCACTCAGAAGTACGAAATGGACACTCACTGCATTTGTGACGTGCTCCGCATCCATAACAAGCGTACTGACCTTGTTTTTCACCATGATCTTACTTCCGAGAAGCATTGTGCGATGTATGTGAAGCATTCCGTTTATTTTTGAATTGCGTCGTTGAATAAGATAGTGCATGTATCTTATTAAAAGTAGAGGTAGCCTCGTCCGCTGTTTGACGAGTTGACTCCAATGTATGTGCTATTTCGTAAGCGTCCTTGAATGTAGTAAGTTTCTTGGCGATTATTTTGTCGCGCATATCACGATAGGTGAGACCATGTAGGAGCTGCTCAATCAACATCCTGTTGAGGAATGTACCGTATTCGCAGAACGTAGCTCCTTGCTTTAATCGTAGTGAGAAATTAGCAATGGGTTCACTCTGTAGCTGTACAATTTGTCGGAACTTTCTGCATATTTATTTTTCTCTACGTAGAAATGTGCATTTAAAACAGTGCGAATTTGTTGATACGTACAATTTTCCGGTGTATCAGGAGCAACAAGAATTTTCAGAGCATTATTAAGTTCTGCTCCCATATATACTCGAGCGAAATTTCCGTATTCTTCTTCCGAAATTTTACTCAGTTGTAATGCCCACTCGAATCTCTTGAAATAATCGTCGACTGTTGTTCCGTCGGACGAACGATATTCTTCATACTTGAACGGATGAGCTTTGGGTTGAACTTGAGAAGTAGATTCAGGTGTGGCTTGGTTTGTAACAGAAGTAGTAACTTACTTGTGGAATAGCAATCCTCAGAGCATTCGCCAACGCCTTCGTCACAGCAGCAATCGATGTAGTAGAAGGTTCCTCTCCGTCCGACATGGTTATGTTGATTTGTAATGAAAATATGCACTTTTCACTATTTCTCTCTGCGTGTTATTGTAGTAGAATATAGGAAATCAAGTAGTTGGCGTATTTTCGAAACAACTTCTGGACACCAATTTATTATGTATGTAAGAGTAAATTGCATAGATGTCAACTCAATGATAGGCTTATTTTTGAATGACAGTTATTATTTACAATCAATGATATGAAGTTGAATGACTAACAATAGCACTTAAAAGAACGTTAATTGGAATATATTACACGGACGATACCTCATTAATCATTTCCGCCACTGACATTCGCTATCTCAACATTCGATCTCAAAATCTACTGACTCAATTTTCAAATTGATGCAGGAAATGGCGGGTGACTCTCAAAACCCAAGCCATGGTGTTTAAATACCCTTCCACTATGAGCGAACGACTTTTACCAACAAATTTTCGCCTCGTGCTTTGGGAGAACAACTGGAAATTCGCAGGGATGCCGTTTATTTGGGAGTGAGATTTACTCACACTCTCAACTCGATGGCCGACCTAACAGACACACTAAATAAAGTCCGACGACGAGTTAATCTTCTTAAGGCACTCGGCGGAAGCTTTGGACGAACTCACCCAACCACCTTACTTCATACGTATAAGACATATATCCATCCTATAATCGACTATAGAGCAAACGTCTATTGCATCCTTCCCGACCAACTCGTAAAAAGCTTCGATCTTGTGAGCAGTCAATTCTCAGATACTGCCAATACAAGGCACCCTACTCATCCAGCAACACCATATATGTCAATATCGACATCGAACCAATTCCTTTCCGTCTGAACAACTTACAAGCCCGATACATTAATCGCACTATCGAATCGGGCAACGAAATCTCGAAAAATTCCCTCCTCACACCGTGGATCCCTAACAGACGGCCTCTTGGCAGAAAACCCAAGAGGAAGCTCCCATTTCCTCCAGTACGGCTACTAGCCACGGCTTATGACGACCTCCCCGACGTATACATCGACTACCTAGACCCTAGACCAATCCCCAAAACAGTTGGTAATTAATGGATATTTTAGGTTTTTTAGTCAATATACACACATCGAGTGTTTTAGATATATCTATACTTGTTAACTACAAAAAGAAAAATCAAGTTTGTTCTTTGACTAATATGTCGAGATGACATGACATATTTTAAAAAATATATTTTTGATCTTTGTAAACGTTGAAATAAAATAAAATATATAGAAACAACCACTTTAGTTCTGGAATGAAAATATCTACGGGAATTTAAATTGTCCCAATAGTTAGTTTCATTTACAAAAGTAGTTTTTGTATGTTTTTTCATCCCATTCTACAGCCATACTTGTTCTATCTAGCCAGGGCCTGGCCCACCATTGCCTCCCTGCTCTCTCCTGTCTAATGGTTCCAAAAACAAGGTAGTAGTAGCAGCTATAATATGACTAAAAATGCAATTTAGATTAACAGAAATTTTTCTGTTATTCTAAAAACTGTCTTATGACATCTTTAAATTATTTCCTGATAATATAATGTTTACTGATAATTTTACGTTAGTAAATAGATAAAAATAAGTTTTCAAACAAATTCAAATACACATTGTGTAAGATAAATTACAGATAACTGTTTTTATTCAACAATAGTATCGAGAAACTAACTGGCTGTTAGATTTTTCTAATACACAACCCACGTAAACAAGTTCAATGTCAAGGATAGAAAAATGATTACGCACGAACTGATTGAATTTCAAGAAGTTCTGGTCAGAATTCCAACTTAAATTAGACGAATACAGTATTTACAATCTTTATTGTATAAAAATATATCAAAAATTTGGAAAAATATGTGTTAAGTAGTTGGACTTTCCCGGATAATGTGCCCAATCGAGCAACATGGTGCTTTTTTTGTAGATTACTCACTTTCGAGAAGTCTATGAGAAACTGTCAAAAAACATGTCATATTTTTTGTAACACCGTATATTGTAATCAGTGTAAACCTAAATAAAACTTATTATTCACAACAAGTGTAGACAATAAAATTTACTATAAAATTGTTCCTAATCATTTTTATAGAATTCTCCATAGATATTAGCAACTTTATAGTTCAAAAATGTATTAGACTATATAGATAAATAGGCAACACCGCTTTCTGGGTGCGGGTTTTTTTATTACGAAATTTGCTGCTAGAAAGAATTTATTTCGGAATATTTGTCCTACTCGCTTTTAATTAACATCACGTGATAGCTTTTAAGAAGGAATCAATTCCACACAGCTTAAATAATTTCGATATTAATAACATGGAATCCCGAATCAATTTCATTCATGTGTCGACTGCGATTCATTTTTATGAATTACATAATAATGTTGAAGTGAATTTAGGTAAAACTTTTTTTTATAGCAGTCGATTTGATTCGTGTCGGTTTTCGTTTTAAATAGCGGAGTGTGTACGTGGGAGGAGCGCTCGTGAAGGATGAATGGACTCGTCTCCGTGGAAACTACGAAGCGTCAAGGCTGCATTGATTTTCACAACCAAGGTTGTGTCAAGACACAACGTGCCCGATCCTGTTCTAACACCTATTCGTATTTTTAACAGCTTTGTATAGAAAGTAACATTCACAATTAAATTTTTAATTAAAACATTTTTTCATGAATTAGACGCTAGACATTATGGTGAGTTTTATCTTATTGAAAAAATCATACCGGCTACGATAATGAATATATTTGGATAAAATTCTCAAAACGTACTCTCAAATTTAATGTATAATAAGTAACAAAAAAAATCAGTTGTGTTCTACGTAGAAGCGTTAACGAAATACGGGGTGTCAATAAAATAACTTCTAAAAAATTAAATTCAACTTTGAGACACTGTATCTCACTAAATAGAAACCGGAAATATATGAAAATTGCTCAAAATCTAGAGCAATTCTCCCTGAAGTTATAAATAATATAAATTTATTGGTAGCATTAAAGATTGTGGAGATATAAGGACGATAAAATGCCTGTGTTATTATCTGGAATTTTTCAGAGTATGTACCTAAAAAAATCATATAGATCAAATTAATCGAAATATTGAGCTGATATTTTCGTGAAGTACTTTCAAAGCTATAACGAATAAGGGAAAAAATGAGGATGCTCTTATATTTTGGAATTTATGATATACGGGGTGTCAAAGTGAAGTTAATAAAAATTTTAACTTTTGTGTTATTATCAGGAATTTTTCAGAGCATTTATAAAAAATCATATAGAACAAGTACTCTCAAAACTAGGAAGAATAAGGGAAAAAATCAGGATGACCCTGGAATCAGGAATTTATCATATACAGGGTATCAAAGTGAAGGCAACAAAAGTGCCCTTTTATGATATTTAGTTGTACTTTAAGTGTCTATATCTCATGAAATCGAAGCCGTAGAAACATGAAAGTTTCTCAAAATGTAGAGCAATTCTTCCTGAGGTTATAGAGAATATAAATTTATTAGTAGGACTAAAGATTATGGAGATATAAGGATGATAAAAGGACTGTGTTATTATCTGGAATTTTTCAGAGTACATAAAAAATTAAATAGATCAAAATAATTGAAATATTGAGCTGATATTTTCGTGAAGTATTTTCAAAGCTATAACGAATAAGGGAAAAAATCAGGATGGTCTTATATTTTGGAATTTTAGAAATACGGGGTGTCAAAGTGAAGGTAATAAACATTTTAACTTTTGTGTTATTATCAGGAATTTTTCAGAGCACCTATAAAAAATCATATAGAACAAGTACTCTCAAAACTAGGAAGAATAAGGGAAAAAATCAGGATGACCCTGGAATCAGGAATTTATTATATACAGGGTATCAAAGTGAAGGCAACAAAAGTGCTCTTTTATAAGATTTAGTTGAACTTTAAGTGTCTATATCTCATGAAATCGAAGCCGTAGAAACATGAGAGTTTCTCAAAATATAGAGCAATTCTTCCTGAGGTTATAGAGAATATAAATTTATTAGTAGGACCAAAGGTTATGGAGATATAAGGATTATAAAAGGCCTGTTTTATTATCTCGAATTTTTCAGAGTATGTACCTAAAAAAATCATATAGATCAAAATAATCGAAATATTGAGCTGATATTTTCGTGAAGTACTTTCAAAGCTATAACGAATAAGGGAAAAATGAGGATGGTTATATATTTTGGAATTTATGATATACGTGGTATCAAAGTGAAGGCAACAAAAGTGCTTTTTTATGAGATTTAGTTGAACTTTAAGTGTCTATATTTCATATCAAAGTGAAGGTAATAAAAATTTCAACTTTGAGACACTATATCTCACGAAATAGACGCCGGAGGAATATCAAAATTTCACTGATTGTCGAGTAATTATCACTGAATTGACAAAGTACAAATTTTATCACATTGAACTACAGGTTTCGGAGATATGAGCTCAAAAAGAGCCATGTCATATCATGGTTAATATGTGTTATTTACCAAACTACTTCTTATAATTTACTCTTCTTCTAGTGCCCAGAGCGAAGTTCTCATCATTTCGAGTTATTCACAAAATTTCGTGATAGAAATTCCCATGGTAAAATCTCGATTGAAATAATAAGCCTCAATTACAAGAACCGAACAGCTCCCTTATGTTTTTTATTCGGTAGACAGCGAAAATAAAATAAAGCCGCTAGCCGTAACGATCTGAAAACATCTGAATATTTTTGTTGGTAAGTCCGCTAAATCGTCATTATAGATTGTCCCATGAGATATATGAGATTTTACCAGCTTATATCCGAAACGAATTCGTAGGACAAATCATCAAACATCGAGAAAAACTCAACAATGTTCGATAAATATATAGCCCCATTTATCACCGGTTCAATTAATTCAGTGGCTGTTTGACTGAAAAAGTATTTAAGCTTATATTAAATCTGTATTCAATTATATACATTTATAGGCGCCCGTTAAGCGAGTAATTCTCATTTGGTGTGAGTCGAATTTATATAATTTCCTCAGAAGTGCTGCTCATTTGCATTTGGCGATTTTAATGGACTTGTTTTGGCAAATAGTCAAACTAGATCAGTAATTATATGGAATAAGTTAAAACAAGAACAAATAATTCCGCAATATATTTCAAGAATGTGTTCATTTTTTATTCCTAAAATGGACGTGCATAAATTTAGATTCGCTTAATATCCTCCAATTAGAGCCATCAAAATAAGATTTTGAAACAATGCTTGACAGATACCTTGGATTAACAACAAAAATTTAAGAAGCACAAAAAGATACCTAATGGAATTAGATGACTGGTCACAGAAAATGGGAATTTGACAAGGGAAAGAAAAACTAAAAAGAAAAGAGAATTACAAAAGAGCGGGAAATTCAGAAGAAACTAAGATTTATAGCAAGAGATGAGAGAACAACAGGAGCGAAAGTCAAAGTTAAATATTGTTACGAAATAGCACACTAGTGTAGACCCTGAATCCGACTCTGTCTAAGCCATGTACGAAAGTTAAAATTATTAGAAAATGCCAGAAAGCCAATTGTTTTTATATAAGCCGCAATCTAGAATTATCTAGTAAGAAAGGCACTCATATATAAAGGGCCGACCAGGGAGAGTGAGTTTAGTTGATAAAGTGATCTCGTGAAATAAACAAGAATACACCGAAATAGCGAACAGTGAAGTGTTGATATAAATTAATAATTAAGTTTGAGTGTATGTAAATTAAGTGTAAGTAACCATAACGTGTGTTTAAAGTTTATCCCACCCGTTTACTGTTTAAATAAATAATAAGAACATTACAATATCAATATGTAGAAATAAATGGTAAGATAATGATAATATATAAAAATACCAAGCATAAAGACAATGACAAGGCAAATAATAAGGACAAATGAGAGTAAGTACTCTACCAATGCTTCAACACACATACCAAGGACGACATCACAATTATAAACTAGAGGACCTTTTGGATAAAGAGGAATGATATATCATCAATCATCTTAAATAAAAACATCAATGAAACCATCACAAAGCAAAACAAACGATAAACCATAGAGCGCATTAAAATAGGTACTCGGAACATTTGTACAGAAGGGTCAAAACTAAGTCAAATATTAAAAGAAATGAAGGAGTAAAAATATTGGTGTTACGTATTGCATGTATATTGATCATTAATGCTCTGTTTTTCCAGTTGTTAGATTGTTTATGAAATAAAAATCGAAGTCGGACACTATTAAAATATTTACAGAACTATACACAAAGTACTTTCTATACACTTATTATAATTTTACACTGTTTCTTTTCGTTGAGACAATTTGCTACCAATAATTGCCAAGAGATACTTGAGCGCAAATAAAACACTTGCGATAATTCAGTAAGGGGCTGAGATACAACTGAGCTGAACCGATTCACTAGAAGAAACATTCAAGACTGCCGTTTGAGATGAGAAATTTTTCAGAAGAAGACTCGTAACCATAATGCCAGGTAATGCCAACAATAAAATCAAATAGATATTTTTACAAATGGTTATTGAAATTTTTATTAGTAAGGATATTTTTCGACCATAAAAGTTTGAAACTTCAGAAGAATTTAAAATGCATAACAAAAGTTATTCAGCGCGGACAATAGTTTTCGGAATACAGAAATGGTAGTAATCTCTTTCATTTAGAACAAATGTTTTGTAAAATCTATTCAACATAAGAATTGTACAGTTCGAACAACTAGGATTATGTGAAACAAGATGGACAAAATATGGAGAAAAAACAAATTGAGACTGAAGTCTAATACTGTTTTCAGATAGGAAAGTAGCAGGAGGATGGGAAAGAGATGTAAGGATAATATTAAATCTAGAAACTATTAGAATAGAAACCCATATCAGGCAGAATTTTAACTGTAAGGTTATAAACAACTACGTAGTATACAATGCTATGCGCCAACAAAGTTGCGGATACAGAAGAAAAAGTAAAATGCTACCAACTAAGTACAGGATGACATAAATGCGAAGGTGTTCCCTATCACCAGGGTGAAACAAACATACCTTTTTTTAAATGAGACGTCGTATATATTATTTCAGATTCAGATTGGGCTCTCTTCCCCCATACTTACAATATAGGATTTCATATAAGTATATAGGGTATTTCAGAAGTTCTGCCCAATTGTACGTAAAAATCATTGTGAGTTCAACGCCTTGTATAGTTCAAACGAAACAATTTGATATCCATATTTTGTAGTTATAACATTTTGATATTGGTCTAGTTTTATGACACAGTGCCATTTTTTGCATATTACAACATCTGAATACAGGGCGAGCCAAGAGTCGAACACATGATTTTCTCTATTTTTTCAAATAATCACCTTGTATTTCATTTCAAAAAGTGAAAAACCCCCTTATAAACTTTCAGTTTCATCAGATATTCTCTATACCTGAAATCATTCATTTCTAAGATATTGTCAATTTAATAACAAAGAGTTGAAAAAAGAATTTATTGAAAGAAATAAGATATAGAAAAATGACAGTAAGACAATTTCTTTTACAAATATAACAAAACATCAGTCAAATGTGAACTGTAAATTGATAATTGATTCATCCATATATTCGAAATGACCACCCAAAACGTCAATACAACATTGCAGTCGATCTTTAAAAGATCGACTTAAATTTCTCAACATTTCTACATTAATACTCTGAAATACTTCTCGTATTCTTTCCTTCGTATCGTTCTGTGTGGTTGGCGGTATTTGGTAAACACGGTTTTTTTACATAACCCCACATGAAAATGTCAATTTTAGTCAAGTCTGGTGATCGAGGTGGCCATGCAATAGGTTTCTCCTCTTCCTACCCCTCTGACAGGAAAATGGGTATTCAGATGATTGTGAATTGAAGCAATGTGAAGTACCGGATCTCCATCGTGTAAAATCCACATTAATTGCCGAAATTTGAGCGGAACATTTTCCAACAGTAATGGTAAATGATTTTCTAGAAAGTCTAAATAAACTAGACCATTCACTCTTCCATCGAAAAAATGTGGTCCAATTACGTGGTCTCCAATTATACCACCACAAACATTCAGAGAGCACCTAGTTTGACTTTGAGTTGGTGTAAGATAGGGATTATTTGTGGAATAGTAATGGAAATTATGTCTATTTATGGTACCATTCGTATGAAACGTTGCTTCATCTCCAAAAAGGACAAAATCAAAGAAATCGGTCTGATTATGTATTTGTTGTTAAGTCCTCTCGCAAAAAGCAACTCTTCACGAAAGTCATCGTCGAGTAACTCTTGACATAACTGAATGCGGTATGGATGCATCTTGTTTTTATGCAGTATTCTTCGGTAGGACGTTACACTGATATCATGTTGGTGTGAAATTTCACGAGTACTAACATGAGGATTGTCCACAACTACCAGCATACAATTAAATTTTCCTCAGTAACTGCAGTTTTTGTCCTCTCATGTTTTTCATAAAGTACTGAACCTGTACGATTGAAACGATCCATTAACCTTACCAACGTTCTTTTTGTGGGTTGTCTTCCTGCAGGATATCGCTCTTGGTAAATTCTTATTGATAATAAACAATTCCTACTACATTCTCCCAGTACCCAAACCATGTCTGTTAATTCATATTCATGTTTATATTCATATTTATTTATTGGCATTATTGGCATGTATATTATATACATTTCTTGTAATATTTTATATCTTAATTTTATATGTTATTGCTTACATAGTACTTTTTATGCTTATTATATTTTATTTTGTGCATGTTTTATTTTATATTTTATTCGTATTGTATATTACTTTATTTCATGGTTGCTTTATACATGTTTAATAATTTTGGTACAGTTTGTTTGTTTATTTGCTTATACTATTTTATTGATATTGCTAATTGTACATTTCTATTTCTGTTTATGTTTTGTGCTTACATCCTGTATATTTCTATGCTTGTATTTTGTAGCTTGCAGATTGCTCTTTGCGTTGTTTTTCGTTTTATCTTTTTGTTTAGTAATTTTTTGATCATCTGGCTTATTAAGTATGTACATCATTGTTTTTATTGTTTATTGTTAACATTATCTATGATCAATAAAGCATAATAATTCTTCAACAAGAAAGTTCATATCAAATAGTAGTAAATGAGTATTCACACAATTTCAAAAGTTTGTTGAATGACATGCTACTAATGAATACTTGTCATTATTCCATAGCTAACTTGTTACAATTAAATGATTTTTAAAAATCTTTTTGTTATTAAATTACCAATATCCCAGAAATTAATGATTTTAAGTATAGAGAATGTCTGATAAATATGAAAGATTATAAAGTGTCTTTTCACTTTTTGAAATGAAATATAGGGTGATAGGATTTTCACGTTCAATTGGGGATAACTTCTGAAATACCCTATATACTCATATGAAACCCTACATTGTAAGTATGAGGGAAGTGAGCCCAATCTGAATCTGAAATAATATATGTGTCTCATTAAAAAAAAGGTACGTTTGTTTCACCCTAGTGATAGGGAACACCCAGTACAAGTGAAAATAATTTTTAAATGTGAAGTTTACAGATGTCTACAATTTTCGTATATAACTTTATTCCATATCTTCTATAATAACGGATATATCGAACATTGTCACACTAATGGCGCACAAGGTAGGTCACTTCTTGCTCTAGCCAAAAATGAATAATATATATATATAATCTTTGAATAAACATCAGGTAGGCATTAAATGAAATGTAACTTCTGTCATTCTGACGATGATATTCAGTTATCGAAACAATTGTCAGTTTTTTAGAATTTTTACTATTTTATCAATATGTTATGGAATTATTTAGTAACAGTTATTTTCATTTAAAAAAGTTGTATGAATATATACAGTTTTTATTAAAGCGGAAACTAATTAATTTCATTCCTATTGACATATTATTGTTATAATAATAATTCCATTAGATAACGATACAAATACGTTGTTATTGTTGCCACAATCGAACTGTAACAACGGAATATTTTGTTATAAATACATATAAAAAACAAAACGTATTATAAGAAGCATAAAGTTAACCATTTGAAACAATGGGGTTTATTATTTTTCCGGAAAAAACAGAAAATGCGGCGACAGTGTAATCCGACAAGTCGTAATTAGAGTGCGCCATACTCAAGTAAATTTGTCATTTCAATGACGATTCCATTTTCGACTATATTCAAAATATAAACTATTCACAGCCGAATGTTTAAAAATAAATTTCCTGGATTTTCTGTATATAGTTTATTTACGATAAAAAGACGATGATGTCATTTTTAGTTACTTTCCTGCTTATCAGAATAAATATTAATTTATCAACCGTGAATACAATTAATCCTCAACAGCCAGGGCAATTTACAGCTAACGGGTTGGCAAAACTTCAAGACGTTGTCAAATCAACTGGTAAAATTCTCCAGTTTGTTTTGACATTTATTGACATTCGATTATCGTCTAATATTTACAAGTTTTTATGGTGCTTTTAAATTCGTTGCTTCTTTAAGATTAAAAAAGCAGTTATCTTCATAACTAATTATTTAGGCAAATCTGCAGTGTGTGGTTAATAAAATGCCGAAGCAGCTGAACAGAAAATGTCAAGAGATGGTAATGTCTTTGTTGAGCTATTTTTAACGAGAATGCCGAAATGGGGGCTCGCTTCTCCCGCTTACTGCTGTAAGAGACGTAAGTAATATTGGACGTTCTTGGCAAGATTCTAATCATAGAAGCGTGAAAAAAACTAAAACTGGTGGTCCAAGGTAATTGAATAATAAAATTTAGCAATTAATTTATGATGTACTAACATTCCTGCCAAATATTTACTAGTCACACTATTTTATTTAAATCTATATAATTATTAATAGTTGTTTTGAGCTATGCAATCTACCTAGGAAACCTAGTAGTAATTCGTTATTTCCTTATTGTAGGTATATAGTATTGCATGCTGGATTTATTTCTGGGACAGGGCTGGTTTTTTCCTCCAAAAAACAAGATGGTGATTATCACGGTGAAATGAACCGAGAAATTTTTTTGCATTGGTTTGAGTACCAGCTTTTAGTGAACTTGGAAGAACCTGCCACAATTGTAATGGATAATGCAATTTATCACAGTCCAGTGATCAATAAAGTACCAACAACAGCTACCAAAAAGGCTGATATACAGAACTGGTTGATACAAAATGATATTCCTTTTGAAAATACTTTCCTCAAAACCCAATTATTGAATTTAGTACAACGGTAAGTTGATATAAACATTTTTCAATATATTATGGTAATACTTAGATAACTTATTTTGTTTAAATATATGCATTTTTGTAGGAATAAAACAGTATATGAAGCTGACATATTATCGAAAAATATGGTCACAAAGTGTTTCGACTTCCCCCTTACCACTGTATGTTCAACCCAATTGAACATATTTGGGGCATAGTTCAAAATTTTTATAGAGATCATGTGGGAACTGATGGTTCTTCAACAGAACAAGCAATAGGTGTATGGAAAAAGTGACTCTTCATATTTGGTCAACGACAGTAGAGCACACTGAAAAAAATATACAAGATGGGTGGGATAGAGAAGTAGTATTTGATAGACAAGATGTGCCTCCACTTATTATTAATTTTGACAGTGACGATGAAGATAGTGATGATTTTGTAGTGGAGTAGTGGAAATATTGTGTTTTATTTTTTGTATATTTTTATCCAATTTGCTTTATTTCCACCTATCACTAATAACTACTATTAAATTAATTAGGTACAGTTATTTTATAATACACAAATGAAAATAACGACCACAGTATCTCTACATAAATTATACTGATAAAATGGGAGATTTTTTATTTTTATATCTTGTAACAAAATTTTATTTTGTGTATCTATATTTTTCTTTTCCATTCTATTTTTATTATAATAAATATAATAGATATTATATAAAAAACAATATTTAAATTTGCATGAAGATGATTACAGCCTGTATTGATTCCTTTTAGGGTAAACCTTTGCAGTGCTCTTGAAGATGGTTCTGTAGAGCATAGAATAAGGTATAAGGACCTACAGTTCGTCATTTAACCCTCTTCTATGTAAAATAATTAAATGTTAATTCGAATATAGAATGATTGGTTACTGTTTCTTGTATCTTATCCATAGTTTTTCATGAATAAATATTTATATTAAATTATTCAAGCCTTTTATTTTCAAATAAATATTTTTGACTTACGCCCTACGAGGCACGGAACAATGAAAAAGAAGAACTGTCAATCTAACATCAGATTGCCTTTTCTAGTTTTCGTTAAGTAAAGGAAAAAACTACAGCTTGGCAACATCACAATATTTTGTTTCGCAACGTCATCATCTTTTTATCGTAAATAAACTGTAGTTAAAACGTGAAATTATCAAACGATCGGGAAAAACAGCAGCGACCCATATCCTCGATGGACAAGGTCATCAAAAAGTCCACCAAGAAGAGTGACTCTGCACAAAACGGCAGGGGCAAGCACAGCAGTGGGGAAAATACCCCTCCCCTACACTACCACTCCCACCTACTTCACCGCCCATACTTTCCACATAAAAAAATTATAATATGCGTTTTCTCCAAGTATGCCAAAGCGGCCTAATACATCATTGACAGGAGTTTTGTGAAGGAAGAAATCGACATCTCCGTCATCCAGGAGCCACGGATTTCTAGTAGCTAGTGACTCTAAGGCAGGGGTGTCAAACTCATTTTTCTTTTCTAAAGGGGCAATTATAAATTTTAGGGTATGTTAGCGGGCCAGAATAAAAATTTAAAACTAAAACACATATTAAATCTTCATTTATTTACCTTCAATAAATTTGCATATAAAGGTATTAAAAAGGCTAAATTAAGTTGAGTTCGAAGATCCTGACCAGGGTTGGGCAAAATCTGATTTTTATTGAAAAAATCAAAAACCATTAATTTTTTTTAAAAAAATCAGGATTTATTTGATTTTTTTTAAATTTGAATATAATATTTGAACATTTTGATTCTTTGAAATTATTGTTAATTATTTTAATGTATAAGCTTAAAAATTATAATACAATTTGCGGCTCAAAAACTTGTGACAACGCATTTGTCGTGCTTCTTGCAAGAAAATTCTTGTCGCGATTTGTTTTCCTTCTGTACTATACAGTGCCGAGTGAGGCACGAACGCGTTATAGTTGTGCTTTTTTCAAGAATATTCCTGTCGAGGCTTGTTTTCCTTCTCAACCTATAAATTGACGTTGTCCAACAATTTCACGTATTTCGCTAGTTAGGTTAGTTGAGTGAAGTGAAAACATATAAATAAAGTAAAATGAGTGGAAGAATAGAGGACCCAATATGGCAGTTCTATATTAAGACAACAAATCCAAATAAATTGGGGTGTAGGGATATTTGTAGAAAATGCAAGAAAAATATTAATCCAAAAACTTAAAGCACACCACGATGTTTGTAATTATCAAGAGAGGAATACAGGTAATTAAATTATTAGTTTAATTTTATTTATATTTAATAAAGAATTTTATTATTAACCCGGGAATGATCGCGTGGTTAGATTTTGCCTAACATTTTTTGTTGATTCTCCAAGCACTTGATATTTTATTTTTGAGATAGTTTAGTGGAAGTTTTGAGACATAAATATTAATTATAAGTAACATAGTGTAATTTTTAATTATATATTCTGAGATATTTTCAGATATTTTTTAAATATATACGTATTATATTATGAGTAGATACATTTTTGATAAATAACAGAATACAACATGGTAACAAATGTTTTTATGCATTAAAAGATAGATTTAAATCAAAGATATTGTCTACAAACACAAAAATTAAAATATACAAGACAGTAATTAGACCAGTCGTACTTTACGCCGCAGAAACCTGAAATTTAACATAAAAAGAGGAAAACACGTTAGAAATCTGGGAAAGGAAAATACTACGGAGAATATTCGGCCCAATTAAAGAAATGGAGAATATTAAGAAAATACGAAGTTAATCAAAAATTCAATAGCCCAATAATAACAAATGAAATAAGAAGTAAATGATTAAGGTGGGTAGGACATGTACAACGTCTAGGTAATGAAAGGTGTGTCAAGAAAATACAGGAAACTAAAAGACAAGGACGAAGAGCAAGGGGACGACCGAAAACTAGATGGTCGGATGGTGTAGAAGAAGATCTTAAAGAAATTGGAATAAATGACTGGAACAACAGAGCAAAAGACCGGAAAGAATGGAAAAGAATAGTAGAAGAAGGAAAGGACAGACTTCAGAGCAGAAACTAAATCACCGAATTCACAAACTCCCTACTGATTTAAAGCAGTAGTGTTGGCCAAGCGGCTGGCCACCCCTGCCAGAAAAATGAGGCTGGGAATCCCAATAGGGAGACTATGGACCCTAAGGTCTGAAAGTCAATGAGAAGAAGAAGGTACATTTTTGGGATAATTTTTGATAGATATTATTTTTAACAAAGATAATATAAATTTTAAGTATTCATTTATAGATATTTTAGGATATAGATTTTAGGCATATAGGATTGTTTTTAAATGTTAGGTGAAATCTAACACGTGGCCTTTAATGTAACTTTTTTAACGCGACCTTTCCCAGGTTAATTGAAGATTATCTTTACTCTTCTATACTTACTTAATTTTTAATTTTTTTCAACTTAAAAAAATAAATTAGCTTTTACATCTTCATTGAACATTTTCACTTTATTTTAAAATCAATAATTCAATACTATATTAATATATCATCAATTAATCAATTTTCAATTATGTTTTTTCTCTTTCCAGGGAGTCGAATGTCGCTTGAGAGTTTCGCTAGCACATCTGCCTCAAGTTGTAGTTCACCGATGAAGAGGAAAAAGAAAAATGTTTCTCCTCCCTGTCAGGACAGTTCGTAAATATATCAATTGAGGGTTGCTCAAACGTGCACAACGAACCAGTGATATGTGCAACGATAACCACTGAAGATGGACAAGCCCTCCTATACGAAACTATATGCACATCAGGAAATCCACATACTTCAGAATATTTAACTCAAATGGTTTGTGACCTGATTTCTTCATGTGAATTAAAATACAAGTGTACCGTAAAATATTTTGTGACATACAATGCCGCAAATATGACACTTATGAGAAAAACATTAGAAGAAAAAACGAACGCAAAAGTTATAACTTCTGACTGCTCTGCACATATTTTTTATTTACTGTGCAAGGTCTTTCAAGTTAAAGACGTTAAAGAACATGTGGTCCAAATTGTTAAGTATTTTCGAAATAACCATTTGGCTAGAGCTAAATTCAGTCAAGCAGGAGGCAGCGCTTTAGTCCTTCCAAGCGATGTGCGATGGAATAGCCTTGGCGACTACTTAGAGATGTATGTCACTCAGTGGGACATCATATTAAAAATCTGCGAAGAAAATAAAAAGGAGATTGATTCCACTATTTACCAAAAAGTTTCAAATATCGCGATTAAACATGCAGTGCAAGATTATTTAAACATTTTAAAACCTATATCAGTTGCTCTTGATACTGCGCAGAGGAAAAATGGTACTATCGCAGATGCTGTAGAGCAGTGGAAACATTTACAATATATCTTTGATGAATCTGTGGAATTACCACCACAAAAAACACAACAACTTAATAATCGATATAAGCAAGCACTAACGCCATATCATTTTATAGCGTATATGTTGAATCCACATAAAACAAAATACCAGTTAACACCAGAAGAAAAGAATATAGCTTTAGAAAAAATTAACGAGTTATATGACAACACTGGACTGTTACCTTTAGTAATAAAGTTAAATGCCCGCAGTGCTCCATTTAAGCAAGTTATGTTTGCGGACGAAGTTATAAAAAAAGTAAAGGGGCTACAATGGTGGTTATCACAAAATGATGAGCCGGAAATCTTGAAACAGTTGCCAATAATAAAACAGTTCCTGTGTGCAACTGCTTCTTCAGCTTCAGTAGAACGCGTATTTAGCTCTTTTGGTCTTGTACACTCGGATATTAGAAACAGATTGGGCATAGAAAAAGGAGGAAAACTCGTGTTTTTGTTTAAATTGTATAACGAAAATGAATAGACTGAAAATATTCAGTAATAAAATTTAGGTGTTACGTTTAATTCAAGAATTTGGAATTCTGTACTTCTTTTTTGTGTTGTTTTTGCTAAAAGCAGATACTTCTTTTGATTTTTGAAAAAACTTTTATATTATGTTGTTATCTGGTTCTGAATGAAAAATGAAAAAAATTGATTTTAAATCATGATTTTAATTTTAAAAATCAAGCGATTTAAATCATGATTTTAACCGTGATTTTAATCACTTGATTTTAACCAGCCCAACGCTGATCCTGACACCCGAGATCTCTTCTTTTCGGTGTCAGGGGTCATATTTGAGGTAGTTATTTTCAGTATAGATTGGGGATGTTGTTCTGTAAGCCTTGAGCGATGTTTGGTCCTATTTATTTCCATAAAGGAAAACATCTTTTGCATAAATAGGTACGACCAAATATACGCATGATTTTTTATATTTGGATAATTATTCAAACTCTTGAATTACCTGCTGTGTATAAAATGTAGTACCATTTACTTCCTCAAATTTATCCTTTATAATATTGTCACATTGGATATCTATTAATTCCATTAGCAAATGAATTTGTGCCTGTGCAGCTTCAATAGTCAATTGATGATTAAAAAGTGGGACTTCCATAGTGGCATCGAATGCCATCTGAAAATCGCGGGCCGTATTGAGATGGCTTGAGGGCCGGATGCTTCCCGCGGGCCGTATTTTTGACATGACTGCTTTAGGGAGAAACCAAAAGGTTGCTTACTTATCAGAAACAACATTAGTTTTTTGATATTGTTACGAAACAGCGCACTGGTATAGTCCCTAAATCCGAGTCTATCTAAGTCATGTATAAAAGTTAAAATTATGGCGGATGTGCAGGGATTTCTTAGAATTGTTTACGATTGTGACCATCTTATCTAGACATTGTTTTT
Source organism: Galeruca laticollis (assembly GCA_963921935.1). Taxonomy (NCBI): domain Eukaryota; kingdom Metazoa; phylum Arthropoda; class Insecta; order Coleoptera; family Chrysomelidae; genus Galeruca; species Galeruca laticollis. Next base: position 232,570,594 of record OY998175.1, read on the forward strand.
GTGACCAGTCTTATCTAGAAAATGCCAGAACGCCAATTGTTTTTGTGTAAGCCGCAATCTAGAATTATCTAGTGAAAAAGGCACTAATATATAAGGGACCGACCAGGAAGAGTTAGTTTAGTTGATAATTTGACATCGTGAGATAAACAAGTAAATAAATGAATATCAATTAGTTTAAGTGAATATACTGTGTATATAATTAGTGAATTGTGTAGAGAATAAATAAATTAAGTAAGTGAACCTACTGTGTGTATGAATTTATCCCACCCGTAATAAAACGTTTTAATAAATAAGAAAAACATTACAGTATTAACAGAGTGCTGTACCCAGGACATGGTTGCTGTTCATCTATCCGTCCTGGTCGAGACAGGAAGAAAATATGTAGTCATCTACTCCGCTTACTTTCTGGGAGATTTGGGTCAAGAACCTCCTCCTGCAGCAGTGCGAAAATTTATCGCCCACTGCCAGAAAAACAACTATCAGCTCGTGTTGGGATGTGATGCTAACGTCTTCCACAGTGATTGGAGCAGTTACGACATTAACATACGAAATGAGCAACTTTATAATCGAAGAAGGACTTAAAGTAAACAACATAGATTTGGAACCAAGTTTCGTGTCGAAAAATCGCTGTGAAGTTTTAGATAGAACATAGGTGCGGACATTGTTAACTGCAGAATTTCAACCGGGTCCTCATGTTCGAACCATAGACTCATCCGTTTTGACACAAATCCCTACAGTCACTTATGGGTAACGTTATTAGACCCATTAGAAATAGTACACAGAACTTGTGGCTACTGATCAACTTGTAGTGGTTATGAACCCCGAAGGTCAGAAACAATTCCTACGAACTGATATGTACACAGACCACGTCGATGTTGATATGACAAATACCAACAATTCGTTTATCCACGGGACCAATAAATACTTTTAGTTTGCAGGATCAATAAATACCTTTATCCAGGCAGGATCGTCATGTGTTGTATCTATAGTGATGGAGTTGAACATGGCAGGGATATCCATGTGTTGTATTTGTTGTTGATAGTTAATAGGACGGATAACTACCAGACATTTCAAGATTACTCCATGAATTAAAGTAATTGCGGATTTACCCCAATCTGGATTATAAGGTGGAATTAAAAATTTCGACAAGTATCACTGTGTTTTATTTACAAACTAAATAACACTTACATTAAGCAAATACCTGACCTATAATTTACTAAAAACGGTCAAGTTCAATGCGTACCAATAACATAAATTCGTAGTAACGTTAAACAGAACAGCATATTTTAAATTCATTCCCAGATGTTTACGATCCTTATTTTTATAGTAAATATTTGTATAATGTTTTAAATATGTTTAAAATTAGATGAAAATATATTTTACATGTGTTTTGTTTATTATAGTATAATTAGTTATATCAACATCGACATGTCAGTTCGTAGGAATTGTTTTTGATCTTCAGGATTAATGACCACTACAAACTCCAAACAGCCATATCTGCCTACCAAGATAACTGCCCACTAAGGAACAATAGAGGTACCCCCTTGGGGAAGCAGAACACTAGAAATAAAAAGAAAGGAGGCCCAGCGCCTCATCAACCGTGCCAAAGAGTCAGGCGACTGGGACAAATTAGAAAAAATATTGTGTGAAATACTATTTTTCGTAACTCGCGTCCTTTTGCGCAACTCGCTTGGCTCGTTGCGTAAAAACTATTGTTATACATCGATTCTTTTCTCACGTCATACGACAGAAGAAAAATCCAACTCAATTATTTACCATATTTGAATTCTTCCATTTTATATTTATAGACAATATACGGAATTAAAGCTGGAGTGGCAATTTTTGTAAAAAATTACCTTAAAAAAATTTGTAGTAACTACCTCTATGCAATGAAAACACTGAAATTGGTGAAAATTGAAATAAGAGTGAACATACTTTTATAAAAAAAATACAGCAACATCGATAATGCAAACCGAGTTATAAAACATTTTGGATTGGATTCAAATCGAAAAAAAAATTGATTCCGATTTGGATAAAATTTTGAATTGGGTGTCTTTTATTCGAGGATACCAAAAAATGTGTAGATTCTTCGAAAAAAATAGTTTTTGAGTGGAAAATTTAAGAAAATTAATGATGATTTTCCGGGAAAATATGTATAAAAATCAAAAACTAATAAATTTTTTAGATTCTCCGACTCGAAATACATAATATTGCATACTTTTTTCATACATTCTCTACAAACCCAAATTTTGAATTTTCAAGCCTGAATTTCAAAAATTTTGAAACATTTTTAACATGTCTTCATAAACAATTCTATAATTTCGAAAATATGAAAGATATCGGCTTCATTCTTACATCATTCGATAGAAAATTAAAACATCTTCATTACAGACCATACTTTGTTTCTTCAATTTGTTATTTGTGCAAAATATACAGGGTTAAAGATGAATTAAAAAGTTTTGGGAAATAATACCTTAAAAAAATGTGTCCTTAAAAAATGTGTACCAACTACGTCTATGGATTGGAAAGACTGAAATTGGTGAAAAACTAAAGAGGAGCGTTCATACTATTATAAAAAAATACAGCAACTTTCTACCGATAGTACGAACCCAGTTATAAAACATTACGTTTGAAATTTAAAAAAAAATATCCGATTGAAAATCTCAAAAAAATGTTTGATTTCGATTTCGATGAAATTTTGCATAAGGAGGTTTCTTGATACGAGGATTCCAATAAATGTGTTTGTTTTTCGATATTTCAATTGGAAAATTTAGGAAAATTAATGAAAATAGTATTTTCCGGAAAAGTATATATCAAAATAAAAAAAAAGACATGATTTTGGCTTATCCGACGGAAAACGCATAACATTGCATAATTTTTCTCATACATTCGCAACAAACCCAAATTTTCAAGCCTGAATTTCAAATTTTTTGAAACATTTTTAACATGTCTTCATAAAAAATTCTATAATTCCGAAAATATTAATGATATCGACTTTAATCTTACATGAATCGATAGAAAAATAAAACTTCTTCATTACTGGCCATAATTGGTTTCTTCCATTTCGTGTTTGTGGAATATATACAGGGTTAAAGTTGAATTAAAAAGTTTTGGGAAATATTACCTTAAAAAAATGTGTTCCAGCTACGTCTATGGAAAGGAAAGGCTGAAATTGCTGAAAACCGAATGAGGAGCGTTCATACTATTATAAAAAAATACAGCAACTTTCCACATATAATACAAACCGAGTTATAAAACAATAAAGTTAAATTTTTTTAAAAATATTCAATTTCGAAGGAATTGAAAATAGAAAAAAATTTGATTCCGATTTTGATGAAATTTTGCATAAGGGTGTTTTTTGATACGAGGATTCTAAAAAATATGTAAGTTGTTCAAAAAGAATTTTTTTTCGAGTAGAAAATTTAAGAAAATTAATTAAAATGGAATTTCCCGGGAAAATATATATCAAAATCAAAAACTAATAAATTCTTTGGATTCTCCGACTCGAAATACATTATATTGCATACTTTTTTCATCCATTCTCTGCGAACCCAAATTTTCAAGCCTGAATTTCAAATTTTTTGAAACATTTTTAACATGTCTTCATAAAAAATTCGATAATTCCGAAAATATTAATGATATCGACTTTATTCTACATAAATTGATAGAAATATAAAACTTCTTCATTACTGACCATAATAGATTTCTTCCCTATCATGTTTGTGGAATATATACAGGGTTATAGTTGAATTAAAAAGTTCTGGGAAATATTACCTTAAAAAGATGTGTACCAACTACGTCTATGGATTGGAAAGACTGAAATTAGTGAAAAACGATAAAGGAGCGTTCATATTATTATAAAAAAATACAGCAACGTTCCACATATAATACAAACCGAGTTATAAAACAATAAAGTTAAATTTTTTAAAAAAATATCCGATATCAAAGGGATTGAAAATCGAAAAAAAAATTGATTCCGATTTTGATGAAATTTTGCATGGGGACGTATTTTGGATACGAGGATTCTAAAAAAATTGTAGGTTGTTAAAAAAAAATTTTCGAGTGGAAAATTTAAGAAAATTAATGAAAATTTCCGGGAAAATATATATCAAAATCAAAAACTAATAAATTCTTTGGATTCCCCGACTCGAAATACATAATATTGCATAATTTTTCCATCCATTCTCTGAAAACCAAAAACTTTCAAGCCTGAATTTCAAATTTTTTGAAACATTTTTAACATGTCTTCATAAAAAATTCTATAATCCCGAAAATATTAATGATATGGACTTTATTCTTACATCAATCTATAGAAAAATAAAACTTCTTCATTATTGACCATAATTGGTTTCTTTCATTTCATATTTGTGGAATATATACAGGGTTAAAGTTGAATTAAAAAGTTTTGGGAAATATTACCTTAAAAAAATGTGTACCAACTACGTCTATGGATTGGAAAGACTGAAACTGGTGAAAAGCGAAAGAGGAGTGTTTATACTATTATAAAAAAAATAGCAACTTTCCACCGATAATACAAACCGAGTTATAAAACAAAAAGTTAATTTTTTTTAAGAAATATCCGATTTCAATGGGATTGAAAATTGATTCCGATTTTGATGAAATTTTGCATAAGGAGGATTTTTTCATACGAGGATTCTAAAAAAATTGTAGGTTGTTGAAAAAAAAATTTTTAACGAGTGGAAAATTTAAGAAAATTAATGAAAATTTCCGGGAAAATATATATCAAAATCAAAAACTAATAAATTCTTTGGATTTTCTTACTCGAAATACATAATATTGCATAATTTTTCCATCCATTCTCTGCAAACCCAAATTTTCAAGCCTGAATTTCAAATTATTTGAAACATTTGTAAAAAATTCTATAATTCCGAAAATATTAATGATATCGACTTTAATCTTACATCAATCGATAGAAAAATAAAACTTCTTCATTACTGTCCATAATTGGTTTCTTTCATTTCATGTTTGTGGAATATATACAGGGTTAAAGTTGAATTAAAAAGTTTTGGGAAATATTACCTTAAAAAAATGTGTACCAACTACGTCTAGGGATTGAAAAGACTGAAATTGGTGAAAAACTAAAGAGGAGCGTTCATACTATTATAAAAAATACAGCAACTTTCCATCGATAATACAAACAGAGTTAAAAAACATTAATTAAGCTTGAAAATTAAAAAAAAAATTGATTTGCATTAAATTTTGTATGGGTGGGTTTCTTGATACCAGGATTCCAAGAAATTTGTCAGCTGCTACATAAAACAATTATTTCGGGTGAAAAATCGAGAAAAATTTATGAAAATGAGATTTTCCGGAAAACTGTACTCGTCAAAAATACTCCATTACAATACTGATATGTATACAAATATTATACATTAGTTGAAGTAAAAACAAAACATTTCTTAGCAATTTTTACACAAATTTTGAGGTTATGTGAAAAAAAATTTCAAACAAACTTTTCCATTTAACTTTTTCTCATACAATCAGTATTTACGCCGGAAATCGCAAAAAAACGCTGTTCACCTCTTTCCATCCCTATCAAAAACTAGTTAACTTGAGCAAAAACAAAAAAATATTCATTTTCGAGATAAAAAAGGCTACAACTAAACCAATTTTCATGACGGTCTGTTTTATTTATGGCTTCGTTAAAAATAAAAAAACATTCGTTTACGATTTCCACCCAAATTTTGAGGTTATGTGAAAAATGTTTCAAAAAAAAGTTGTGTATTTTTTAATTATTTACAACATTTTTTGATACAATCAGTATTTTCGCCGGAAATTGCAAAAAACTGTTTTTCAAACCTTTCCACCCCTCCGCTAAACAGCTCCTTTTTTTTAATCTATGTTTTTAAAAGTACTATTTCTACTTTTTCCCAGTGGGCTCATCCTGTTAGGAATTTTTTCGGAAAATTTACCTCTTTTTGAGCTAATTCGCTTGGCTAATTGGGGGGAAGGGGGTAAAATTTTTACTAAATTAATTTTCTAAAACATATGTATTGTTAAATAAAATCTCAAATATTCTTCTTTTCCCGTACATTCTGTATATTTAGTATAAAAATTATCAAATTTCATTTTATTTTTAGAAAATTTTGCAAAAAAATACTATTAAGGAAAAACTGGCGAGTCTTTCGTTGATAATAAAAATAAATTTTACTGGCAGTCTTATCAGTTTCCTATATTCATAAATTAGTTTGATAAGGATATAAATATAGTAACTATGTTGCAAATTACATTGTTATGATTATTATAAAATATTAGTTAGATACGACAACATATCAAACGGAAATGGACCAGCACCCGTCGTCATCAATATTGTTTTTATTTTTAGAATATAACAATTAAACCGTTTTACCTTGTACGGACAATATCCTCTAATAATCCCTGTATTCCTATCCATGTGATCCTCTAGATAAACATAAAACTTCACTTCGAAAAAAAAACGATAATATTACAAATTGTTTTTGCACACAATAAGGTTAACCTTCACCAGCTGATGTCATTCAACCGCGATTATACACGTTCCAAACCGAATCTACAATCATACTACATTATACAACCCGACTACGAGAACTTGGAACCTCCTATGAGGATGTTGCTTGATTATGATTTCGATGTTAGTTCGTCGCTCAGCCGCGAAATCCACCAGCACACGATACGCTGTCTCGACCAGCGTGTATCTCTCACCTATATTACCGGTGTTGTCAGATAAATTTCATTTACAATTTTTTATGGAAATTAATCCAACTCGATCTAAAGGGTGGCCGTACACGATTAATATTAGTGACAGTACAATAAAATGAAGGCAGTGGCGGATCTTAGGGGGGGCTTTCGGGCTGAAAAAGTCGACGAAAAAATTGTCGATAAAGTTGATGAAAAAGTTGACGAAAAAGTTGTGGATAAAGTTGACGAAAAAGTCGACGAAAAAGTTGACGAAAAATTCGGCGAAAAAGTTGACGAAAAAGTCGACGAAAAAGTCGACGAAAAAGTTGACGAAAAAGTCAACGAAAAAGTTGACGAAAAAGTTGACGAAAAGTCGACGAAAAAGTCGATTATAAAGTCTACAAAGTTGACGAAAAGTTTACAAAAAAGTTGACGAAAGAGTCGATTAAAAAGTCGACGAAGTCGATGGAAAAGTTAACGAAGAAGTTGACCAAAAAATTTACAAAAAAGCTGACGAGAAGTCGACGAAAAAGTTGACTAAAAAATCGATGAATAAGATGACGAAAAAGTCTACGAAAAATTCAATTAAAAAGTCGACGAAAAAGTTGATGAAAAAGTTGACGAAAAAGTTGACGAAAAAGTGAACGAAAAAGTCAAGTTGACGAAAAAGTCGACGAAAACGTGGACGCAAAAGTTGACGAAGTCGATGAAAAAGTTGACGCAGAAGTTGACGAAAAAGTCGATTTAAAAGTAGACGAAAAAGACGACAAGATCGATGAAAAAGATGACCAAAAGTCGGCGAAAAAGTTTACAAGAAGCTGACGCAAAAGTCGACGAAAAAGTTTACAAGAAGCTGACGCAAAAGTCGACGAAAAAATTTACAGAAAAGCTGACGAAAAAGTCGATGAAAAAGTTGACGAAGAAGTTGACGAAAAAGTTTACAAAAAAGCTGACGAAAAAGTCAATTAAAAAGTCGACGAAAAAGTTGACGAAGTTGATGAAAAAGTTGACGAAAAAGTGAACGAAAAAGTCAAGAGAAAGTTGACGAAAAAGTGAACGAAAAAGTCAAGAGAAAGTTGACGAAAAAGTCGATTAAAAAGTCGACGAAAACGTGGGCGCAAAAGTTGACGAAGTCGATGAAAAAGTTGACGAAGAAGTTGACGAAAAAGTCGATTTAAAAGTAGACGAAAAAGTCGACAAGATCGATGAAAAAGTTGACTAAAAGTCGGCGAAAAAGTTTACAAAAAGCTGACGCAAAAGTCGACGAAAAAGTTTACAGAAAAGCTGACGAAAAAGTCGATGAAAAAGTTGACGAAGAAGTTGACGAAAAAGTCGAAGAATAAGTTGACGAAAAAGTCAATTAAAAAGTCGACGAAAAACTGAATAAAAAAGTTTACAAAAAAACTTACGAAAAAGTGAACGAAAAAGGCGACGAAGTCTATGCAAAAGTTGTCGAAGAAGTTGACGAGAAAGTCGATGAAAAAGTCTATTAAAAAGTCGACGAAAAAGTTGACGAAGTCAATGAAAAAGTTGACGAAGTCGATGAAAAAGTTGACGAAGAAGTCGATTAAAAAGTAGACGAAAAAGTTGATTAAAAAGTCGACGAAGTCGATGAAAAAGTAGACCAAAAATTCGGCGAAAAATTTGATGCAAAAGTTTACAAAAAAGCTGACGAAAGAATCGACGAAAAAGTTTACAAAAAATCTGACGAAAAGTCGTAGAAAAAGTTGACGAAAAAGTTTACAAAAAAAACTGACGAAAAAGACGACGAAAAAGGCGACGAAGTCGATGAAAAAGTTGTCGAAGAAGTTGACGAAAAGTCGACGAAAAAGTTGACGAAGTCGATGAAAAAGTTGACGAAGAAGTTTACAAAAAAGCTGACGAAGAAGTCGACGAAAAAGTTGACTAAAAAGTCGACGAAAGAGTCGATTAAAAAAACGACGAAAAAATCTACGAAGTTGATGAAAAAGTTGACGAAGAAGTTGACGAAAAAGTTGACGAAAAAGTTGACGAAAAAGTTGACGAAAAAGTTGACGAAAAAGTTGACGAAAAAGTTGACGAAAAAGTTGACGAAAAAGTCGATTAAAAAGTCGACGAAAAAGTGGACGAAAAGGTTGACGAAGAAGTTGACGAAAAAGTCGATGAAGAAGTCAATTAAAAAGTGGACGAAAAAGTAGACGAAGTCGATGAAAAAGTTAACGAAGAAGTTTACAAAAAAGCTGACGAAGAAGTCGACGAAAAAGTTGACTAAAAAGTCGACGAAAGAGTCGATTAAAAACCGACGAAAAAATCGACGAAGTTGATGAAAAAGTTGACGAAGAAGTTGACGAAAAAGTTGATGAAAAAGTTGACGAAAAAGTTGACGAAAAAGTTGACGAAAAAGTTGACGAAAAAGTTGACGAAAAAGTCGATTAAAAAGTCGACGAAAAAGTGGACGAAAAAGTTGACGAAGAAGTTGACGAAAAAGTCGATGAAGAAATTAATTAAAAAGTGGACGAAAAAGTAGACGAAGTCGATGAAAAAGTTGACGAAACAGTCGATGAAAAAGTCAAGAAAAAGTTGACGAAAAAGTCAATTAAAAAGTCGACGAAAAAGTGGACGAAAACGTTTACAAAAAAGCTGATGATAAAGTCAACGAAGTCGATGAAAAAGTTGACGAAGAAGTCGATTAATAAGTCGACGAAAAAGTAGACGAAGTCGATGAAAAAGTTGACGAAAAAGTCGATTAAAAAGTCGACGAAAAAGTCGACGAAAAAGTCAAGGAAAAAGGCGACGAAAAAGTAGACGAAGTCGATGAAAAAGTTGAGGAAAAAGTCGACGAAAAAGTCGATGTAAAAGTTGACGAAGAAGTTGACGAAAAAGTCGACGAAAAAGTTGACGAAAAAGTCGACAAAAAAGTTGACGAAGTCGATGAAAAAGTTGTAGGTCACAACTGCTATGATTACAAGAAATTTAAAAGCCCAAAAAATGCTCTTTTCAATGATACCAAATTTATCCAAATCCATTAAGCCGTTTCCAAGTTACAGGCATTTATTTAAAACAACATTCAAATACCCCCCGCCACTTTATTTCGAAAGATAGAAAAAAATTGTTTTTACAAAAAATGTTCGACTTTTAAACGCAAATACTTTTTTGTTACATTCATTGGGGAAAATCGCGAGAAACGTTACTTTATGTAATTCAAAATGGTGGAAACGCCCATTGGCGGCCATCTTGGAAACTTGAATATAATTTCCAACATTTTCCCTTGCCCACTTTACCTATAAAAATTTTACCATAACTTTCTACGATCATTAGTTTCTGAGATATAGCCGCTTACCTCTCTTATTTGTCCACCCGGTACAAATATTAATAGCTGACAGACAGTAGTTTCATCCAAAAAAAGTGAAAAATATGAGCTTTTTTAACCTGGCCAAGCAAAGATGTTTCTACCTGCTCATCCATTTCAACAATCCTTCTTTGTATGGTTTGATGTGAAAGAAAACTTGTATTAGCTCAGGTACATTTATGAAAATTTTAGGAAATATTTAGATTATTTTGTAATAATATTTAAAATAGCCGAACTAAGTTTTGCATTCGAAATAAGGTTTTATTACTCTCTCGCACATAAAAATAGACTATAGTTGGACACCCTTGGTCTAGCAGAAGTAACAGCAGCTTGCCTGTCATTTTATTTCTTTTCCACAAAAATTATAGACACAAAGCCTAAAATAAATATTAAAAAATAACAGTCGTATTAAAGATACAGGGTGGTGTTAAAAAATTATAAACACAATTATGTCGAAACTACTGTACCAAAATTTTATATGATGTTTTTTAAGATGATTTTGTCGCCCCTGGTAACTAAATTTTGATTTTTATCTTCCGAATCGGGAAAAAATCTAACAGTATACATAATATTGATTGGAATTGCGTGTGATACGTTTTCTCTTCTCCAAAGGTGAAGGTCGTAGGTAGGGCAACGTCAATGGGCTGGAGTCGCTGGCCCAGTTGCCGGGACAACCGCAGGAACGTGATTGGTTGCTATTTCTAGAATTCAGCTATTGCTGCTTACATAAACTCTTATATACAGTGTATACCCGGATATTTCTACTTATTTTCTTGAAATGTATGTAAAATATTGTAAAGAGTAATTTGTTATAAAGTACCTGACAATAAAATTCTCAGTGGTGTTTATCAAGTTTTAATATCGTTTCCTAGAATTATTAATGTTTATTTATTTTCTTCTTTAATTGGATGTTAATTTTTAAGGTTTAGTAAAAAATAAAACTGTCAAAAAAATATCTTATCAAGAGTGTACGTCTGAATGCTGCAATAGTACTTTTATGTTGAAATATTAGAAAATACTGTCCATTAAAAAATGACAGGAAACTAGATACGAAAATCATAATTAGATTCATAGAACGGATAATAATCCGTACATGTGGTCCTTCGAACCGGATAGTATACTGGTTGGTAAAAATTGGGAAAAGCACCTACTGTTAGAGGTTAAGTTTTGGTAAACAAATCCGAAATGATTGTTTTTTGAAGTACTTTCCGATGTAGCCTCGATTTCATTCGTACAGTTTTTGAAACATGACAATCTATGATATATCTCAAATTTTGAAGAAGTAGCTTTAAAATATGATGATACCATTTAGTAAAAATTGTCTGAACCAATAAATTTTTCCAGTAAAAAACCTACAAAACTTAACAAAATTGACTTAGTTTGTAATTTGAAACAGAACCTTAGCAATACACAGTATTGCCAGGAGAAAAATATTAATATCCTGAATCATCTTACTAAAACCGTGCCAATTATGGTCTAAATATACCCAATTCAGTTGCGGAATAATTGAGCGGTTTGATCCTTGATCATTGGTCGCATTTAGGGAAATAGGACTTCGCACACCTTATGTAGCAAAATGGCTCTCCGTCAAATTTCTTGAATTTTTGATATGTTGTAAAATTGATCCTTCTGGTGGAATGTTTTAATGGGCGTAACACGATGCTACGACTAGTTTTCGAGATACAGGATGTTGAATACGAGGAATATTCACTTTTCATCACTCCGTATCTCCCAAGTTATGATTTAGTTCTGATTTATCTTTGGTGGTATTTTGACCACATCCTTGTATGACAAATTCATTTCCAAATTTTTTCATATTACGGGGCGATTTCAATTGATAATAATGCTATTTTGAGACTTTCATAATTTTGTTGTTTTATAAAGAGAAAATGCGAAAAAAGGTTGAATTATCACATAATATTATAAATTCATCTCATCTATCATCAGAGTTGATACAATTCATACAAGGTGATTCACGAACAGGGTTGGGCTGATTAAAATCAAGTGATCAAAATCACGATTAAAATCATGATTTAAATCGCTTGATTTTTAAAATTAAAATCAGGATTTAAAATCAATGTTTTTCTTTTTTATTCAGAACCAGATAACAACATAATATAAAAATTTTCTCAAAAATCAAAAGAAGTATCTGCTTTTAGCAAAAACAACAAAAAAGAAGTACATAATTCCAAATTCTTAAACTAAACGTAACACCTAAATTTTATTACTGTATATTTTCAATCTATTCATTTTCGTTATACAATTTAAACCTCCTTTTTCTATGCCCAATCTGTTTCTAATATCCGAGTGTACAAGACCAAAAGAGCTAAATACGCGTTCTACTGAAGCTGAAGAAGCAGTTGCACACAGGAACTGTTTTATTATTGGCAACTGTTTCAAGATTTCCGGCTCATCATTTTGTGATAACCACCATTGTAGTCCGTTTACATTTTTTATTACTTCATCCGAAAACATAACTTGCTTAAATGGAGCACTGAGGGCATTTAACTTTATAACTAAAGGTAACAGACCAGTGTTTTCATATAACTCGTTAATTGTTTCCAGAGCTATATTCTTTTCTTTTGGTGTTAACTGGTATTTTGTTTTTTGCGGATTCAACATATACGCTATAAAATGATATGGCGTTAGTGCTTGCTCATATTGATTATTAAATTGTTGTGTTTTTTGTAATGGTAATTTCACAGATTCATCAAAGATATATTGTAAATGTTTCCACTGCTCTACAGCATCTGCGATAGTAGCTTTTTTCCTCTGCACAGTATCAAGAGCAGCTGATATAGGTTTTAAAATGTTGAAATAATCTTGCGCTGCATGTTTAATCGCAATATTTGAAACTTTTTGGTAAATAGTGGAATCAATCTCCTTTTTATTTTCTTCGCAGATGTTTAATATGATGTCCCACTGAGTGACATACATCTCTAAGCAGTCGCCAAGGCTATTCCTTCGCACATCGCTTGGAAGGACTAAAGCGCTGCCTCCTGCTTGACTGAATTTAACTCTAGCCAAATGGTTATTTCAAAAATACTTAACAATTTAGACCACATATTCTTTAACGTCTTCAACTTGAAAGTCCTTGCACAGTAAATTAAAAATATGTGCAGAGCTGCCATAAGTTATAACTTTTGCGTTCGTTTTTTCTTCTAATGTTTTTCTAAAAAGTGTCATATTTGCGGCATTGTCTGTCACAAAAGATTTTACGGTACACTTGTATTTTAATTCACACGAAGAAATCAGGTCACAAACTATTTGAGTTAAATATTCTGAAGTATGTGGATTTCCTGATGTGTCTATAGTTTCGTATAGGAGGGCTTGTCCATCTTCAGTGTTTATCGTTGCACATATCACTGGTTCGTTGTGCACGTTTGACCACCCATCAATTGACATATTTACCCTGACAGGGAGGAGAAATATTTTTCTTTTTCCTCTCCATAGATTTCGTCCAAAAGACTTGTTACTACCGTTTTTCTCGAGGGCGGTGTATAACCAGGCCCTAATAACTGAATGGCTTTTTTCATCTCTAAATTCTCAATACATCTGAAGCTCGAATTAGTAGCAAAAATAGCATTTGCTATTGGTTTGTCAATTTTATGTTTTTCAGCAGTTGAAGTCCGCATTACAAAACCACTCATGGTAGGCTGAGTTTCGATTGCTTTCTTTTTTTGGACTGGCTCAAAAGTTGTTGGACTTGTTGGTACTTTCGGTGGAGTTTATGAACTATCCGTCATGAGTGAACTACAACTTGAGGCAGATGATGTGCTAGCGAAACTGTCAAGCGACATTCGACTCCCTGGAAAGAGAAAAAACATAATTGAAAATTCAAATTGATGATATATTGATATAGTATTGAATTATTGATTTTAAAATAAAGTGAAAATGTTCAATAGAGATGTAAAAGCAAATTTATTTTCTTAAGTTCAAAAAAATTAAAAATTAAGTAAGTATAGAATAGTAAAGATAATCTTTAATTAACCTGTGAAAGGTCGCGTTAAAAAAGTTACATTGAAGGCCACGTGTTGGATTTCACCTAACATTTAAAAACAATCCTATATGCCTAAAATTTTTATCCTAAAATATCTATAAATGAATACTTGAAAATTATATTTTCTTTGTTAAAAATAATATCTATCAAAAAATTTTTAAAATTATCTGAAAAATGTATCTTCTTCTTCTCATTGACTTTCAGACCTTAAGGTCCATAGTCTCCCTATTGGGATTCCTAGCCTCATTTTTCCGGCAGCGGTGGCCAACCGCTTGGCCAACCCTACTGCTTTGAATCAGTAGGGAGTTTGTGAATTCGTTGACTTAGTTTCTGCTCTGAAGTCTATACTTTGCTTCTTCTACTATTCTTTTCCATTCTTTCCGGTCTTTTGCTTTGTTCTTCCAGTCGTTTATTCCAATTTCTTTAAGATCTTCTTCTACACCATACAATTATAACGCGAAAAATTCGCCGAGCTGTCGTAAATTTAACGATTGGCAAGCTTGTTGACAGAGAGAATCCAAAGCACGGTTGAAACGGCTGAAACCAACAGTTGGCAGCTCTGACCCGTTAGGCTTCTGGTCCAGAAACGACCGATTACTGAGAATACCAGTAGAAATTAGTGGAATTGCGTAATTCGTGGAAATTTCCGTAGACGGCGTTGGTTAGAGGAATTCATTATCAAGGTAAATGGTTGAAAATACTTTCTCGGAATTAACAGTTCTATAGGTATATTAACGTAGAAATTTTAGCTTTGAATCGTAGTTTATTGGAGTATGTAATCTGGATTTCACGAGATAGTTTCGATGCATGTCATAAATTCTTATTAGTTCATATTCGTTATTGCTTATTATTTTTTTTTGAAATAAGAATATATCACGGGGGCTGTATAAATATTCAGGGATGTGTCCAACGACATAGTTTTTATATTATGGTTTTTTTTGGTATCGTAGTTTTTTTGCTAAGTGGAAAAAAACCAGTCATATAGTTTTTATTCTCAGTGTAAATGGCTTTTATGCAGTTAAAAGTCAGGATGTATGATTATTTGCGAATTTCGGGTGTTGTTAATATAGTCAGTATGATGGGATATTACGGGGGTACGTCGAAAATTTGACCGGGGTAAAATGTAAACCCTATGTAGAGGCTAATTCGTTTCTCTATTTTAGGGTTTTTTTATGGATATTAAATCACTGATTGGAGATTAATGAGTCAGTGAGACCAGTTCCAGGAGAGTTGGAATATTCTGGATCGGCTTCAGTTCCTGTTCTGGTTCCGGAAAAAGGATGAGTGAACAGTTTTCCTTTTTATTTCTCATTAATTTGTAAATTCACTTTCATGCGTCACATTTCACAGTTTTTATGTAAAATTTTATTTCTCTTTTTGCGGCAATCACTATAATTTCGCTTTACACTTTGTATTTAAAATTTGTAATCATTGCTTATAGTTTAAAATATTGGGCTGTTGGCTCTAAACGCTAGGATACTACGGTACGTACCTGGGTACTGCGTTATTTACTGGATTTTTCAAACTCTGACGATTTTATGTATATAATTTTGCGCCGTACATAATTTCGAATTATATTTTCTTTAGCAACGCTAAGCTGATTTGCTATTTAAATTTTATGCTTATGCAATTATTTGTATTTATATTGATATTGGTATAAATTGCGGAAGTGTGAACCCTTGTAACTGTACATTGTTAATTTTTGATATATATTATCGTTGTATTTTTGGTATATTGTATATGAACCATTTGGTCGTTTCTCTATAATTATAGAATTGAGAAATCGGTGTAGTTTGGGGCCCTCAGCCCTTCTGCACCCTGAGTTTGAAGCCTTCAGCTCTGCTCAAAGTTTATAGAACCTGCTTGACAGTTATTTACTTATGCTGTAACTGATAAATTAGTTAGCAATGTTTGGATTTATGTAGATTTCGGCCTTCAGCCTACATTCTGAGTCTACAGCCTTCAGCTGAGTTCAGACATTATTTGGAGCATTATTGTAGTAATATTGTAATAAATATTTTGAAAAGAGACCTTTGGCCCAAAGTGACTAAATAAAACTTCAATCAGGGGAAACTTGCTGACTTTTATTTTTCTTATGATAACTTACCTATCAGTTTAACCTTTGGAGTGTGTAGTGAGTGTTGTTAACCCACTGAGGAATTGTGGGATAATTAAAGAAGTCTTGGGTGCTTGCCAAAACTTCTCTGGCACCCTTTTTGTAAACTTAATAATTTTTTTGAAGAATCCACCCCTTCTTCGACTCGAAGGTAGTCGACTGGCGAGCACGGGTTGTACCACGTGAGACAACCCGCATATCTATAACGAGCACTGAGAGGGTTGGTAGGTTTTCTCGTTATACAATCATCTAGTTTTCGGTCGTGCCCTTGCTCTTCATCCTTGTGTTTTAGTTTCCTGTATTTTCGTGACATACCTTTCATTATCTAGACGTTGTACATGTCCTGCCCATCTTAATCGTTTACTTCTTATTTCATTTGTTATTATTGGGCTATTGAATTTTTGATTAACTTCGTAGTTTCTTTAATTGGGCCGTATATTCTCCGTATTATTTTCCTTTCCCAGACTTCTAATATGTTTTCCTCTTTTATTGTTAAATTCCAGGTTTCTGCGACGTAAAGTACGACTGGTCTAATTACTGTCTTGTATATTTTAATGTTTGTGTTAGTAGACAGAATTGATTTAAATGCGTCTTTTAATGCATAGAAACATTTGTTACCCTGTTGTATTCTGTTATCTATCAAAAATGTATCTACTTATAATATAATACGTATATATTTAAAAAATAGTTCAAAATATCTCAGAATATGTAATTAAAAATTACACTATGTTACTTAAGTATTAATTAATATTTATGTCTCAAAACTTTCACTAAATTATCTCAAAAATAAAATATCAAGTGCTTGGAGAATCAACAAAAAACAAAAAATGTTAGGCAAAATCTAATCGATCTCGTGATCTTTCCCGGGTTAATAATAAAAATGTTAATTAAATATAAATAAAATTAAATTAATGATTTAATTACGTGTATTCCTCTGTTGATCATTACAAACATCGTGGTGAGCTTTAAGTCTTTGGACTAACCCTTGAATATCTTTCTTGCACTTTCTACAAATAGCCCCACACCCCAATTTATTTGGATTTGTTGTCTTAATATAGAACTGCCATATTGGGGTCCTCTTTTCTTCCACTCATTTTACTTTATTTATATGTTTTCACTTCACTTAACTAACCTAACTAGCGAAATGCGTGAAATTGTTGGGCAACGTCAATTTATAGGTTGAGAAGGAAAACAAGCCTCGACAGGAATATTTTTGCAAAAAGCACAACAAACGCGTTCGTGCCTTACTCGGCACTGTATAGCGAGTGTATAGGACAGAAGGAAAACAAATCGCGATAAGAATTTTCTTGCAAGAAGCGCGACAAATGCGTTGTCACAAGTTTTTGAACCGCAAATTGTATTATATATTTTAGACTTATACATTAAAATAATTAACAATAATTTCAAAGAATCAAAATGTTCAAATTTTATATTCAAATTTAAAAAATCAAATAAATCGTGATTTTTTCAAAAAAATCAATGGTTTTTGATTTTTTTAATAAAAATCAGATATTGCCCAACCCTGTTCACGAATATAGAAAAATAACGAATTTTGTTTCTTCGGACACATTGTAGTAATAAACCCACCGAAAATGACAAAATTTCCGTGAAGGATGTTAAATGATGTGATTCATGGTATACAGAGTGGAATGATGTCAATGTGAAAATTTACGTATACTTTATTAAATAAAAACCTTGATTTTTTTCATCTCCCTATATCTCATAATGGAGTCTGAAAAGGTAGCGATATTTTTTCATGGAAGAACTCCAAATACTTTCAGTAATATCTGCATTTCTTCCTGATCCTGATAATGAAAATATAAAAGCTGGCCATCAATTTCCATAGGAATAAAAGGATCAACCACACCCAAATGATTCAAATCAATTTTTCACGTTATTTATTGAACCCCGCTTTATTTACAGCATTGAATTTGCTGCGTTAAAGCGTTAAAAAAATATGCTTCACCGCTGCATAAAACTCTGCAGTCACCTACACCGAATTGCGTACGTTTAGTCAACCGCTTCGGGAAAGTGCTGCAGCACTGCTACATCCTGAATGCAGCCATTGAATAGCAACTAGCAACATTAACAGCAATGGCTGCGTTCAGCAAACACAACAGTTTTGCAACATTATTAGAACCAACAAATAAAAATAGAGATTTGCTATAAAATCTAATAATGTTGCCCAACTCTCGCGTCTCCTGAACGTAGCGATCGGCGTCTAATGGCATCTGGCAGACCAATGCGATTTTGTCGATATCCATAGAGCATACTGATTTATAGAAAAAGAGCTGTTCTCTCATTGGTCGCATGTCGCTGGTTTCCAGAACCATAACAACACATAAGATAGCGTTCCAATTATTCCGGTTTTATAAAATCATCAATAATTTCCTCACTGACTTAAAAAATCCTCAATAATTTCTTCACTGACTTAAAAAATCCTCAATAATTTCTTCACCAGATTAAAAAATCCCCAATTTGAGGAAAAATCGCCACTCCTGGCAACACTCGCTATACACCCCACTCTACTGCTCTCCCAATTTCTAGGCACTTACTTAAGTAGCTTGGTGCCGAGCATACGTAAAATTTTTATATATCGTGCCATCTAGTGGAAATTGTCTGAACAAATACATTTTTCAGTGAAAAGCCTAGAAAACTTAACAAAACCAACTTTTTACGCAAGGAAATAGTTTTTGTTTTACGAGGAAATGAGAAAGTTTGAAATTTAAAAGAGAACGTCTTTTATACATCTTTTATTCGTACAGCCGCCATATTTTCATCGAAACATGGAAATTTATGAAATATCCTAAAATTATGAAGGAGCATCTTTTAATAGTGACCAAAATATGAAAGTATTATGAAACCACCATCTTTTATAAGATATATTCAGATTTGGGAACGTAAATATCACTCGGTGCCAAATCTGGGTAGTATTGTGGACGTCGTTTTTAAATTTTTCGTTTAAATAATCCCTCGCTGCAAAGTCTGGGGTGTATTGTAGATAATAACTTCAAATTGTTCGATGTACACTCAATTTTTTTCATTCAGCGGCCACATTCTCTTCGAAATATGACAATTTTTGACTTATCCTAATGTTTTGAAGGAGCAGCTTTTAAAAGCGAGCAAAATATTAAGGTAGTGTAAAACCAGAATCTGTTTTAGCATATATTCGGACTTGGGAACTCGGTGCCAGGTCTGGGTAGTATTGTGGACACCGTTTTTTAAATTTTTCGTTGAAATAATCACTCGGTGCAAAGTCTGGGATATATTGTAGATAATAATTTCAAATTGTTCGATGTAGACTCAATTATTTTAATTCAGCGGCCATATTTTCTTCGAAATATGGCAATTTTTTCATATCCTAAAATTTTGAAGGAGCAATGCATGAAGGAAACCAGAATCTTTACTAGCGTATATTCGGACTTGGGAACGTAAACATCACTCGGTATCAAATCTGGGTAGTATTGTAGATGACATCTTTAAAGTTTTCGTTGATATAATCACACGCTGCAAAGTCTGGGGTATATCGTAAATTATAACTTCAAATTGTTGGACGTGGACTCCATTTTTTCCGTACAGTTGCCATATTTTCTTCGAAATATGGCAATCTATGACAAATACATATGAAGACATTGTGAAACCAGAATATTTTCTTGCATCTATTCGGACTTGGGAACCTAATTATCACTCGATGCTAAGTCTGGGTAGTATTGTGGACGCTGTCTTTAAATTTTTTGTCGATTTAATCACTCGGTGCAAAGTCTGGGGTATATCGTAGATGAAACTTTAAATTGTTCGATGTAGACCCGATTTTTTCGTACAGCCATACTTTCTTCGAAATATGGCAATTTATAACAAATACCGAAATGTTGAAGGTACAGCTTTTAATAGCGAGCAAAATATGAACACATTGTTTAACTAGAATATTTTCTTGCATATATTCGAACTTGGGGACGTGATTATCACTCGGTGCCAAGTCTGGGTAGTGTTGTGGATGCAGTCTTTAAATTTTTTGTCGATTTATTTACTCGGTGCAATTTTGAAAGAGCAGCTTTTAAAAGCGAGTAAAATATGAAGGCAGTGTTAAACCTGGCATATAGTCGCACTTGGGAAAGTAAATATCTGTCAGTGCCAAGTGTGGGTAGTATTGTGGATGCTGTCTTTTAAAATTTTAGTTGATTTTGGTAGTTTATGACGTAATATCTTGTTCCTTTCAATATAAACAATGAAAATATGAGGTTTATAACTTTTTTTTTTCGAAAAATCTGACTACCTCCAAGGTGTGTTTCTTTTTATAAAATATTTATATAAAAATATATCAGATTTGGCCTTGTTAAGTTCAATAATTGCGAATTAATCAATTCAGACGTTGCGCTTGGTGCATTGGTAATAAGATCTTAAAATGCACGTTGTCATATAAAAAAAATTATAGGATATTGTTCAGTCGGGACGTGTCTCATTATACAATGTGTTGACGTCCGATTTGACCATCATTAACACTTTTACACGTACATATAATCTATGCAAAAAAGCATCTGAACAATAATAAATTCAGTACGGGGCGTCGCCTAAAAAAATTTCATTTTTGTTGATTTGGGACAAAAAAGCGTAAAATTCTCATATCAAAAAACCCCTATACAAACTTTCATGGAAATCGGAATGAAATAATTTTTTTGTATTGTCAATCCAAAAGGAATCGGATACTCTTTCAACTTTAATGCTTTGTAACTTAGTCCAAGAGCTGATGACGAATTTTGGGAGGGTTCTTTAGGCAAGCTGAAATTGCGAAAAATTACAATTTCGTCAATTGGCTAATCCAGTCCTGGCGGTCATTTAGCGAATTAGTGGTTATTTCGCTACTGCGCAGCATGTAACATTTGCAAAAAAAATATATTTTTGGCAACTGGAATTTTTTTTATCTTTTAATTTATTATTTCTAGAATTAAAAAAAAATCCCAGACGTTTTTGTCGGTTATTAAGGATTGCCAGTCGACTTCACAATTATTTTTTTTAAATTACTAAAAAATATTCTTTAGGCAATCTGAAATTTATACCACGTATTTATTAAGTAATTTCAATAATACCTGCAAATTGTCTGACGATTTTGCGGGTTGTAAACAATTACCAGACGTTAATAAAGTGTTGTAAATAAGCGCAATAAAAAGTCTTACGCGCATCCGTAAGTGCGACAAGGATAGCTATCGAGGCTAGTTGACAGCTGCCGGGGCCCGAGCTCTTCGCGCTGTGATTGAAAATAAGATGACATCGATGGACGATAAAATCGACAACAAGTTGTCGATGATGGAAAGCCAGATGGACGAGAAAGTAAAGAAGTTAGAGAGAAAGATTGCCGATTTAAGAACGCAATACACTCCAGCAGAAGTAAAGAAGCCCGAGCAAATGAAACCTTGCAAGCCAGAAACACACCCTAAGTTGGAAGACATTGGCAGTTTTACCAGAGTCAAGGCCCCAACATTCGATGGGAAAATGTCGTGGACGAATTATGTGAAACAATTTGAAGCAGCCGCTAGAATGAATAATTGGTCCGATAAGGAGAAGGCAGTAAACTTAACCATCGCGCTTCGGGGAGATGTCTCAGATGTACTACAGACGTTACCACTTGAAGAAACAGATGACTTCGAGCAGATGAAGAAAAGGTTGGACGTGCGATATGGACACGAACATCTAGAGCACTTGTACCAATCCCAGCTGAAGAACCGAAGGCAGAAACGTGATGAAGCCCTTCAAGAGTATGAAATGGACATTGTCCGATTAGTTCGATTCGCTTATCCATCAGCACCAGAGACCATGATGGAATGTCTGGGCATCCAGGCCTTTATTGATGGCTTACGTGACCCCGATATGCAGAGGACGCTTCGTTTAGCCCATCCGAAAACATTAGTCGACGCATTGACAGCTGCTCCTGAATATGAAGCAGCAACGAAGGCTTCGGGTTACAACAAAGTTAGGACCATCCAAGAAGAAGGTGACGAAGTCAGATTTGACCAGTTCGTCAGTTTGTTGAGAGGTATGGTAGACAAGACGCCGAAGAAAATCAGGTGCTGTAATTGTGGCGAACTAGAGCATGCACGCAGTTCGTGTAAGCGTCCCACGACTCCTGCAAACCAAGAACCTCTTAAATGCAAAGCAGCCAAGAAAAGCTCGCGGTACAACAAAGGTAGGACCATGCAGAAAGAAGATGACGATAACAAACTTGACCAGATCGTCAACTTGTTGAAAGGTATGACAGACAAGATACCGAATAAGATCAAATGCCGGAAGTGTGGCGAGCTAGAGCACGTACGCAGTCCGTCTAAGCGCCCCAACATTCCTGTAACTCAAGAACTCCAGTCACAGGGGAAATCAGACAGGGGTGAACATCCAGCTGATGTGAATCACCGAAATGCCGCCTCCCTGTCCAGACGGCCGTGCCCAACAGACTGCTTCCACTGCAACAAGGCGGAATCTAGGGAAGCCGCAGTTTCAGGAACTACTGTAGTCAATAAAGAATGGTCAACTACCAGGATCAGAGAATATCAGGAGAATGATCCTTGCCTAAAGTAGATTCGGCAGTGGAAGGAAGAAACTCGGCGACCTACATGGCAAGAAGTGTCAAGATTTTCACCGAAACTCAATGCGTATTGGGCTCAGTGGGACTCACTTGTCCTAGAAGAAGGGCTGTTGAAATGAGTCCTTGAAAACGATGATGGTTCCGAGATGAGGAGACAGCTAGTTATCCCTAGAACGAGAGTAGCTGAGGTACTGAAGAAGTTACACGACAGTCCATCTGGAGGTCATCTGGGAGTGAAGAAAACCCTTCAGCGAGTCCGTGAAAGGTTTTATTGGATGAGCAGCTCCGATGATGTGAAGGACTGGTGTAAGAAATGTACGACTTGTGCTACGAGTAATGGACCACATCGCAAGATAAAGACACCCATGAAACAGTACAATGTTGGAAACCCTTTCGAAAGGATTGCTTTAGATATCGCTGGACCATTTCCGACGACAGAAAATGGTAACAAATACATACTGGTTGTAATGGATTATTTCACAAAGTGGGTGGAAATTTACGCTATCTCGAACCAAGAGGCCACAACTGTCGCGAATGTATTGGTGAAAGAATTTATCAGCCGATTGGAAGTCCTCAGCGATCAGGGAAGAAATTTCGAAAGTCGTCTATTCCAGGAGATTTGCGAGAAACTGGGAATGAAGAAGACCAGGACAACAGTATTACATCCACAGTCAGATTGAATGGTCGAGAGACTGAACAGGACTATAGGAAAATACCTGTCCAAAGTAGTATCCAGCCATCAGAGAGATTGGGACCAGTATCTTTCCCTATTTGCATTGGCTTATCGATCTGCTGTCAATGAATCCACGGGTGAACCTGGAATTTGGCTGTCGGTCTGGAGAAGATCTAGCAGGAGAAGACTACGTGATCCAATATAGAAGAAGGCTGGACGATATTCATGAATTAGTTCGAACAAATCGTCAAGTTGCCAGCGACAGAATAAAAAGTCTGTACGACACGCAGGCCACAGAAGGCGGTTTTAAAGAAGGGGACAAAGTATGCTTACCTAACCCGACGAGGAGAAAAGGATTTTCTCCAAAATTATAAAAATCCTGGGAAGGTCCATACTTAATCAAGAAAAGGATTAATGATGTTATATATCGCATAAGCAAGATCCCCAACGGAAAACCAAAAGTAGTTCACCAAAACCGACTAGTGCCATTCGAAGGAGACCATGACCTAGAGAAACGAGTGAACCTTATTCGAGATGTATCTGACACTATCTTCGATGAATTTATGGGCGCGTATGGAGATACCAAGAAAGCTAGATATGGAGTTACTTCAGAACAACGACAAGATTTGTTCACTCTTCCGGAAGATTATTCACTGGCATACAACATCCCCGCCCGTCTCAAGAATGCACGAGGGTTGGCATCCGTCTTTCGAAAGACGTTCGAACAGATTCCAGCTCCTGGCAAGACACTGAAACTGAAACATAATTCACGCTACGTCTTCTACGTGGTAACTAAAAATGAATTTTAAGATCGATTTACCTACCGCGATGTGTGGGAAGCACTTCGAAACCTACGAGACCATGTGTTGGAATCCAGCGTGAAGAAACTGGCTATGCCTAAGATTGAGAGTAACCAGTTGGATTGGCGAATCATCAGGAACATGGTAGAGATTATCTTTCAAGATACCGGTGTCCAGATATTAATTTGCAGCTACAACCCCCGTTATCAGTATCCGATGAAGACGGTGCCCTGCTATTTCCATAAGATCGGAAAGCGTAGAAATGGGGCCAGTTGCCGATTCAAACATCCAGTCTCGGCTACACAAAAGTTCCAGGAGGAACTTCCATTTAAGGAGGAGGTTATGTTACGAAACAGCACACTGGTATAGTCCCTAAATCCGACTCTGTCTAAGCCAGTTAAGAAAGTTAAAATTATGGCGGACGCGCAGGGATTCTTAGAATTATTTACGATTGTGACTATCTTATCTAAACATTGTTTTAGTGACCAGTCTTATCTAGAAAATGCCAGAAAGCCAATTGTTTTCGAGTAAGCCGCAATCTAGAATTATATAGTGAAAGAGGCACTAATATATAAGGGACCGACCAGGAAGAGGCAGTTCAGTTGATGAAGTGATCGCGACAAATAAACAAGAATACACCGAAATAGCGAACAGTGAAGTGTTGATATAAATTAATAATTAAGTTTGTGTGTATATAAATGAAATGTAAGTGAATAGAAAAGTGTATATAAATTAAGTGTTAGTGAGTAATTTAGTGTTTAAATAAATTAGTAAGTAGCCATACCGTGTGTATAAACCTTATGTCACCCGTAATAAAAACGTTTACTGTTTAAATAAATTAGAAAACCATTACAGTATGGATAAAATTATGCAGTACCATGTATTCTAGTACGAGGAATCCATCTTTCCTTTATCGAATAATGTAAGGATGAGATCAATATCTCTCATAGTTAAGAAATTATTGAGTTTTTTATGGAAGCATGTAAAACATTTTTCAAAACTTTTACCAAAAGTTGGAAAATTTGGTTCACTGTGAATGTATAGAAAAAATTATGCAGTACTATGTATTTTGATACGAGAAATCCATTATTGTGTTCAGTTTTACAAAAAATTTGTTATTAAAGAAATTAAAAAATATTTTCTGAAATTGAAACTCGAAGGTTAATAATGATCAAAATTAAATCGTTTTCATTATTTACTGGTACATACAATAGCTAAAATTATTAGTTAAATACCTATTTATGGTCTACTAGCTTCGTTAAATAATAGCAACTTGCATACTGCATTTATGCCGTTATTTTCCTTTTTTGTCCGAATTAAATACAATTCAAATAATGCATTGTTATTATTGTCAAATTACATGCGTTTCATACGACAAATGCGTTTAAAAACTATAAACTTTAATTAAATTTTTTTTCATATACAGGGTGTCTCATTTTATACTTAAAATTGGATGGTGACGAACCGAATTGAATAGTCAACCCATTTTCCGGGTATTATTTATAATAAAAAAATCTAAGGTGTTTTATTTCGGTGCCCTGAAAAATGTTAAATTTCTAAACCAAACAGCTTGGTAAGTATTGTGATTTTTAGGAAAATTATTATATGTATATGGTGGGTGCATTTGTGCAAACTATTATCATTTATTTTTTGGCAGTAAATTGTATATTTCAGAATAACGTAGTTTATAAAACCAAAAATCAATAAGAAAATACCATAACAACTAATTATCAACATACATCTTGTCCACGGATGGAGTATCCTATAGGTGAAAAATGTTTAAATATTAGTTTTAGTGAAAAATGTCATTCTTGATAAAAAAAATTGCTTGTTCTGAAACCCCATAAAATGAAATAAAATTCAACTTTTTCAAAAACCGTCTCATTTTATAGCCAGTTTTATGAAAACCGTATGAATTTTTGTAGTTCGAAAATAATGTATTAATTTAGTGAGTGACGTTTACGATGTACCAATAAGTAACTGTCAACTTTTATAAATAATTTTCAAATTGTCATTCTTTAAGAAATCTTTGACAACAATGGTAACTATTCATCAAAGAGTATAATCTTTATAATTTCACGAAAAATATCCTGATGTATCCATTATGCGGTGTGGATTAAAAAAATTAATAAAGAAGTTTGATGAGACAGGATTTGTTCAAGACAAAAAGAAATTGAAAAAGGCGTACGTTGAGGAGGATAATGCAGCTAGCGCACTAGCTATGCATTCGTTAAGGGAAAATCCCAGGTTGAAACTACGAACAAGAGCAGTGGAGGTTGGTTTTTGCAAGAGTCACTCATAGAAATTATTTAAACAAAACAAAATTCGTCCATTCAAACCGAAATTGATTCATACCTTACAAGATTATGACACAAGGTTAGACTTTTGTGCGATTCTTTCACAATATTTTGATTTCTGATGAAGCAACGTTTACAACAAACGTCGTTTCTTCCCAAAATTGTCGATATTGGGCTAGTGAAAACCCTAGCTACAGGATTAACTGTAATAGTCAATTTGCTAAAAAAGTTAATGTTTGGTGTGCCGTTTTACCGGATCGAATAATCGGACCGTATTTTCTGGAAGATACGTATATTTGTATTTGCTGGACAACTTCTTAATACCTGAGTTGGAGCAAACTGAATTGGAGCAAAGGCGTAAAATGTACTTTCAACATGATGGATGTTTGTTACATTTGACTTTGCTAATTAGAGGATGGCTGGATGAATATTTTCCTGGGCGATGGATGGAACGTTATGGACCAATATTTTTCCGCCCCGATACCCCGATTTAACTATTTTAGATTTTTTATGGGGTTACTTAAAACAAAAAATTTACGCAAATAATTTAAATTGAAGACTTGAAACGAGGTATAATTGATGCCGTTAACGAAATTACCCCAGAAATGATGTGAAATACTTACAAAGAATTTAGAAAGAGAATTGTGAAATGTTTTGAAGCTGGGGGAGGATTATTGAATAGGATGTTTTTTTGTTTACTTAGTGTTTCTTACATTATTATTATGTATTGTTATTTTTGATAGTGATTATATTTCTTGAATAGTTAACATTATTGTCAAATATTTCTTAAAGAATGACAATTTGAAAATTATTTATAATAGTTGACAGTTACTTACTGGTACATCGTAAACGTCACTCACTAAATTAATACATTATTTTCGAACTACAAAAATTCATACGGTTTTCATAAAACTGGCTATAAAATGAGACGGGTTTTGAAAAAGTTGGAACTAATATTTATACATTTTCACCTATAGGATACCCCATCCGTAGACGCGCTGTAGTATAATTAGACGGCCAGGGGCGTACAGAAGCACCTGGGCCTTCTTCATTAGTTTACTTTAAATGTCAATTAATACGTAATACTTTTCTATAGTTGCTCATCCAAAATATCCTTCTACAAATCAGGGAATTATAATCAGCTCAATTAATGGTGCTAGTGTCCAGGATTATTTACTTCCTCTAGGACAAACCGTACAACCTAAAAGTATAATCCACATTTCAAAATCAGGTATGAGTTTTGTTACTACATGGGAGTTAAACACAAAATTGTCAAACAGAAGAAAATAAACGGTTTTAAAGATTAAAACTAACTTTTCCACATCTGTGGCCCTGAACAATATTCTATCATAAAATTGTTACTTGTATACACTTCGGGAGATGTATCGTGCTTACAAACCGAAATTTCTCCAAAAATTTAGTATATCTGGATTTATAGGACCCGCTGTACTCGCTCTAGTCAACTCAAAATCAATAGGGTACATCTGTGAGACACCTTGAAAGATATTCAATCATAAAATTGATCAATTGTATACACTCTGGAGGCTGTATCGTGCTAACAAACTGAAAATTCTCCAAAAAAATGACAGAAATTTGGTACTTGAAGTACCATAGCACCCGTTGTACTGGCTTTAGTGAGCTAAACATCAATAGGGTTCATCTTTGAGACGCTCTGAATAATATACAATCATAAAATTGGTCACTTGTATTTACTTCGGAGGCTGTATCGTGCTAACAAGACATGTAAGCAAAAGTGGCCGACGACGACGACATACACACAGGATTTTTTTTCTAAAAACCATTTTTTCGTGTTGTTGTTGTTGGAAAACGTGAAAAATTTCAAAATTCCAACTTTTTTTGGGGTAAACCAATACTTTTCTCGCATATTAGATAGGTTGGGCGGAAAAGTAATAAATTAATGCTCCAGAAAAATTTTTATTTTTGATAAAATGATGGGCGCGTTATATTTTTTCGAGGTACCGTAATCTATTTTCACAGTAAAATTTGCTTCGCATGCCAGTTTTCAGGTACTCCTGTGTCTCTTTTCACCATATCGCCGAAGTTAAAATAATGTAGTAGTGTGCGATAGATGCCATTCCCACTTAAATGGGCGAAGCAGATTAACAGTTGCATTAATTTTAAATACATAATTGATGTTTCTATTATTTAGGATTATTAAAGTTATACAGTGCTATTCAAAAGTCCCCTCCCCCCACTGGTATCTTTTGAACGGCCACACTTACATTAATAAAATTTGGAGGGTGAAAATAAAGTGTTGTGAACTTCTCTACGAATGGTAACAGGTGACGTAATAGTAATAGATGACGTCACAGTGCCACTCTGGCCAATAATTTTAAATAGGACCTTATGGCAAGTGATATCTCGTTTGAAAGGCATTGACATTGGCTACATAGCCATATTAATTTTGTTTGGGTTTTAATTAATTTTGACGGATAAATTACCAAAATTATTGAAATTATTTTTTTAAATTTAATTAATCAAATATCAACAATGGATTCTTATAGCAAGTGTTCGAAATGTGTTCCGTCTACTTCCTGACAGTAATACATCCTATTAGTAAACTCTTGTCGTACTCGTTCGAATGTGTCAGCTGAAATAGCATTGCATTCTTCAGTAATTCTTTATTTCAAACCGTCAATGCTATATGGTGCCGTAGTATAAACCTTGGATTTCAAGTACCCCCATAGAAAAAATCTAATGTGTCAGATCTGGTGACTAAGGTGGCCATTCTATAGGACCTCGCCGGCCGATGTATTACTGTCAGGAAGTAGGCACATTTCGAACACTTGCTATAAGAATCCATTGTTGATATTTGATTAATTAAATTTAAAAAAATAATTTCAATAATTTTGGTATTTATTTAATTTATCCGTCAAAATTAATTTAAACCCAAACAAAACTAATATGGATATGTAGCCAATGTCAATGTCTTTCAAACGAGATATCACTAGCCATAAGGTCCTATTTAAAATTATTGGCCAGAGTGGCACTGTGACGTTATCTATTACTATTACGTCACCTGTTACCATTCGTAGAGAAGTTTACAACACTTTATTTTCACCCTCCAAATTTTATTAATGTAAGTGTAGCCGTTCAAAAGATACGAGTGGGGGGAGGGGACTTTTGAATAGCACTGTATAAGTATTACATATGGTTTCTTCTGAAAATCGGTTCATCTGTTTCAGATGATGAAGGTGTTAACGTCATATAAATGGTATATTAACTTCTAAATTACCTTTATATGGTCCTTAAACACAGTGGCGTAACTGCCTATGGGCTAGGCGGGGCAGTGCCCAGGGGCCCTCAAGCTCAGGGGGCCCTCGAATCCTTATCAGATGACAGGTTGCAACCCCACTTTAATCATGAAAACTCAGTTGAGAGAAATTCAAAAGTTATGCCTAGGGAATTCCCCTAAATTATTTCTGTAGGTTGGCAATGTTGTCAATTTGATGGATAGTGATATGTGCATTTTATTATTCATCGATGAGCTTTTTATTGTGAATTCGAAAGATTTTTTTTTCGAGAACGAATAAAAAATTAATGCTGTATCAGGAGTAAGTAAGCTAATGTCAATAAACTTTTTTGTACTGGTCAATATAGAATATAGTGGTTCAATTTTATTTGATTTCACCACTCATATTGATGTCCGTTAAGTCAATAACTCGTGCCAAATCTATAGATTTCGGCTAAACTGGCAACAGTGGTAACACTAACGGTGATAATTTTTTTTCCGGGGTTTCCCCAACAACAATTGTAGCTTGTAGCGTATCACTGTGTTTCTCTTTCCTTTTATTTTACTTTTAACTTCGTCAGTGAACAGTGACTACAGTGAGTTGAGTACCTACCTCGAGCACAATCTAATATTGTATTGTTTCAATAAATAAGAAAACTAAAATTATGGATAAAAAGAAGAAACCCAGTGGTGCATTTAAACGCAAACAACGCCAAGAAAGAGAAGATAGTAAACAAAAATTGCCCAAAATTGACAAGTTTTTTAGTCAGCCTTCTGCAAGTACATCTGGCCAAAATATTTCTATTGATAGTGACCAAATAATGTGGTAACTGCAGTGTTGGTTGAGAAGCCTACTGAAGAAGATTCGACAATTATTGCAGTTGGAGATACATCCGCCGCCGATCATGTGAACGTGGATGATGTTTGCATGACACACATAAGAGCGGGTTTGGAGGAACCACAGACCTCTACATTTTTCGAAAATGTGTACGACAAATCTTCTTATGACTTGGGAAACTTCACGAACAAAATATTAAGTGATAACGAAAAACGTCAAAATCTTGATATGGGGCCTTTACAGCCTTCAGGACCTTTTCCAACAGACATCAACCAGAACAACTATCGACAAGGAACTTGAAAATGAAATTTGCAAAGAAGCATCATTTTGGAAAATGGTTCTTCAAATGTTAATCGATATCATACTTACCCTAGCAAAGAGTTCTTTGGCTTTGAGAGGACATCAAGAAGACTTAAGTCAGGAAGGAAACCACGGAAATTTTCTGTCCTTTGTAGAGCTTGTCGCCCGATATGATCACATTTTGCGGCAAGTTTTGGATATGCCCAAAGGTAATAATAATTATTTGTAAGTTTTTTTATTATTTTATTTTGTTTATAATTATTAACTGTTTAATATCAGGACTTTTTTGAAATTGTATTTTTTTATGTTTTTAGGATCTACAAGATATCTGAGTGCAACAATTCAAAATGAAATGATTGAGAGCTTGGGGACCAAACTCGAAACCCATCTACTAGAACAAATTAGAGCGTCACCGTTTTTTGCCATCATAATGGATACGACACAGGACATATCGAAGGTAGATCAGCTAAGCATTGTTGTGAGGTATGCAGTAATAACCAGATCGGAAAATGGACAGCCAATTGATATAGAAGTAAAAGAAGTGTTTCTAGGCTTTTATGCAGCCTTCAAACATGGCGCAGTAGATTTAGTCAACCAAGTGACAACATTATTTATCGACAAAAATATTGATTTAAAAAAATGTGTGGAGCAAGGCTATGATGGAGCCAGTGTGATGAGTGGTGTGTATAATGGTGTACAAAAACATATTAAGGATATCCAGCCTAACGCAGAGTACGTACATTGTGCCACTCATAATTTAAATTTGGTGATAAATGATGCCGTTGGCAGTTGTGTGGAAATACAGAATTTTTTCGCAGCGTTGCAAAATTTGTATAACTTTTTCGGAAACAGCATCAAACCGACTAGTTGGTCCAGTAGGGTCAATACGATATCTGCAATAAAACTTCGTTATTTTGATATTATCAAAGCATTATCAGAAATAGTTCTAAAGAGTCCTAATAAAGATGAGCGTGGTGAAGCAGAGACTATTAAAACAAAAATGCTAAATTTCGAGTTCGTGTTGCTTTGCGAATTCATGCACAGTGTATTGAACGACATCAATTATGCGTCCAAAACTTTACAAAAATGCGACATCAATTTGGGCGAGGCGAGTAAAGTTTTAGCAGAGACCAAAGCAAAGTTGCAAATTTATAGAAATGATTTCGAATTATTCAAGTGCAAAGACAGTGAAACTGCAAGAAAATATGGTATTGATCCCCATTTTCAAGAAAAAAGGCAAAGAAAAGTTAAAAAACATTTTGATGAATTAGCTGCTGATTTCCAAACCGAGAAAAAATATTTGGAATTAAGATTTTCAATAATGTACTAGACACAGTAATATCTCAATTAGAAACACGTTTTATTGGTATGAGTGCAGTCTGTCATAAATTCGATTTTCTAGCACCAACATTTTTATTACATGTTGATGAAGCAACTTTATTACAAAAGTGTGACGAATTCCAAAGAAAATATTCAGATATAATAGGCCCTAGTTTTTCACTTCAATTTATTAATATTTACCACCAAGTTTTACCTCAACTAACTCAAGCATGGACTGTTCACCAAATATGTAAGGTAATAATGAGCAACTATGGAGTGCTAGAATGCGACCTAACGGAAGTATTTACAGCAATGTTATTATTCTTTATAATTCCTGTCACTTCTGCATCAGCTGAAAGGTCATTTAGCAAATTGAAAATAATAAAAAATTATTTAAGAAATAATATGGGCCAAACTCGACTCCGACATTTATCGCTAATAGCAATTGAAAACAGAACCGCTTCAAGCCTGGATTTAAACGAAGTAATTGATACTTTTGCGAAAACTAAAGCTAGGAAAAAATTGTAAATATAACTGTTATTTAGTCAGTTGGTAGGCCCGACCTTTATATAATAAACCCTTGAATTTTCTCTATTTCGTTTTATTAGCCAAACCTACACCAAGTATTAATTGTAATTTATGTTGTTACTGTTTAATATTTTTATTACCTGCCCTGCAGTGCACAAAAAAGAGCTTAAGAAGTTAAGTAGCTTAGCATTTTCAAAGTATTTGTATATTTCATATTTTTATTTGATAAAACCTAATCAGTTTACATCAGTGGGGCCCCATTTTTTAATTTGCCCCAGGGCCCTTGGTTCTTAGCTACGCCACTGCTTAAACAGTAACTTTAATAATATTACTAATTGTTTTTCTTCATATAACCTTATTGCAATGTAATTGCCTTCTTGAACTCCTTTATATAATGATAATATAAGTTCTGAATAAGAATGTACAGAACTACTGCGGTTTGAAGGTTAGGATATATAAATGTCGTATAACGGGTGTTTCAAACCTTTATAAGAGTATCATAGAAGTACTATAGAACAGTTATAATGTAGTTGGTTGCTCGTATTACTCTTATAAAATGGTTGCCTAACGTGGGCCTATTTAGAGTTATAACAGCGGAATAAGCTCGGTATATATGCTTATTTCACATTTTAAGGCACCGTTTACCTTCCAAACATGATTTTATAAACGCGTTTATAACTTTTATATATATATATCAATTTTTGTTACTTGGGTTGGCAAACGCCCACTTTATACCAAAATGCAAATATATTTTAAACTGATCAAGAAATATAAATAATTTCACTTTTCGTTCATTTCGAAGAAATTTAAATTATTTTATTTGAAATTTATTTCAATACGATCGCGCAAAAAAAGCATCTCGAACGTTAAGGGTTTTACTGGTCTCCGGCAAAATTGGAGGCTTCGCTACGCTCAGCATCGAAACATTGCTGTCGACCGGTAAACAACCCTTACCGTTCTTAATACTTAATATACTATAATGTATTAAATAGCGTTTAGCTCAATATTGTTGGTATTTAGTTCAATATT
Organism: Galeruca laticollis; assembly: GCA_963921935.1. Classification (NCBI taxonomy): domain Eukaryota; kingdom Metazoa; phylum Arthropoda; class Insecta; order Coleoptera; family Chrysomelidae; genus Galeruca; species Galeruca laticollis. The sequence continues at coordinate 232,604,325 of OY998175.1, forward strand.
TGTAACTGCTTAATTTTTAAGTTGTAATTACTGTATAATATCGATATTGTTCCGTCGCTAATAACCTTTTGATAACTGCGACTAATTTTTAATAAAAAAAATCTAATTATTTATTCAATACATGTGTCACAAAAAGAATTCCTAGTATTTGAATACAGAAAATAAAAAAAATCATGTGGTGTTATGTCTGGTCCGTCGAGAGACTGTTTTTTGCTTTCCGAGTCTAGTTTGATCGGCAACTATGTTACTGTGTGTTTCGTAAGAAAAAAAAAATATAAAATGAATTATTTACAGACGTGTTGGCAAACTGAAACGACACGGCTAGCCGCTTCGTATATTTATACAGAGCGCCAATGACCGCTGATGTATTTATATATGAACAGGAGTGGTTGTTTGTTGAATTTTTGGCTGAATCAGTAGAAATATCTTTGCTACAATTGGCGCTAATAACCCATGGGCTGAGAGACAAAAATTGTACCTTTGATATTTCGTTAATTTGTTGCAGTATCGATTATTTAGAATATATTAGACAAAGTGATAACCGACAAGATTTTGATTATCTTACCTCACTTTGTTATCACTTCTCGGGGGTGGAAGTTCCTTACAAATAACTAAAAAAATACGCATCTTATTGAAAAAACGTGGAAAACAAACAAAAATGTACATTAGTGTTTTAAATGAAACTCACTGTTTCTAGCTAATTCCACAATACAATAAAAATTGTTAAAAATTCTAAAAAATTGACAAATGTTTCGATAAATCACTATCATCGTCAGAATGACAGAAGTAACATTTCATTTGATGCCTACCTGATGTTTAGTAGTTATTTTTGGCTAGACCAAGAAGTGACCTAACTTGTGATTGACTTAATATATGTTAATAGGAAAAAGAAGAAGATGTGATATTACAAATATTGAAGCTTAGAAATTATTAGCCCTATGGTGATATCCTGGATATTATTTTTCCAATTAAGATCAGTATAACTGTGCAATGATATAGAAAACCAGGAAAACTATATCTGCTGATCTTTACAATTATCACTTAAGAAGACAGTTTATTAGTGGAGAACTCCCTAGATTTATCTTCATATTGTGGGTTTCTTAAATGTCTACTAATTTACAATTCTTCAAGGAAATCCAGTTCTTGTTTCTTTTCACAAATATGCAGCACTTCTAGTTCTGTGTTAGGTGTCAATGAATGATTGGTGTCAAGTAGATGTTTTGCGTAGTGGGATTTATCTGGTTGTTTTAATCTGTATGCTCGTAAGTGTTCACTGTATCGAATTTCAAAATTTCTAAGGGTCTGACCCAAATAGACAGCATTACATTCTGGACATCTATATATATATATACCTGATTTCTTTAATTTTAGTGTTTTTGTTTTTACATTTAACAATTTTGTACTAACGTTACTTTCAGTTTTAAAAGAAATTGTTGTATTCGTTGCTGAAGATATTAGCTTTGAAATATTATTAGAAATATTTCCTGCATATGTGATGGCTTTATAAGTTTTTATTTCATCAGTTTGTTTAGGAAATATTAGTTGTAATGCCACTTTTTCCTCTTTTCTATTAATTAGCTTATTTATCATATGTAATGGATAACCGTTGGATGTTGCTATTTGTCTAATTGTATTAATCTCTCTATCAAAATTACATTTGTTCATAGGAACTGAAAAAGCTCTATGTATCATTGAATTATATGCCGCTTGTTTATGTGACATGGGGTGATTGGAACAATATGGAATTGTCACATCAGTGTGTGTTGGTTTTCGGTGAATTGAATAATCGAATACATTATTACAATATACTGATTAGTTACGAATATGCATCTCAGTACTCAATTAGAAATTCAATAGAACTAATCAAAAAGTTGAAAGCAGTCAACTTGCAAGATAACTATAAACTTATTTCGTTTGATGTTACTAATATGTTCACTAAAATTCCTCCTAAAGAATGTCTAATACTTGTAAGAAAATTACTAGAAGATAAAAATATCAATCCAGGAATAATATGAGATATACTTAATTTATTTGATATATGTATTAATCAGAATTATTTCACTTTTGACAATAAGCTATATATTCAAAATGAACGTTTACCAATGGGAAGCCCTATATCACCTATTTTGGCAAACATTTTTATTGACAGTTTATAAAAAAAGATCATTGAAAGTAATATTTCGAAAAATGTTTTATTTTGGTATAGATATGTAGATGACATATAAGCTTGTTTTATGGGTAGTGAACGACAATTAGATGTATTTTTCAAACACATTAATAATTTACACCCAAAAATTAAATTTACATTAGAAATTGAAGAAAATAGCTGAATCAATTTTCTTGATTTAAAAATTCAAAGAGTTAATAATGTACTTGATTATTCAATTTACCGAAAACCAACACACACTGATGTGACAATTCCATATTGTTCCAATCACCCCATGTCACATAAACAAGCGGCATATAATTCAATGATACATAGAGTTCCTATGAACAAATGTAATTTTGATAGAGAGATTAATACAATTAGACAAATAGCAACATCTAACGGTTATCCATTACATATAATAAATAAGCTAATTAATAAAAAATAGGAAAAACTAATATTTCCTAAACAAACTGATGAAATAAAAACTTATAAAACCATCACATATGCAGAAAATATTTCTAATAATATTTCAAAGATAATATCTTTAGCAACGAATACAACAATTTCTTTTAAAACAGAAAGTAACGTCAGTACAAAATTGTTGAATGTAAAAACAAAAATACCAAAATTAAAGAAATCAGGTATATATAAACTCAAATGTCCAGAATGTAATGCTGTCTATTTGGGTCAGACCCTTAGAAATTTTGAAATCCGATACAGTGAACACTTACGAGCATACAGATTAAAACAACCAGATAAATCCCACTATGCAAAACATCTACTTGACACCAATCATTCATTGACACCTAACAGAACTAGAAGTGCTGCATATTTGTGAAAAGAAACAAGAACTGGATTTCCTTGAAGAATTGGAAATTAGAAGACATTTAAGAAACCCACAATATGAAGTTGTCAATGAACAGATAAATCTAGGGAGTTCTCCACTAATAAACTGTCTTCTTAAGTGATAATTGTAAAGATCAGCAGATATAGTTTTCCTGGTTTTCTATATCATTGCACAGTTATACTGATCTTAATTGGAAAAATGATATCCAGGATATCACCATAGGGTTAATAATATCTAAGCTTCAATATTTGTAATATCACATCTTATTTTTCCTATTAACATATATTAAGTCAATCACAAGTTAGGTCACTTCATGGTCCAGCCAAAAATAACTACTAAACATCAGGTAGGCATCAAATGAAATGTAACTTCTGTCTTTCTGACGATGATATTGATTTATCGGAACAATTGTCAATTTTTTAGAATTTTAAACAATTTTTATTATATTGTGGAATTAGCTAGAAACAGTGAGTTTCATTTAAAACGCTAATATGAGTAGATTCCACGAAGTAAGGGTCGAGACAGTTAATTTCATTAAAATGTAGCTTATATAAAACAAAGAAATTCGTTTTTTAAAGAATATTTTAGGTGCAATATTAAGTGAGATATGGTCGGTGAAAGAAGACCTTGTTTTTGGGAATACATAGATGTGTCTAACATTAAATAAAGAATAAATAGTTGATTTTTCGGGGGTCATGGTTTTGAACTTTTTTATAGACCTTCAAAATGAGCTTTCCTAAAGAAAAATCGCGTTTAAAATAAGCGAGTTACAATGTGAAAACATGTTTTCAAGATAAAAAAAGGTAGTTTAATAATAACCTCACGTCCACCAGAAATAAAATTTTTCGTTGCAACTCTACAATATACACGGTGTCCCAAGATTTTTTTTACAGGGTGTAACTCTGGAAATAACGAATATTTTTATTTGAAAATTAGGTAATGAAAAAAATTGAATGGAAGGGGGGAGAACAAACTTAGCTCAAATGAAAGGGTTTTTTTATTTCAAATTCAGAGGTGTATCATAGTGAGGGTACTAAAGACAAAATGTCTAAACATAGCAAGTTATATGGCATATAACGACAAAAGATGGTGTATAATAAAAGCTAAAAGCTTTGCCCAAAATAGATGCTCTTTTCTGAATCGCCCTTGAAACTTCAAATATTGACGATATATCTGTTGGTATTTATCATTTTCAATATAATAAAACAATTTGACATATTTATCTAATAATATTAAATAATATAATTGCATTTATAATTATATAAATGTTTAACACTATTATATATTTTTATAAACTTTAGTTTTGAATATAAGTAAATGTCGCACATACTTTTCCTCATAGAGAAAATAATATAATAACTTTATATGTCTATGGTTTTCTCCCCCAAACTTCGAAGTTGTTATTACTGTTTTACTGGCGATTCGTAATACAAATTGGCGCCATTTTATGAACAATTAACCCACAATTAATAAAATAAATGAAATTATAAACACATTTATATATGATAATATTCTTACATTGTGTATTTGAAGAAAGGAAAGGAAATATAATCATTGCATTCACCTTTCCCCTTAAAATATATCCAATACTTTGTAACGCACATTAAGTTATTCAAGAAGGGGAAAGGAATATAATTATGGGATTCACCATTCCCCTTCTTAAATAACTTGATGTGCGCGTTACAAAATATTGGATATTTTTCAGGAAGGGGAAGGATGAATGCATTCGAAACCATATTTCCACCTCCTTTCCCTTCCTAAGTTCAACTAGGGGCATACTAAATTTAAATTCATTTTAGTGAAGTGAGGTTACAATTTTAAAAAACTCATATATCCGAAAGGCGGGTTTTCCGTTGTCCCCTCTTTGGAGGTGGCCTCCACCACAACCCCTTCACCCATTCCCAAAAACTCTATAAGTAGGGTACTCATTTTAGTGGAGAGGTTACAATTTTAAAAAATACATATCTACGAAGGAGGGGTCTCTTCAGTACCCCTTTGGAGGAGGGCCATCTACCACGACCTCTTCCCCCTCCCCAAAAACTAGACCAGTAGCGTACCAAATTCGAACTCATTTTAGTGGAGCGAGATTATACTTTTTAAAAATTCATATCTCCAAAATAGGGGGTTTCCGTTATCCCCCCTTTCGAGGAGGCCTCCACCACGACCCCTTCCCTAATTTCCCTCCTTTCCCAAAAACTCGATCAGTAGCGTACTAAATTCGAACTCATTTTAGTGGAATGTGGTTACAATTTTAAAAAATTCATATCTACGAAGGGGGGTCTCGTCAGTCCCCCTTTTGAGGAGGGCCATCTACTACGACCTCTTCCCCCTCCCCAAAAACTAGGCCAGGCGTACCAAATTCGAACTCATTTTAGTGGAGCGAGGTTATAATTTTTAAAAATTCATATCTCCGAAATGGGATGTTTCCGTTTTCCCCCCTTTGATGGATGCCTCCACCACGACCCCTTCTCCCATTTCCCTCCCTTCCCAAAAGCTCGATCAGTAGCGCACTAAATTCGAACTCATTTTAGTGGAATAAGGTTACAATTTAGAAAAATTCATATCTACGAAAGGGGGGTCTCGTCAGGCCCCCTTTGAAGGGGGCTATCTACCACGACCTCTTCCCCCTCCCCAAAAACTAGACCAGTGGCGTACCAAATTCGAACTCATTTTAGTGGAGCGAGGTTATACTTTTTAATAATTCATATCTCCAAAATTGGGGGTTTCCGTTTCCCCCCTTTGGAGGAGGCCTCCACCACAACCTCTCCCCAAAAATTAGATCAGTAGCGTACTAAATTCGAATTCATTATGATGAAGTTACAAATTAAAAAAATTCATATCTACGAAAGGGGGTCTTGTCATTCCCCTCTTTGGAGGGGGCCCTCTACCACGACCTCTTTCCCCTCCCCAAAAACTAGATCAGTAGCGTACCAAATTCGAACTTATTTCAATGGAGCGAGGTTATAATTTTTAAAAATTCATATCTACGAAATGGGGAGTTTCCGTTCTCCTCCCTTTGGAGAGGTCCTCCACCATGACCCCTTCCTCCATTTTCCCCTTCCCTCAAACTCGATCAGTAGCGTACTAAATTCGAACTCATTATGTTGCAGTTACAATTTAAAAAAATTCATATCTACGAAAGGGGTCTCGTCCGTCCCCCCTTTGGAGGGGGGCTCTCTACCACGACCTCTTCCCCCTACCCAAAAACTAGACCACTAGCGTACCTAGTTCGAGCTCATTTTAGTGGAGCAAAGTTACAATTTTCAAAAATTCATATCTCCGAAAGGGGGGGGGTTTCCATTGTCTCCCCTTTGGAGAGGTTCTCCACCATGCCCCTTCCTCCATTTCCTATCTTCCCAAAAACTCGATGTAGCGTACTAAATTCGAACACATTATGTTGGAGTTACAATTTTACAAAATTCATATCTACGAAAGGGTGTCTCGTCAGTCCTCCCTTTGGAGGGGGGTTCTCTACCACGACCTCTTTCCCCTCTCCCAAAACTAGACCACTAGCGTGCCTAGTTCGAACTCATTTTAATGGAGCAAGGTTACAATTTTCAAAAATTCATATCTCCGAAAGGGGGGTTTTCCGTTGTCCCTCCTTTGGAAAGGTCCTCCACCATGACCCCTTCCTCCATTTCCCGCCTTCCCAAAAACTCGATCAGTAGCGTACTAAATTCGAACTCATTATGTTGGAGTTACAATTTTACAAAATTGATATCTACGAAAGGGGGTCTCGTCAGTCCTCGCTTTGGAGGGGGGTTCTCTACCACGACCTCTTCCCCCTCCCCCAAAACTAGACCACTAGCGTACCTAGTTCGAACTCATTTTAATAGAGCAAGGTTACAATTTTCAAAAATTCATATCTCCGAAAGGGAGGTTTTCCGTTGTCCCTCCTTTGGAAAGGTCCTCCATCATGACCCCTTCCTCCATTTCCCCCCTTCCCAAAAACTCGATCAGTAGCGTACTAAATTCGAACTCATTATGTTGGAAGTTTTACAAAATTCATATCTACGAAAGGGGGTCTCGTCAGTCCTCCCTTTGGAGGTGGGCTCTCTACCACGACCTCTTCTCTCTCCCCAAAAACTAGAGCATTAGCGTACCTAGTTCAAACTTATTTTAGTGGAGCAAGGTTACAATTTAAAAAATTCATATCTACGAAAGGGGGGTCTCGTCAGTTCCCTCCCTTTCGAGGGGGGCCCTCTACCACGACCTTTTCCCCCTCCCCAAAAACTAGACCAGTAGCGTACCAAATTCGAACTCATTTTAGTGGAGAGAAGTTACAATTTAAAAAAAATCATTTCTCCAAAAGGATGGCACTGCTTGGAGGGGGACTTCTGCCCTCCCCCTTACCCCTTCTCTCCCAAAATTCGATTGGTGGCATTCCAAATTTTAACTTAGGTAAAACTGCATATTGTCATAACGTGGATACAGGAGAAATCTAAATATGAGGAAATATACAAGATGTCTCATTTAAAAAAAGTACATTTGTTTTCTCATGCAGTTATTTGTCACCCTATGGATATCGGCATACTTTCCAGATAAGGAGCATGTCGTTCCCTACAATTTCTGTTCATAACTTTTTTGGATAATTTCAATAATAACTCGCCTAGGGGTAGTTCTAGCCCCTTAAAAACATACAGCGCGTATATAACTTTTGAAGATGAGGGTAAGATAAGCTTAAATCCAAATTTTCAGAAATATTCATGCAGAGCAAAAGATGTCGCAGGTAAGGCACTGTTTTTGAGCCTAGCCACTGGACTATTTCTTAATCTTTAATTTACTTTACGCCTTGTATAAAATATTTCTTAATCATTTCTCGTATAAACTTAAAATTATTACACATTTTCATTATACAAGACACCCACTCGAAGTATAAAGAAACCTGTATTACTATTTTAGAAATAAATGTAGCAAATAAGTAACTCACCTTTTTGCTATGTGGTTACAAGTAAAAAAATCTCACCACTTACGTCTTTTACAATAAAAAAATACAAAATCACTTATTATTTCAGTCGTGTTAGTCCAAACAGTACAAATATTGATAATATAAACACACACACACACACAATGATCGATGCCGAATCGAATCCGAACTTAAAGTCTTGGAACTGTTGGTGTAGTGTAAAATGTGTACTACGTTACTACTGGAATGTGGTGGGGTTACTACGTTCAGTTGAACTATAAAATAGCGCTTCGAAAAATCCCATACGTCGACCGCTGTTTATCTGGTCGATTGAGGTAAGAAAGTTCATGGCGTAGGAGATGGTCTGAGGATGAAATGACTGAGCAGCAAGTGAGAGACGCATGCACTGGTTTTATTTTCTTATTTCTTAGGCCCAAAGGGAATATTATTCTTATTGTTTTTGTTTCTTCGTTTTATTGATATGTACGGTAGCTGTTGGTTCGTTATCTTTATTTCAATTATATCAAGATGTATACATACGGGGTGAATTATTAGTATTAGTTCGATGTGTAAGAATTATTTGTTTTAATCATTTATTGGTCAATTGTGACAGTTTCAATAAGCAATTTTAACAAATTATTCTTTGAAAAGACGCATAGATAATTATATGTAATACTGTTTTAAATGAAACTAACAATATATTGAAAAAATGTTTAAAATATATTGTGGAATTATCTAGAAACAGTTAGTTCCATTTAAAACAGTAATGCGAGTAAATTCCACAAAGTAAAGGTCGATATAAAAATTTAATTATATATAAATTATTTACTGCCCCAAATTCTCGTTCCCCTTTCATCGCGGATCTCCAGGCTGGAAATACTGTTTCTAACGTGGAAATGGGACCTCAAGATAACGGAAACAAATTCATCTATCTTCCTTTTTGTCCCGTTTATAGAATGACAAATAAAAACTATAAAGAATGGGAGGGGGGCGGAGGGTTTTATCAGGAAAGAAATACAAGAAAAAGTAAAAAAATTAACTTCAAAATTGAGCTTTAAAATCTCCCTCTTAGTGGATCTTTCCGCTACTTTATTTTGAGGGAGAATTAAAATGGCTGTAGAACAAAATTTCAGTCGAAATAGCATATTTTACGTAAATATATGCTAAAAAACCATAGCAGCATTTGACTTTATTTTCATCTGCTACTGAATAATATTCCAGTAAAAGCTGCATATTTCAGTAAAACAGCATATTTTACGGGAATATATGCTAATAAGCCACATTTGGCTATATATAAAATGGCAGTAAAAGCTACATATTTTCCGTAAAAATATGCTGGCGAGATCGAATTTGAATTTCAATGAAAGTAGAACAAAGATTTCTGTAAAAACGGCATATTTTACATAGATATATGCTGTCACGTTCTAAATGTATAGCCACATTTGGCTTTATTATATCAGTGCTGAAAAAAATGCAGCAAAATTTACGGGAATATATGCTGATATAACCACGTTTGGCCTCAAAACAGCATATTTTATGGGAATATATGCTAACAAGCTCTAAATCTATAGCTACATTTCACTTTATTATATCAGCTACTGCATATTTAAGTAAAAATATGCTGGCAAAATAAAATTTGAATTTAAATGGATGTAGAACAAAATTACAGTCAAAACAGCATATTTTATGAGAATTTATGCTAACAAGCTCTAAATCTATAGCTACATTTCTTTTTATTATATCAGCTACTGCATATTTAAGTAAAAATATGCTGGCAACATTGAATTTGACTTGAAATGACCATAGAACAATATTTCAGTGAAAACTACATATCTTACGGGAATATATGCTAATGAACTGTAAATTTGTAGCCACATTTGGCTTTATTATATCGGCCGCTGAATAAAATGCCTGTATGAGCTGCATCTTCATGAAAAATATTTACGTGCCTGAAAGAACTTGAATTTAAATGGCTGTAGAACAGAATTTCAGTAAAAAAGTATATTTTACGGGATTATAATTATGCTAACTACCTCTAAATAGCCACATTTGACATTTATTATATCAGCTGCTGAATAAAATGCCAGGAAGAGTTGCATATGGCTGTAATACAAAATTTCAGTAAAAACAGCATATTAGTGTTTTAAATGAAACTCAACGTTTCTAGCTAATTTCACAATATAATGAAAAAAATTAAAAATTCTAAAAAATTGACAATTGTTTCGATAACTGAATATCATCGTCAGAATGACAGAAGTTAGATTTCATTTTATGCCTACCTGATGTTTAGTAGTTATTTTTGGCTAGACCAAGAAGTGACCTCCTACCTTGTAATTTACTTAATATATGTTAATAGAAAAAAGAAGAAGATGTGATATTACAAATATTGAAGCTTAGATATTATTAGCCCTATGGTGATATCCTGGATATCATTTTTCCAATTAAGATCAATATAACTGTGCAATGATATAGAAAACCAGGAAAACTACATCTGCTGATCTTTACAATTATCACTTAAGAACACAGTTTAATAGTGAAGAGCTTCCTAGATTTATCTGTTCATTGAAGACTTCATATTGTGGGTTTTTAAGTGTCTTCTAATTTTCAACTCTTCAAGGAAATCCAGTTCTTGTTTCTTATCACAAATATGTAGTACCTCTAGTTTTAACAATTTTGTACTTACGTTACTTTGTGTTTTAAAAGCAATTGTTGTATTCGTTGCTAAAGATATTATCTTTGATATTATTAGAAATATTTCCTGCGTATGCGATGGTTTTATAAGTTTTTATTTCTTCAGTTTGTTTAGGAAATATTAGTTGTAATGCCACTTTTCCTCTTTTTTATTAATTAGCTTATTTATCATATGTAATGGATAACCGTTGGATGTTGCTATTTGTCTAATTGTACTAATCTCTCTATCAAAATTACATTTGTTCATAGGAACTGAAAATGCTCTATGTATCATTGAATTGTATGCCGCTAGTTTATGTGACAGGGGGTGATTGGAACGGTAAGGAATTTTCACATCAGTGTGTGTTGGTTTTCGGTAAATTGCATAATCAAGTACATTATTAACTCTTTGAATTTTTAAATCAAGAAAATTGATCGAGTTATTTTCTTCAACTTCTAATGTAAATTTAATTTTTGGGTGTAAATTATTAATGTGGTTGAAAAATATATCTAATTGTCGTTCACTACCTATAAAACAAGCTAATATGTCATCTACATATCTATACCAAAATAAAACATTTATTGAAATGTTATTTTCAAAGATTTTTCTTTCTAAACTGTCCATAAAAATGTTTGCCAAAATAGGTGATATAGGGCTTCCCATTGGTAAACCTTCATGGACAGTTTAGAAAGAAAAATCTTTGAAAATAATTTCAAAAAATGTTTTATTTTGGTAAGTAAGTGTGTGTATGAATTTATCCCACCCGTAATAAAAACGTTTAAATAAATAGAAAAACATTACAATACGTAATTTTGACAGATCACCATGGCAACAAAGGTATTTTAGTGGAAAGTTTTTTCTCGTGGTATACCCAACTGCGAATTATACTGGAAATTTTTTGATGTTTACAATAACAGCCATTTTTGACAGACTGGTTTTTATTGGTTTACGTAATATTTAGTTTTGATACATTTTAATTACAAAGCTAAGATGTTTTCCATATTCTTCGGACACCTCCTCTCTTCTTAATGGCGAAAATGCAGGACTTTGATGGTTTTCAATCAAGTGTCTATGTCTAATAAAATATATATAATATTTAGACACTAATCTATTTATATTTTTCCCATTCAGTACTTTCAATTTTGCATAGTTTAGATGCAAATATTCGTGGACAATTCGAAACAAATTTTCTTTCTTCAAGTTGGAGCCACAATCCTTTATTAATGCGAATAAATAAGTCATAGTACGATGATTGATCATTACATGAGACAATTTCACCCATATTTTGCATATAGTATGATTTTCAAGTCGACTCATTTTTTAAACAAAGAATTTTATTAGTTTTACTGGCTGTGCAATATTCATTAGTGTAACAAAAGGCGAATTTTTTTGATGCTTTGAAGTGTCAAAATACAATGATCACAGTCTCCTATGATTGATGCTTGCTGACATCAATTCCAATCAATGATGCAGCGGATTTGAACCAGGAAGATATTGTATTCTATCCAACTGGACCGTTCTTGTACCAGCCATTGGAACGGGGATTCTTCCAGTTTGGATTTGGCGTCAAAAATAAACGCTTCGTTTTGATGGGGACTCGCTTGCTTGTTAGTTTTTTGAACAGTCTCACTGGGCATATTTCTTCGTTGAGTGTATTCGGTACTAGCCACTTACTGTCAGCCATTTTCTTTGAACCGTCTTGGGTGGTCTTGAAAAACCCGGGTTATACTCAATGCGGCCTGTTGGTTCCCCTCTATTGTCAATTTCTCCACAAAATATTCGAGTTGTGCTGCCGCTCCTTCATTTCCTCTCCAGGCCAATTCATGACCAGCACCGTGGAGAAACTTTTTCTGCAATCCTTCCGGAGTGTTTTCGTACCAAAGCTCAATAATTTTTCTCAGCTCGTCTGCTGATAGTGCAGATGAACGTTCCTTTCTCTTGGTTGGATTCATTTGTAGCTTCCGGCGCTTAGCATTATTTGCAGCTCTTGCGTTCAAAAATTGTATGTCAAAGAATGGATTAAATTTGCCATTATAATTTTCAAAAAAACATTCCTGCATCTTCTTGGCTGTGGAATTCCACAAAACTTGTAGTTTTCGGAGTTCCTTTTTCGCATGTTGAACCCATATTCTTCAAGAATAAGCGCCAGTTCTTCCACAGGTATATCCGTTCTATCGAAATTATACGATTTTTCTGCGCAAAAGTTTGTAAACTTCCTCCATACACCTGCCTTCAATTTCCTGGTATTCGCGGGTGTCAACTGCTCAATCTCCTGGCGAATATTTTCTCTACTTGCTTGACCGAAGCGAAACATTTTTTTACGTCGTGCTACTTGACAGATTCAAAAGTGAAATAATAATTTCGAGGTTAGGGAAATATTTGATTTTCCATCACAAATTAATATCTTCTTCCTACTGAATATTTTTGGAAAATTTCCCTCGTCTGCGACTCGGGAAATTTTCAAAATACTCATGAGCTCGAAAAAATTTCCGGAAATAATTTGACCTCTAGTGGTATTTACTAGTGAAAGCAGCATATTCTTCGTAAATACCTGCTAACAAGCTTTACATTTATAGCCATTTGACATCATTTAAATTGACAACCAAATATAATCTCGGTAAGAGCTGCATTTTTTACTTAAAAATATGCTGGTAAGCTATAAATCCATGGCTTTAGAACAAAATGTCAGTCATGTTTCAAATGAAAACATGCCAGCAAAATCTAAAATTGGAATTAAATTGTACATTAATTCAATAGACTGTCGAAAATATGTCAATGAAAGCTGCATATTTTACGTAAAAATAAACCGACATGATCTAAATATATACCTATAATTTTTAATCTTGCAATAACTTCAATTAAAGATCAATTCTGTTAGAGCTTCTAGTCAGCATTGTCTTTGACTGACAGTTTTATGCGGCGCCAAATTTTTCTACAGCTTTTTTCATATTTTCTGTGGTCTGTTATCGGTACTTTCAAATTTATCATTGCCCAACAATTCGTGTTGCTTTTCTAAATACCCATTTTGTATTCAACAAAAGAAGGGCACATTAAAAGACCATCGGAGTTGTCAATTGGATCCTTTCTCAGAATTTGGACGTCGGAGGTATACCCATTCGGCGCCTTCTACGAACAATAAAGGTCCGAAACGAAGCGAAACAATAAGAGCAGATCAAGTCGTCCATAAAAAAACACTATGAAATAATGGAGTCAAATGGTCGTGTTTACAATGACGCTGTAGGGTGGCACTCGAGATTAACAATAGAAATGTAGCAGGTATCTATGTGATGTGTGATTGTGTATGGTTTGGGTGGGATATTGTTCTTTTTGAGAGGTTTTCTTAAAAATATACTCGAGACTTTTAGAATGTCTTTGAATACAAAAGGCACATCAATCGTTTCGAGATTAGGTAGGGAACTTTTTAAATTAATCGTACATGAGACGTAACAATTTATTTTAATTATGAATTCTAGGGGAAAAATATTTTTATTGTGAGAGAAAACTACGAAAAATACAATAATCAATAGCAAATGTTCCAACACAGGATGAAATGATGAACAAAACTACAGTAGATGCACAATTTCACAGCATATTTTTACGTCATAAATGCTTTTTTTAAAAGTTTAATTCGCGTTCAATCTTGTCAGCATATTTTTAAGTAAAATCTGCAGCTTTTAATGGCACTTTATCCAACAATCAATTCAAATAAAGTTGCTATAAATTTAAATCTTGTTAGCATATATTTATGTAAATTATGCTATTTTACCTGAAATTTTGTTCTGCAGCCATTTTCATTCAAATTAGTTTTTGTCAGCATATTTTTACCTAAAATATGCAGCTTTTACTGTTATTTTATCCAGCAATCTATCCAAATGAATTCAAATGTTGCTATAGAATTAGATCTTGTTGGCATATGTTTATGTAAATTATGCGATTTTAATTGAAATTTTGTTGTACGGCTATTTTAATTCAAATTTAATTTTCCAGTACATTTTTACGTGAAATATGCAGCTTTCATTGGCATTTCATCAAGCAATTTATTAAAAGAAAGTCAAATGTTGCTATAGATTTAGATCTTGTTACCATATATTTATGTAAATTATGCCATTTTATCTGAAATTTTGTTCTACAGCCATTTTAATTCAAATTAATTTTTGCCAGCATATTTTTACCTAAAATATGCAGCTTTTTATCCTTTCCAGCATATATCTACGTGAAATATACAGCTTTAACGTTTTATTCAAGAACCCATTCGATTAATGTGTAATTTTACTACAACTTAAATATTTTTCTGTAAATACGAAAGGTGAAATCAATTCAATAGAAAAATGCTAATAGTAATTAGAATGTAATTCATAGATACTGGTAAATATGCATGAAACGATGAAGAACACATAAACAGATAAGAGACACCAAAATTTACGAATATGCTTTTCTATAGGAAAGCAAGAGAAAATTTCAGAAGAGAGAGGACTTCAAATAAAAATATCTGTTCAAGCGAAATAGCATATATCTCATACTGAAAAGGACCAATTGCGTCGCAACTGGTGCGAACGTTATACACGGAAAAACAATGAACATTTTGCTTCGAAAAAAATTATTTCTCGACACCTCCGAATTTTAAAAATCATCTTATTAATTCACATAATTTTTTGACGATGCTTTAAACGTCAAAAATCGAATTTTCATAATTTAATACCAAGTAAATATCTCTGGAATGATTAAAGATATCGAAATGAAATTTGGTGTGCATATTTTAAGCAAAAAGGTGCACCTTTAATAAATATTTTGACAATCGTACCACTTTCGATTACACCGGAAGTGAACAACTACTTCATTATTTTATTTTAAATGGAATCTATGTAAAATTTTAGGGTACTTTTGTATAAAATACTTATTCCAAAAATGCATATTATTTTAATTATGATTTTTTCAGAAAATATTGGACCTATGTAGACTCTTACAAATTAATTTTTTAAGTAAATAAGTAGGAATGGAAAATAGTAGGGTGCCTACTAGGAAGGTCAAAGGTATTTGATTACGTGTTGACAAACTCTTCATTGTATACAAGAGGCGCATGAAATGTTTTAATTCTTCGAAAATATTAAATTTCTTAATTTTGTTTTTAAAATGGAATTCCAAATTTTTTTCAATTTTATTGAAATAAGCGGTAAAAAATGAGGTATGGTAGAAATGTAAAAGTTTGCAATATCTTCAAAACTTTCTAAGTTCAAATTTTGAAACTTTTTATGCGCACCCTATATCCACTGAAGAGTTTTTAAGCACACATTCAAATATATTTCACCTTCCTAGTAGCATTCTATAAAGATACATCTTTGTAATGGTACATTTTTTTATGATAAAATTAATCATTCAAAACGTATGCATTTTGGGAAAAAAGTATCTTAAACAAAAGTACCCTAAAATTTTACGTAGATTTGAAAAATCCATTAATATATAGGGCGTTCCATTAAAAATAACGAAGTATAGTCTATTTTTATGAATGAGAGAGTATTAAAATAATAAAGCATTCATAATCCATAGGCGTATCATCGTACATCTAATATTACATACAGTTTATTTACGATAAAAAGACGATGACGTTGCAAAACAAAATATTGTGATGTTGCCATGCTGTAGTTTTTTCCTTTACTTAACGAAAACTAGAAAAGTCAATCTCATGTTAGATTGACAGTTCTTCTTTTTCATTGTTCCGTGCCTCGTAGGGCGTAAGTCAAAAATATTTATTTAAAAATGAAAGGCTTGAATAATTTAATATGAATAATTATTCATGAAAAACTATGGATAAGATACAAGAAACAGTAACCAATCATTATATATTCGAATTAACATTTAATTATTTTACATAGAAGAGGGTTAAATGACAAACTGTAGGTCCGTATACCTTATTCTATGCACTATAGAACCATTTTCAAGAGCACTGCAAGGGTTTACGCTAAAAGGAATCAATACAAGCTGTAATCATCTTCATGTAAATTTAAATATTGTTTCTTTATACAATATCTATTATATTTATTATAATAAAAATAGAATGGAAAAGAAAAATATAGATACACAAAATAAAATTTTGTTACAAGATATAAAAATAAAAAATCTCCCATTTTATCAGTATTATTTATGTAGAGATACTGTGGTCATTGTTTTAATTTGAGTATTATAAAATAACTGTACCTAATTAATTTAATAATAGTTATTAGTGATTTTGAAAAGGTGGAAATAAAGCAAATTGGATAAAAATATACAAAAAATAAAACACAAGATTTCCACTACTCCACTACAAAATCATCACTATCTTCATCGTCACTGTCAAAATTAATAATAAGTGGAGGCACATCCTGTCTATCAAATACTACTTCTCTATCCCACCCATCTTATATATTTTTTTCAGTGTGCTCTACTGTCGTTGACCAAATATGAAGAGTCACTTTTTCTAAAGTCTTTTTCCATACACCTATTGCTTGTTCTGTTGAAGAACCATCAGTTCCCACATGATCTCTATAAAAATTTTGAACTATGCCCCAAATATGTTCAATTGGGTTGAACATAGGGGAACATAGGGGAAGTCGAAACACTTTGTGACTATATTTTTCAGATAATATGTCAGCTTCATATACTGTTGGTGGTTTATTCCTACAAAAATGCATATATTTAAACAAAATGAGTTATCTAAGTATTACCATAATATATTGAAAAATGTTTATATCAACTTACCGTTGTACTAAATTCAATAATTGGGTTTTGAGGAAAGTATTTTCAAAAGGAATATCATTTTGTATCAACCAGTTCTGTATATCAGCCTTTTTGCCTGTTGTTGGTACGTTATTGATCACTGGACTGTGATAAAGTGCATTATCCATTACAATTGTGGTAGGTTCTTCCAAGTTCACTAAAAGCTGGTACTCAAACCAATGCAAAAAAATTTCTCGGTTCATTTCACCGTGATAATCACCATCTTGTTTTTTGGAAGAAAAAACCAGCCCTGCTCCAGAAATAAATCCAGAATAGGAACCAGCATGCAATACTATATACCTACAATAAGGAAATAACGAATTACTACTACACTGCAGATTTGCCTAAATAATTAGTTATGAAAATAACTATTATTTTAATCTTAAAGAAGCAATGAATTTAAAAGCACCAAAAAAACTTGTAAATATTAGACGATGATCGAATGTCAATAAACGTCAAAACAAACTGGGGAATTTTACCAGTTGATTTGACAACGTCTTGAAGTTTTGCCAACCCGTTAGCTGTAAATTGCCCTGTCTGTTGAGAATAAATTGTATTCACGGTTGGTAAATTAATATTTATTCTGATAAGTAGGAAAGTAACTAAAAATGACATCATCGTCTTTTTATCGTAAATAAACTATAGTAGTTCAACATTGAGTCAACACTGAGTCTGCATCGTTGTTCGCTGTAGAGCAAATGGAAAGTTGTATTTTTTTATAATAGTATTAACATTCCTATTTCGGTTTTTCACCAATTTCAGTCTTTTAAATTTATAGACGTAGATATATAGATGTTTTTAAGGTCATTTTTCACAAAAGTTTTTAATTCAAATTAAGCCCTGTATATTTTCTACAAATATAAAATGAAAGAATTGAAACATAGTCAGTAATTAAGATCTATATTTTCTCTATCGGATGGCGTAAGAAAATAATCTATATATATATATATATATATATATATATATATATATATATATATATATAACATAGCTTCGAAATTATAGGTTTTTTCATGGAAGCATGTTAAGAAAAATTAAAAAATTTTGAGGTTTTGGATTGAAAATTTGGGTTTATAATGAATGTATGAGAAAAATTAAGCAATGCCACCCACGTATTTTAATACGGGGAATCCATTTTTTGTTCAGTTTTATAAAAATTTCGACATTACAGAAATTAAGAAAATATTTTTTGAAATTTTTCCAAGTAAATTATTAGAAAACAGAAATTGTTGGGTGATAACTAATAGCCTCCTTACATAAGGTGAAGTCATACATCAATTGGCTACTTTGGAAACTGATGTTACTGTAAATTTTCCAAAAAAAAATAATTGAAATAATTACAGAATTATTTAGTTCTTCCCCATTACAAAGTTTCCTATTAATTATCTCAATCCGGCTCTGAGCAACGTAATTCGATGGATATTTTCAGCTTACTAAATACACTAGAAACAGCGTGAATCATAATATTAAATAAAATGTTTATAGTTTTAATGCAGACATGTGCGCAGTTTCCAACTCAGGATATGAGTCACATTACCTGTAACTACTGACCATAGTAATAAAAAAACATTTAACACCAAAGCAGAACACTTCAGAATGCACTCGCACATTTATTTGGGTAAAAATATGTATCTGATTGAATAATAAATTATTTCTGAAATTTTTTCACATCTATCACTCATAACATGTATATTTTGAAAGCCCCCCGTATACACAATCATTTATTGGGAACAATTTATCTACAAAACAATAAATAAGAAAATTTACAACAATGAAATTATTATAAAAATTGATAAAATCTATTCAGCGCGGTAAAAATAGTTTTTGGTGTTGCCTCTGGAGTGATCTGATCTTGCCAGTGACGTTCTGATGTTATACACCAGCGGCTATCAAACTTTTTTGGTGACGTACAGTTAGTGTTTTAAATGAAACTTACTGTTTCTAGTTAATTCCACAGTATATTGAAAAATGTTAAAAATTCTAAAAAATTGACAATTGTTTAGATAGTATCTATATTTAGATGAGAATCCTGTTTCGCACAAATATGTTGTTGGGAACGGTAGAAGAATATTTTGAGCCATTTTGACAAGCATTGGATATTCATCGCGAATTCTGCACCAAAATTTGTTAAGAGGCATCGTTTTGAATAGTGACTTCATTCTTGTATCTGACGACATTTCTAAAAGAGATTTGTCCAGTTTTGAATAACGGCGCCATGTTATTGTATTTTTAATTCTGTCCGCTTGAGGGCATGAGCGCTTTACTTTTAATAAAACCTTTGTACAGAGCAGACGTTTATTTACGATCTCAACGCACAGTCCATAAAATTAATACTAGTTTGGGAAACAATATCCCTGGTCCTTCACAAACCTTCAAGAACATAAATACAAGATTCATATATCTCGTTTGACATACTTTCGAGCTTTTGCAAGTTGGTTAAAAAAGGAATATGAATACATGAATTCAGTTTCCTTTTTGTTTTCTGTTTGTTCTTCGGGAAGGGAAAATACTTCTCATAAGATGCGCGCATCGAAGTGAGATATTGGACCAATTCTCCAAATACATCATCTTGAAACATTTCTGAGTTGTTAATGGTTGCGTTCAGAAAACATACCTTATAACTCAACCGTAGAGTGAGCGCTCACTGAGCAACGAATGGTTGACGTATGTCTTCTGAACGATCATTTTTTGGAAAGATCATATATAATCTTTATTATAGATTGTATTGTCTTTGGAATAAATATTTGAGAAATTAAAATTATGGCTAGGGTTAGAAACAATTTAATTCTTGCATTATTTGATGATGGTGATGTAATAGATATTAACCAAAATATTATAGCCCATATAGTAGAAAATTCACAGGAACCATTGCATGATTATAACGTGAGAAGACGGGTATTCGAGAAAAAACAGAAATTATAACGAAGAAATAATTCCAGCATAAAATGATTTAGTTTTTAAGAAGCATTTTCGGATGTCTGCAAGAGCTATAGAGGTATTTAAATGTATCTGTTCGATTGGAGAGGTTGAATTAATTATTATTATTATTATTATTATTATTATTATTATTATTATTATTATTATTATCTCTCAGTTCTCGCTTTATATGCGGTTTTTCAAGGGCCATCGGCGGGCAGCAAGATGGCTCTCACTATTGCAAACTTAGGGTCTTCCTTACTATATTGCAGGTAGACAAGATGACAGATTTCTGCATTGTAGTTATAATGTTTGGGTGCAGTCCAAGTGATTTGAGGTGGACCGGTAACATTTTAGGTACAACCCCCGTGAATGAAATTACAAGTGGGACTATAATAATATTTTCTTGACGCCATTCCTGTTTTATTTCATAGGCCAGATCTGCATACTTTGTGAGTTTATTCGTCATTGTGTTTTGTAAGTTGTTACTGTTAGGAATGGCGATATAAATCAGCCCAGTCTTCTTTTTCAGCTTGTCTCTCCAAACAATGTCCGGTCTATTCGCGGGTATTGTTCTGTCCGTAATAATGCTCCTATCCCAATAAAGACGGTGGTTTTCATTTTCCAGCACAGCCTCTGGGCTGTACTGATAATACGGTGTGACAGTGTCAATTAGGTTAAGATTATGAGCCAGCCCCTGGTGGATGATCTTAGCCACACAGTTATGGCGATGAAGATATTCGGTGTGGGCAAGTGTCCGGCATCCCGCAATGATATGTTGGATTGTCTCCGGGTCAGACAGACATTTGCGGCATTTGTCATCCACCACGGTTCGATCTTTTACTACATATTTCAGATAATTTTTGGTGGGGATTACCTGGTCCTGGATAGCACACATACATCCTTCTGTTTCTGGGAATAGATCCCCATGAGTCAGCCAATAGTTCGACGCTAGTGTATCGACATTTTCAGAACTAAGCTCATGTGGGTGTCTTCCATGAAGAGTTTTTTGCTTCCAGATGTCCATTTTTTGTTCCATGTATTCTGACTTTGTTTTTCCTAGTCTGTTCGGAGGACTACTCAGATTTAAGGGCGTAAATCCTTTGTCAGCAAGAGTGACCGCTTTATTAAGTGGGGAAACGTCGGCTTTCTCCAGAAAGTACTTTCGTAAATTGAGGAATTGTTTTTCAAGCAAAAGGTTAAAATCTGTAATTCCTCTGCCACCATGCGTTCTTGGCAAAGTCATCCTTTCGATTGCTGACTTGGGATGATGAGTTCTAAACTTTGTTATGGACGTCCTGGTGCTTCTCTCTATTCGCTCAATATCTGTCTTTGTCCACTTTACAATTCCAAATGTATAGGAGAGAGCTGGTATGGCATATTTGTTAAGCGCATTCATCATGCTCTTACCGCACAGCTGGGTTTTGAGGATAGATGTTAGTCGGCTGATGTATTTCTTAATAGCTTGATAGGGTCAATTGATTCACCGTTGTCTAGCTCGAAAAGACCAGCCACCGTATGTATTCCACGTACTACAGTCTGAGTTTTACATTTTTCAAGGCCGAATTGCATTCCTATATCCCTCGAGAAAACTTCTGTGGTCTTTAGCAAAGCCTTGATATGCGACGGTGTGCTAACGTACAGTTTTATATCGTCCATATACAGGAGGTGAGCTATCCTGTGTTGAAACTCGTCATCGGTCTTCAGGAGATATCCATGTTGACTACTGTTTAGCATATGAGAAAGCGGATTGAGAGCTAAACAGAACCATAGAGGGCTTAGGGAATCTCATTGGAAAATACCTCTCCTGATATAAACAACAGATGTAGTTGCCTCTCCTTCATTATGTGCGAGGCTTAGTTGGGTGTCCCATCTGTTTATGAGGTGTTAGAGCAAGTTTATAATTATTGGGTCTATCCTATATACTTGAAGAACTTTGAGCTGCCACGCATGTGGGACCGAGTCGAAAGCTTTTCTGTAATCAATAAAAGCTGTATACAGATTGCGTTGTTTATTGATGGCCTGTTCCAGGATAACTGAGTCTATCAGAAGTTGTTCTTTGCAACCTTGCGACTTCTTTGCGCAACCTTTTTGCTCTTGGGCTTGGGATTCGCAGTAATGATTAATCTTGCCAGTTATAGCTGCAGTTAGGAGTTTATACATCGTTGGGAGACAGGTGATCGGTATGTACTTGGCTGGGTTCTGGGTGTATTATTATTATTATTATTTTTTTTTGTTCGAGTCTGGGCATCAACTACTTAGCTCATTCACAGATTAATCTAGTTCAACTTTTTTAAATATCTCTGTAAATATTATTTGATCTAAGAAGGGTAAGTACTTTTTTAGCCGCATTTCCGTTATCCAAACATTTTTTAATATTTTTAGGTAAAGATAGTTGCCGTCTGTTAATTTCATATTATTATTATTATTATCATGTATTAGTCTCAGAGTTGTTAAACATCTGGTTCAAGAAGTAAGGCGCCCAAGCAAACCTTACTCAAATTCCTGATTAGACATGTTCAGGACTGTTCGTAAAATGCGACACGTTTCGAGGATAACATTCTTCTGCATTTTTGGAATAAGTGTGTTTGGGTCGAGCTGCATTTTCAGTATTAACTGTGAAAGGTTTTTGTTGACCAAGCCAGTTGCTGTTATAATGATAACGGAATATATTTTTTCCTCTTCTGCCTTATTGATGTTGTGGTCATTAGGGTGGGTTAAATCTACGAAAATTGCTGTTTTGTCTTTCATATTGTGCAGTACAAGGTCTTGTTTATTCGCTGTTATTGTTTTGTCTGTATGGATACAGTTTATAAGAATCGTTTTCTAATACCGGTCTTGCTTTATAATCATAGTATGGTACCATGTCTTTTTCTGAAAGGAGGTTATACTTTACGGCTAGTGCTTGATGCAGAATGTTCGCTGTAAGGTTGTGCCTATGGATGTATTCTGTATTCGCGAGACTTGGGCAGCTTGATATTAGGTGGTCTATTGTCTCAGACTCTCTACGACACCTCCTGCATCGGTCAACCACATCTAGTTTTTCTATATATTTCTTATAGTTGTTGGTCGCTATAACTTGATCTTCGATAGCCTGTATGAAGCCCTCAGTTTCTCTAAAAAAAACCCATCCCTTAGCCAGCGAACTGACGCTTCCTTGTCGGCATTGTCTAGGGATTGGGGAAATCTTCCATGGAGTGCTTTCGATCTCCAGGCTGCAACTCGGTCTTTAGTTGTTATGATTGTCGGTAAGACTTCAGCTTTAGAGAGGTTAAGAGGAGTGTACGATATATCGTTTTTAAGAATGGCGTCGTGTAACGGAGAATGTCGTGCTCTTTCTGTGAAGAATTTCTTCATTGAAACCACATGTCTGTTGCATAGATTCTTTATGTCTAATAATCCTCTGCCACCTTCTTTTCGGGATAAGTACAGTCGTTCCATAGCTGCTTTGGGATGATGCATCCTGTACTTGGTCAAAGTTGTTCTGACATGTCTGTTTATGGCGTCTAATTCTGTTTGTGACCAGCTTAGTATTCCAAAGGAATAAGTCAAAGCTGGAATGGACCAGGTGTTGATTGCTTTTATTACTTTTCCGCCCAACCTTTCTATATGCGAGAAAAGTATTGGTTTTACCCCAAAAAAAGTTGGAATTTTGAAATTTTTTTTTGAGTTATTTTTACGTTTTCCATCAACAACCACACGAAAAAACGGTTTTTAGAAAAAAATCCTGTGTGTATGTCATCGTCGTCGTCGTCGTCGTTGTCGTCGGCCACTTTTCCTTACATGTCTTGTTAGCACGATACAGCCTCCGGAGTGCAATAAGTCAGCAATTTTATGATTGAATATTGTTAAGGACATGTCACAGATGAACCCTACTGATTTTCAGTTCACCAGAGCCAGTACAACGGGTGCTATGGTACTTGAAGTACGACATTTTGTCATTTTTTGAGAAATTTCAGTTTGTTAGCACGATACAGCTTCCGGAGTTCAACAAGTCACCAGTTTTGTGATTGAATATTATTCAGGATATCAGACTGATGAATCCTATTGATTTTCAGCTCATCAGAGCCAATACAACAGGTGCTACAGTACTTTAAGTACGATATTTTTGTAATTTTTGGAGAAGTTTCAGTTTGTTAGCACGATACAGCCTCCGGAGTATATACAAGTGACCAATTTTATGATTGGATATTATTCAGAGCAGCTCAAAGATGAACCCTATTGATATTCAGCTCACTAAAGCTAGTACAACGGGTACTATGGTACTGGAAGTACCAAATTTTTGTCATTTTTGGAGAATTTTCAGTTTGTTAGCACGATACAGCCTCCAAAGAGTATACGATTGATCAATTTTATGATTAAATATTGTTCAGGGTATCTCACAGATGTACGCTATTGATTTTCAGTTGACTAGAGCGAGTACAGCGGGTCCTATAAATCCAGATATACTAACTTTTTGGTTATTTTTGTAGAAATTTCGGTTTCTTAGCACGATACATCCCCCGAAGTGTATACAAGTAACAATTTCATGATAGAACATTGTTCAGGGCCACAGATGCGGAAAAGTTAGACCGTTTATTTTATTCTTGGCTATGAGTTCTGTTCTGAGAATCTTATGCAACCAGTTCTTAAATTTTGCCTGTACTTGCTGTTTCAATTCTTTATTATTTTTTGTCAGCAATTGACCGTAACCAAGGTATTTGTAAGTATTTTCAAGGTCAATCGCAGGAAAATTCATTTCGTTGAGCATTATGGTCATGGTCTCTGGCTCCGATACTTCTCCACGGATGATGTTCAAACAGGCACATTTGTCCAGACCAAAATTCATTTGTATATCTGTGCTGAATTGTGTTGTGATATTGAGTAGTGTTGTTAGCTCAGTTTTATTACTGGCATACAGTTTGAGGTCATCCATATACAATAAATGATTTATTTCATATAGTAATTCCCTCTTTGCTGTGATCTTATAGCCTGCATTAGTGTGATTCAGCATACTGGACAAGGGATTCAGGGCCATGCAAAACCACAGTGGGCTGAATGTATCCCCCTGGAATATTCCACGTTGGATAGGGATATGGTCCGTTTTGATTGCACATTTGTCCGTTCTTAAAACTACTTCTGTCCGCCAGGATAACATTAGGGTCTTTAATAAAGATATTATTTTTGGGTGTATTTTATAAATTTCAAGCACCCTTTGGAGCCATTGATGTGGTACCGAATCATATGCTTTCTGATAGTCGATCCAGGCAAGTGATAGATTTCTTTTACTTTTTTTGGCTTGGCCTGTAATGACTGCGTCGATGGTCAGTTGTTCTTTACAACCTCTGGAGTTTCTACGACAACCTTTTTGTTCTTCCGCGATTATATTATGTTCTACTACATGATCATTTATTTTTTTATTTATTATTATTATTATTATTATTATTTTGTTCGAGTATGGGCATCAACTACTTAGAATTATTAGCCCATTCACAGATTAATCTAGTTCAACTTTTTTAAATATCTCTGTAAATATTATTTGATCTAAGAAGGGTAAGTACTTTTTTAGCCGCATTTCCGTTATCCAAACATTTTTTAATATTATTAGGTAAAGATAGTTGCCGTCTGTTAATTTCATATTATTATTATTATTATTATTATTATTATTATTATTATTATTATCTTCTTTCTTCTCACTTGATCAAGTGGTATTTCTTTTCTGGGATGACAGGTTGTACCAGGTCGTCTCAGAGTCTATTGCTTGAATTGAGGAAAGATCGCACAATATTACATGTTTTCAGGATGACAGACTTTTGTATGTTTGTATGGGTATTTGGGTGAAGACTTAGTTGTTCAAGGTGTGAGTTAAAGGCGTGTGGGGTGATGCCTGTGGTTGAAATGATGAACGGTATGGTTTCTACTTTTTTCTGTTTCCAAAGTGTCTGAATTTCTATGGCTAATTCAGTATACTTTGCTATTTTTTCTCTGTATTTTACTTGTATGTTGGGGTCGTTAGGAATTGATATGTCTATGAGATAGGTGATTTGCTCTTTTTTATTTTGGAAAACGATGTCCGGCCTGTTGCATTTTATTGTTTTGTCAGTACGGATTTCTACATCCCAATATAGTTTGTATTCGTTGGTGTCTATAATTGTGGTTGGGGTGTATTTGTAGTAGGGTGTTTCCTCTGTTATGAGTCCATATGTCTTTGCAAGGGCTTGGTGAATAATTTTTCCTGCCATGTTGTGTCTTTCGGTATATTCTGTGCCTGCTAAGACTTTGCATCCACTGGTTATATGGTCTATGGTTTCGTTAAATTGGTGACATTTTCTGCATTTATCGGTCTGTATGTTTGGGTCTCTTATTATATATTTTTGATAATTACGTGTAGATATGACCTGATCTTGTATTGCGATGAGAAAGCCTTCTGTTTCAGGGAAAAGTCTTCCTTCTGTAAGCCATTTATAAGAGAGTTTTTTTGATATGTGATCATGTTCTATGTTTTCCATGCAGTTGTTTTGTTTTCCATGAAATAAGTTTTTCTGCAATATTTTGTGATAGAGTGTAAGTATCCAATGGGAGATTGGATGATGATAGATTAAGTGGTGTATAATTATTGTCAGCTTTGCAAACTGCTTGGTGAAGGGATGTTTGTTTATTTAGAAAGAATTTCCGGAGCTGTTGTATCTGTCTTGTATGTAATTCTTGAATATCTATCATACCTCTTCCTCCATCCTTTCTGCTAATTGATATTCTTTCTTTACATGAGCTGGGATGGTGTTTTCTGTGTCTGGTGAGCTCTGATCTAGTAATGGTATGGATGCTTTCCAGATCTGTTTGGGTCCATTTGATTATGCCAAACGAGTATGTTAATATTGGGATTGCATATGTGTTTATGGCTTTGAAAAGATTACGGGAATTGAGTGGTGTTTTCAATATTGCCAGTAATCTTTGTTTGTAACGTTCTTTTAATTTTATTTTTATATCGGCATGGTTTATCTTAGTGTTTTGTTGGAATCCGAGGTATTTGTATGTTTCGTTTTCTGTCATGTTGTCTAGGATTTCTTTGTGTTCGCTTTCTTTCCATTTTCCTCTTTCGATATGTAGTGTTTTGCATTTACTTATACCGAATTCCATTTGTGTATCTGTTGTAAATGTTTCTATGATCCTAAGCAGTCCTTTAATATGTGTTGTTGTTGGTGCGTATATTTTTATATCATCTATGTATAGTAGGTGGTTGATTTTATGTTGTACCATTTTTCGATATTTTATGTTAAAGCCATATTGGGAGTTATTTAGAGCGTATGAGAGTGGGTTTAGGCACATACAGAACCACAAAGCACTTAGTGCGTCACCTTGGAAAATTCCTCGTCGAATGTATAGATCATCTGTCTGTATGGTTTCTAATTCTGAAGTTATGGTAATTTTCGTTCTCCAGGTTTTCATTATTTCCGTTAGGAATTGTTTGATTTTTGTGTCTATTTTATAGATGTCTAAGATTTTTGTTAACCAGCTATGGGGTATGGAGTCGAAAGCCTTTTTATAATCTATGTAGCACATGTGTAGATTCCTGCATTCCTTTTTGGTTTGTTGTAGAATTATCGAATCTATTATTAATTGTTCTTTACATCCTTGACTGAATTTTGTACAACCTTTTTGTTCTTCCGTGAGTATGTTATGTTTTGTTAGATGTTTTTCTATTTTTTTACATATGGTAGCTGTTATTATTTTGTATAGTGTAGGTAGGCATGTTATTGGTCTATAGTTGGATGGATTCTTTGTGTTTTTCGGTTTCACATAGGTATTGCCTTGTGTCAGGAAATTTGGAAATGTGCTTGGGTCCAGTATACTTTTGTTTATTTCTCTGGCGAGTGCTTCGTGTGTGGATGTAAGCTGCTTATACCAAAAATTCTGTATTTTATCTGCTCCTGGGAATTTCCAGTTGTGGGTGTGTTTGATGGTCTCTGAGAGTTCTTCCTGGGTAATATGATGATCCATTTGTATTTGTATGTGATTGTGTCGTTCTGTTTCTGTTTTGATCCAGTTACAATTGTCGACGTGTTGTAGGGGTGTAGACCATATATTTGACCAAAAATGTGTTAATTCTTGCTTAGAAGGTATTTCAGATATTGGGTTATTTTCTAGTGTTGTTAAGGTTTTATAGAATTGTTTTTCATTTTTGTTGAAGGTTAGGTTGGTATATTTCCTTTCATTGGATTCTTTGTATCGTCGTAGTCTGCCGGCGTAGACGGTAAGTTTTTGTTTCAGTGTGTCTAGGATTTCTAGTTCTGTCTATTATTATTATTATTATTATTATTATTATTATTATTATTATTATTATCTTCTTCCTTTCTCAGATATTCTCTGGTTAGTTTAGGAATATATGCGGACGTCAGGTCAAGCATAGTTTCCATTCTGTTTTTATTATTCCCTGTAGTTCTCATTTAAAAATTTTCTAGTTATAGAGCAAGTATCTATTATGACGGACTTCTGTAGTGGTATGTATGTTGTTGGATGAAGTTGTAATTTCTGAATGCTGTCGTGTAGATTTCTTGGTATAACTCCTGTGTTAGATAATATTATGGGTATTATAATCACTCTGTCCTGGTGCCACATGTCTTTAATTTCTTCTGAGAGACGGATGTATTTTTCAATTTTCTCTCCAATTTTGTTTTGTAGATTGTGCGTGTTAGGTATGGAGATTTCTATTAAGTAAGTGGTTTTGTTGTTTTTTTTTATTAGTGTGATGTCCGGTTTGTTCTGCGGTATTGTCTTGTCTGTGATGATTGATCTGTTCCAGTATAGTTTAGCATTGTCGTTTTCTAGTATGTTTTGTGGTGTATATTTGTACGTAGGGGTGATTTCTTCTATAAGGTTGTATTGCTTCGCAAGCTGTTGATGTATGTGTTTCGCTACATTATCATGTCTTCTGGTGTATTCTGTATTTGCTAGTATGTTGCAGCCTCCCGTTATATGGTCAATTGTTTCTATGTGCTGTTTGCATAGTCTACATTTGTCTGTTTGTGTATTTGGGTCCTTTATTATATGTTTGCTGTAGTATCTGGTGTTTATCGTTTGGTCTTGGATTGCGATCATAAACCCCTCTGTCTCACCGAAGATATTCCCCTTTGTGAGCCACATGTTGGATGCCTCTAAGTCTATATGTTGTTGTGCTAGATGTTGTGGATGTTTTCCATGTAGTGTTTTTCCTTTCCAGTTTTCTTTCTTTGTTGCTGGTGTTATTATTCTATCTGTCGGGTTGTATGTATGGCTGGAAAATTTTAGGGGTGTGCCTGATGTTTCAGAGTGTATGATGGCTTTATGGATTTTGCTTGTTTCCCCTCTTTCTACAAAGTATTTTCTCAAGTTGTCTACCTGAGTGTAGTTCATATTTTTAATGTCTATGAAACCTCTTCCCCCTTCTCTTCTGTTAAGTGTAAATCGTTCCACTGCTGAGTGTATATGATGTATTCTGTGTTTGTGACATTGCGATCGGGTTAAGGTGTTTAGGCTTTCGAGATCTGTATCACTCCATTTAATTACTCCCATTGAGTACGTTAGTATTGGTATTGCGTACGTGTTAATTGCTTTGGTTTTATTTCGTGCTGATAGTTCTGTTTTAAGTATGGCTGTTAGTCTGTGTTTGTATTTTTGTTTTAACTCTTCCTTCAGTGTTGTATGCTCTAATCCAATTTGTTGGTTGAATCCTAAATATTTGTAGTAATCAGTACTTTCCATACTTTGTATTATCTGATTGTTGCTGTTCAGAGAGTAGTCTTCTTGCGTGGTTTGTTTTCCCTTGACAATGCTATTTATTTTGCATTTGTCTGTTCCAAACGTCATTTTGATGTCTGAGCTAAATGTTTGAGTAAGATTGAGTAGGTGGTTGAGTTGATGACCCGATGCTGCTAGTAGTTTGAGGTCGTCCATATAAAATAAGTGAGAAATTTTACATGCATGAAGACTTTTGATGACGTAGCCGTAGTTGGTATCATTTAAGATGTTGGACAGTGGATTTAAGGCGAGGCAAAACCATAATGCACTCAGGGAGTCTCCCTGAAAGATGCCTCGGTTAATTTGTATAGGTTTGGATTCCAGGTTAACTTGTCCTGTCTTGATTGAGAGGGTGGTTTCCCAGTTCTTCATTATTAATTCTAGAAATTTTATTATAATTGGATGTACTTTGTAGATTTTTAATATTTCGATTAGCCAGGAGTGGGGTACACTATCAAAAGCTTTTTGGTAGTCAATGTAGGCAAAGTAGAGAGATCTTTGTTTTATTTTTGCTTGATGGGTTATTTCTGCATCTATAATTAGTTGTTCTTTGCATCCTCTAGATCCTTGACGACAGCCTTTCTGTTCCTCGCTTAATATTTTATTTTTTGTTATATGTTCAGTTAATTTTTGTGTGATGATTGATGTTAGTATCTTATATATAGAAGGTAAACAGGTTATAGGTCGGTATTTACTTGGATCGTTTGTAGCATTGCCTTTTGGTTTCAGATACGTTATACCCTGTGTTAATGTTCGGGGGATTTTATTCGGGTCTGATATATATGTGTTAAATAATTTTGCGAGTTGTGAGTGAGTGGAAGGAAATTTTTTTAACCAGTAATTTGCAATTTTGTCTACCCCTGGGGCTTTCCAGTTGTGTGTTCGAGCTACTGCTCTTGATATATCTTCTGGTGTAATTATTATTCCGGACATTGGTTCGATTGTGTTGAACCTATCTTTTTCTACATGTATCCAATGTGCGTTCTCATTGTGTTTAGCGGGGTGTGACCAGATATTACTCCAGAAATCTTCAATGATATCCACATCGATTTGATCATTTGTTATGTTTTCTTCTTTATTTTCTAGCGTCTGATAGAATTTCTTTTGATTAGTATTGAAGATGTAGTTTTGTTTCCTTCTGTTTGCGCTTTTTTTGTACCTTCTTAATCTTTTCGCTAGTGCTTGTAGTTTTTGCTTCTTTGTGTCAAGTTCGTTCCTTATTTCTTCATCTGATTTCATTTCTATGGCTTTTTTCTTTCTTTGCGACAATTTTCCTTGCGTATATTGCGTTAGTTGTCCAATATGTTTCCTTAGGAATTCTATTTTAGTTTGAAGTCTCCGTTGCCAGGCTGGTGTTTTTGGTTGATAGGGCATATTTGTTTCTTTCTGTTTTGTGTGTAGTTGAGTGGTTGTTATTGCCCCTGTGTATATGAGCAATTGTATTTCTTCCATACTTGTATCGGTAGTTATGTTTTCTTTAATTATATTATTTATGTCGTCGACTGTTGTTTTTGTGTGTGCGTTTTCTTGTACTTTTTGTATATATGGTCTGTAGCTCATTCCTGTATCTTTGTATTTTATGTATGTGATATTAAACTCTTCTTCTATTTCTTTTTTTTCTTTTTGTTTTTCATTTAGTGTTGTGATTACTTCTGGCTCATGGATCTCTTCAGCTTGGACAGCTTGACGCTCTTTTATTTGTGTATCATCTGCGTTTATTTCGGTTGCTGTATTACTTTTGCTAGTCTCTTGCGCGTATGTTGTCTTGTTCGATTGTTTGCTGGGCTTGCTTTTTAATTACTTCTAATTCAAGTTGCGTTATCCTGTTGTTCCTTTTTATTACACGTACTTGATCTGCCAACCGTTGTTCTGTTAAGTCGCCAAGTTCGGGATACTTGCTGGTAAATGCAGCATGTAGCTGAGGTCTATATGCACTTAAGTTTGTTTCTAAAAGAGTTACCTGATAGTAACAGAGCATGAGTTGTCTATTTACATCATCTGTCCATTTCATTCTCTGTCTTTGTTTCCCTCGTAGAGTGGTTGGTGGGAGCATCTCCTGCAAAACATCTCTATTTGGGTTTGGGTTTGGTTCATTTTCCATCGTCGTAGCTGTGTCGGTAGATTCTCATATTTACTCTTCTTTTCATTTTCTGTTTTCAACACATTGTGGGACAATGGGATTGCTATGTCTATTATTGTGGCATCTCTTTTTCTTTTATGAATGATTACTACGTCTGGTCTATTGTAGTCTACTGTCCTGCCTGTTATCATAGGCGTATCCCAGTAGAGGAGTACATTTTCATCTTCGAGTATACTACTTGGGTTGTATTTATAGTGGGGTATTCTTTTCTTTAGTAGTCCTGATGGATTATTTTTGCAACTTGATTGTGTCTGTTTAAGTAGGCTGTTTGTGCAAGGTAGAAACATCCTGCTATTATATGTTCGATCGATTCACCTGGTTGATTACATTTGCGACACTTGTCTTCTATATTTTGCTTCAGGATATGTTTTTCGTAATTTTTAGTTTTGATGACCTTATCTTGTATGGCGAAGATGAAACCTTCTGTTACTGGATATAAGGCGCCATTCTGTAGCCAGTTGAGGGACTTATTTATATCAATCTCAGGTTTCGTAAGTTGGTTCGGGTATTTTCCATGTAGTGTTTTTGTTTTCCACTGGGTTTCTAAGTCTGCTTTAGGTCTTGGTTGGTATTCCTGGTCCTTAAGCCGGAGTGGGGTGTAATTATCATCTGCATTTGTGATAGCTTTTAGTATCTCATTATTTGATTTATTAAAGTAATATCTCATGTTCTTCTCTTGGTTCTTACAGAGGTTAAAGATATTGATCAACCCTCTGCCCCCTTTCTTCCTGGCCATGTACAGCCGCTCTACTGCCGTGTTAGGGTGTAAGCATCTGAATTTGTTTAGAAGTGTTCGTGTCATTCTGTCCAGGTTTTTTAGGTCGGTGTTGGACCATTGAATTACACCAAAAGAGTACGTTAATATTGGAATGGCCCACATGTTTATTGCTGTTATAAGGTTTTTTCCGGACAATTTGGTATTAAGCAGTTTGGTGACTCTTTTTCTATAAGCATCGTTCAAATCTTTCTTGATTGCTGTGTGATTGATTTTGTTATTTTCCAAGTCCCCGAGGTACTTGTATAATTCTTCTGGTTCGAGGACCTTAATCTCTTGTGGGTCTTTCGTGCTGATTTTGTTGATCTCTTCCTTTTTCTATGCAGATCTTCGCACATTTGTCAAGGCCAAACTGCATATGGATACTACTGCTGAACTGGGCTGTGACGTCGACCAAATGCGTTAACTAATTTGGTGTTTCCGCGAAAAGTTTGAGGCCATCCATGTATAAGAGGTGTGAGATGCGAGTGTTGGAGTCTTGGATGCTGAGTCTATATCCGTAGTCAGATCCTTTTAAGAGGCGAGATAGAGGATTAATGGCGAGACAGAACCATAATGGAGATAGAGCGTCCCCTTGATATGTGCCTCTGTTGATTGTAATTTCGCCAAGGTAAGTGGATTTCATCCAAAGAGTAGTTCTCCATCGATTCATACAGTGTTTCATAGCAATTTGGATTCGAGGGTCGATCTTATAGATGTTCAGGACTTTTAATAACCAATCGTGTGGTACAGAATCATATGCTTTACTATAGTCTATGTAGCAAATGTTTAGGTTACGTTGCTTTGCTGCTACTTGTTTGAGGATGATGTCATCAATAGTAAGCTGTTATTTACAACCAAGTGTTTTACGAGTACAACCTTTCTGCTCCGGCGCTATTATGTTATTTGAGTTGCAATACTCATACATCTTGTCGGCAATAATTGCCGTCAATAGTTTATAAAAGACCGATAAGCACGTGATGGGGCGATAGTTTTGTGGTTCCTTGGAATTGCCTTTCTTGTAGATTAATAATGTTTTTCCCATCATCATCCAATTTGGTATAGTATTGGGGTCCAAAAGAGCTCTGGTGAAGGCTCGGGCTAATGGTGCATGTGAAGATATTAGTTTCTTTATCCAGAAGTTTTGGACGTTGTCTGTGCCCGGTGCTTTCCAATTTGGGGCTTTTGAGATGATTTTTTGAACTTCCTCTTGAGAAACTGAACAGTCATCCATAGGTGTAAGGTTTTCTGCTTCTGCTTCTACTCTTCTTAGCCATGGAGCCCCTTCATCAAATTCCTTTTTGTCCGACCAGATGTTTCCCCAAAATGACAAAAATCCTTCAGTGACAGGATCTTCATCTTGGTTTGTCGCTGTTTGATTGAGGGCTTTAAAGAATTTTTTTGGGTTTGTTGAAAAGTTTTTATTCTGTTCTTTTCTTTTTGTGAGCTCATTGTATCTTCGTAATCTTGCACTTTTGGCCTTGTATTGCTGTCGTATCGTGTCTCTAAGTTCCACAAGTTTTATATTCATTGATATGTCTGCTTCGGGTATTCGAGCTTTCTGTGTGATCTCTTTTAGTTTGTTTAGGATTCTTCTACTTTTGTTACCTTGTCTGTATGCACCTAGAATGTCCGCATGGGCTCTCAATTCAGCAATTTGTTTAGTGAGTCGCAATCTCCATGAGGGATCAGACTTTTGTTGATCATTTCGATCACTTCTTTGATTTTCATTCCAATGTGGTTTTTGTCCATTTGCTTCTAATATTGTGAGAGCAGCTGTATATATGCTAAGCTGGATTGTGTTAATGTCATCACTTCCTTCGAGATGTACTCCAGTAATATCGTTTATTCGATCTATAATTTTAGTTGTGTCTCTCTTAAAATTCAACTTTGGCAGGCGGGGTCTCTGTGTTGGGTCTACTCCTACGAATAATGCCAGGTTACTGTGGTATTTAATACTTAAGGATCCATCTTCTGTCAGGTTCCCTGTTTGAAGTGAGTAGGTTTGTGGAGAGTTGTCGGTTCTTTGTTGAGTAATCTCGTTAGAATCAAGTGAACTTCTCTTTTGTTCAATATCGTATACTATAGGTTCATCATAATTTTGATCCAGATCTTGTGACTCACGTGACTGTTGTGTTCTCAATTCATCCGGTGATTCAAGGAATCGGAGTCTAATTTCCTCAAGTTCGATCGGGTTTAGGTATTGTTTTTTCACTATGGTATTATTATTATTATTATTATTATTGTTATTCTTCTTCTTCTTATTATTATTATTATTTCATGTATTAGTCTCAGAGTTGTTAAACATCTGGTTCAAGAAGTAAGGGGCCCAAGCAAACCTTACTCAAATTCCTGATTAGGCATGTTCAGGACTGTTCGTACGATGCGACACGTTTCGAGGATAACATTCTTCTGCATTTTTGGGATCAGTGTGTTTGGGTCGAGCTGCATTTTCAGTATTAATTGTGACAGATTTTTGTTGACCAAGCCAGTTGCCGTTATTACAATGGGAACGATTTGTACTGATTTTAATCTATGAATTTCTTTATATTCTATTGATAACGGAATATATTTTTTTATTTTTTCCTCTTCTGCCTTATTGATGTTGTGGTCATTAGGGTGGGTTATATCTACGAAAATTGCTGTTTTGTCTTTCATATTGTGCAGTACAAGGTCTGGTTTATTCGCTGTTATTGTTTTGTCTGTATGTATCGAGAGGTCATAATACAGTTTATAAGAATCGTTTTCTAATACCGGTCTTGCTTTATAATCGTAGTATGGTACCATGTCTTTTTCTGAAAGGAGGTTATACTTTACGGCTAGTGCTTGATGCAGAATGTTCGCTGTAAGGTTGTGCATATGGATGTATTCTGTATTCGCGAGACTTGGGCAGCTTGATATTAGGTGATCTATTGTCTCAGACTCTCTATGACACCTCCTGCATCGGTCAACCACATCTAGTTTTTCTATATATTTCTTATAGTTGTTGGTCGCTATAACTTGATCTTGGATGGCCTGTATGAAGCCCTCAGTTTCTCCAAAAAGAAACCCATCCCTTAGCCAGCGAACTGACGCTTCCTTATCGGCATTGTCTAGGGATTGGGGAAATCTTCCATGGAGTGCTTTCGATCTCCAGGCTACAACTCGGTCTTTAGTTGTTATGATTGTCGGTAAGACTTCAGCTTTAGAGAGGTTAAGAGGAGTGTACGATATATCGCTTTTAAGAATGGCGTCGTGTAGCGGAGAATGTCGTGCTTTTACGGTGAAGAATTTCTTCATTGCAACCACCTGTCTGTTGCATAGATTCTTTATGTCTAATAATCCTCTGCCACCTTCTTTTCGGGATAAGTACAGTCGTTCCATAGCTGCTTTGGGATGATGCATCCTGTATTTGGTCAAAGTTGTTCTGACAAGTCTGTTTATGGCGTCTAATTCTGTTTGTGACCAGCTTAGTATTCCAAAGGAATAAGTCAAAGCTGGAATGGACCAGGTGTTGATTGCTTTTATTTTATTCTTGGCTATGAGTTCTGTTCTAAGAATCTTATGCAACCGGTTCTTAAATTTTGCCTGCACTTGCTGTTTCAATTCTTTATTATTTTTTGTCAGCAATTGACCGTAACCAAGGTATTTGTAAGTATTTTCAGGGTCAATCGCAGGAAAATTCATTTCGTTGAGCATTATGGTTATGGTCTCTGGTTCCGATACTTCTCCACGGATGATGTTCAGACAGGCACATTTGTCCAGACCAAAATTCATTTGTATATCAGTGCTGAATTGTATTGTGATATTGAGTAGTGTTGTTAGCTCAGTTTTGTTACTGGCATACAGCTTGAGGTCATCCATATACAATAAATGATTTATTTCATATAGTAATTCCCTCTTTGCTGTGATCTTATAGCCTGCATTAGTGTGATTCAGCATACTGGACAAGGGATTCAGGGCCATGCAAAACCACAGTGGGCTGAATGTATCCCCCTGGAATATTCCACGTTGGATAGAGATATGGTCCGTTTCGATTGCACATTTGTCCGTTCTTAAAACTACTTCTGTCCGCCAGGATAACATTAGGGTCTTTAATAAAGATATTATTTTTGGGTGTATTTTATAAATTTCAAGCACCCTTTGGAGCCATTGATGTGGTACCGAATCATATGCTTTTTGATAGTCGATCCAGGCAAGTGATAGATTTCTTTTACTTTTTTTGGCTTGGCCTGTAATGACTGCGTCGATGGTCAGTTGTTCTTTACAACCTCTGGAGTTTCTACGACAACCTTTTTGTTCTTCCGCGATTATATTATGTTCTACTATATGATCATTTATTTTTTTATTTATTAAAGATGATATAATTTTGTAGATGGTATTCAAACATGTTATAGGCCTATAATTTTTCGGGTCTTGGGTGTTTTGATTTTTTGGTTCCAAGTAAGTAACAGCTTGGCTTAAAAAGATTGGGCATTTGGCAGGGTTATCGAGTATTTCGTTTATTATTGTTGCTAGTGATGAATGTAGCGCTGTTAAGTATTTCCACCAGAAGTTGTGGACACCATCGGGTCCGGCTGCTTTCCAGTTGTGCAGTTTTTTTGTTGTGTCTTGAATGTCTTCGATTGTGATGACTGGTTCATTCATTTTGATGTTATATTTGTTGTCCTCATCTTCAATCCATTTAGCTTCGTTGTTGAATTGGGCTGGTGTTGACCATAATGTTCTCCAGTACTGATCAATTTCATGGTGACTTGGGGGTTCGTTTTGTATCCGTTCTTCTGTGAGGTTATTGTAGAATTGCTTTTGGTTTAATGTGAATTTTTTGTTATCTTCTTTCCTTTTGTTTGATATGTTATAACGTCGTAGTCTTTTTCCCAATGCAGCAACTTTTTGTTTTAAAGTATCAACATATAAGTCTAGTTTTTCTTCAAACTCTCGACTATTTATGTTAATATTGTTATTCTTAAGAATATTATATACTTTGTCTCTGAGTTTCTGTTTGGTGTCATTTCTTCGAGTTTTCCAGGTAAGTATTTTTGATAGGTCACTTCTGAATTGTTTGATTTTATTCTCGATTCTCCGTTTCCATGCTGGTGTTATCTGATCAATTCTTTTTCTGTCGCTATTCCGAATTGTTAGTGGGATTTTCATCTGAGCAAGTATTGTCATTGCTGAACAGTATACATAAATTTGACAATCTTCTAATGTGTTTATTGTTTTACTCTGAATAATCTGGTTTATTACTTTCAGGAGCTGGAAAGCGTATTTATTAGGATGGATTTTGGGTAGTGGTGGTCGAGAGTTTGGATCAGTACCAATATATTTAATGAGATTAGCCTCCAATTCATGGTTCAATTCGTCAAACAAGGTATTGTCTTGGTCAATATCTATCTCTTCTAGGACTTTGTTGGTTAGGTATTATTATTATTATTATTATTATTATTATCACTACTAATCAACCATGGTTAGTCGGCGTTTTTCCATTTATCAAGAACACTCCCTGTTCCTAAGAATAAATGGTCTTATCTTTATCCTAGGGCTCGTCGGATTATGTGGGCTGTCTCCAGGAGCGCAGTTTTTTGTAGTGTCCTAATTGTAGTTTTATTGTTGTTGCCAGGTATTTTGTTCAACAATTCTCCGAAGTTATTATGAATAGTTCCCGTTGCTCCTATTATAATGGGGATGATAGATGTTTTAAGTCCCCACATTCTCTGCACTTCTATTTGTAAGTCTCGGTATTTGATGATCTTATTATTATTATTATTATTATTATTATTATTATTATAAATATTATTATTATTATTATTATTTGTGAACATTTTTGGCATCTGTTATGCTGTATGTAACATTATTATATGCACCTATAAATCGCTTCATATTCATCACTCATGTTGTAATATTTTAATTAAATCATATATAATCCTACTAGATATAATCTTTGTTTTGTTTACTATTAATATAGCCATAGATATTTATATAAACATCACAATTTGCAACGTGTTGTGCTCACTGAGCGCAATTGAAAACCGCTCAGAAAAATAGCGTCCGCTCACTCCTTCATTGCTCACTATATGACCTAGATAGAGGACTCGGTTTTGAAATAGCTGACATTTTTTCGGGTTTAAATGAACTGGGCAGCTTGGAGTCGTTTGAATACATCTTCCAAATTGTTCAGGTGATAGTCAAATGTCTTTTCCAGTATTACGGTGTCGTCCAAAGAGACCAGGCATGCCTTCCAAGACAACCCTCTCAAGGCATTTTCCATGAATCTTTCAAATGCCACGGGCGCATTACAGAGCCTGAATGGCACGACGTTGAATTACCATAATCCAGATCCGGTGGTAAAAGCAGCCTTCTCTATGTCTTCTGGGTCCATTTCTACTTGCCAATAACCAGACTTCAGGTCCAAGGTGGAAAACACTTTGCTGCCGGCCAAAGTATCTAGCGTATCGTCAATTTGAGGCAGAGGATAGCTGTGTTTCTTCCTCACGTTGTTTAGCTGGCGATAATCCACGCAGCATCTCGTAGTTCCATCCTTTTTCTTGACGATCACTACTAGAGACATCCATGGACTAGTAGATGGTTCTATTACTTTTTCTTCTGCCATCTCTCGAATTATTCTTTCAGCTTCCTCTCTCTTCGCTCGTGGTAGCCTAATTGGCTTGGCTATCGATTTTATGTTTGGCGGCTGATGTTCTACCAGTCTTCCTTCCTTTTGAAACAAATAGGTCTCGATACGGCAAGAGAAATCCTCTCATTTTTCTTTTCTCAGCTTGATTTAAGGATTGACCAGCTATTGATAACATTTGTTCCAATCTTGGCATTGGAATTGTCAGTTGCCGTTGTTTGGCGAACTATAGACGTCACTAGTACGCAGGATCCAATCCTGGTTTTTATCTTGATGGTAATTGGGTAATCGTTCACGTTTATCACTCGTACTGGGATCTCCTTCGCCGATGTAACCAATCCTTTTCCAATTAGTACTCATTTGCCAACCTCTTCGACGTGATTTCTTGGCTCCATCATAACCGGTGTACCTTTCTCCATGATTCATTGTGGCCACGCTACTATCATGGTTTCGCATGTGCAGGTAGAACGGTATCTTCCTGTACAGCTGCCAACACTGTGTTGCCTTCATATGGATAAAGGAATACCTCATCGGAACCCACTTTGATGATTGTGTTTGTAAAATCCAACTGGAAACCATGTAGATTCATTACGTCCATCCCCAGAATCACGTCTTCTCAATGTCAGTTACGATTACTGTATACGTGAACTTTTCTGCGTCAATTCCCAATTGGATTTGTGTCTCCCCATGAACGTTAGCACTCTCACCTGCAGCGGTTCGCAGTTGCAGTCTCGTTGGTAAAAGCTTCTTCTTGGAGTTTATTATTTCTGGTCGTATAATGGTTCTAGTTGCTCCAATGTCTACCAGCAGAGTATATATCTTGCCATTCAGTTCGCCATCTACATATGCACTGTCGTTGCGACATCTGAGAGAAGCTATCAGTATGAGAGGGTCTTTCAAACGATTATAGGTCAGTGCTGCCCCTTCGTAGCCGAACCGTTCTAGTTTTCATGTGAATTTGGTTGTTCCCTTGCAAGAGTCCCGAGGCGTTTACACGAACTGCGTATATGTCCTAGCTCGCCACAATTCCAGCATCTGATCTTTCCCTGCTTCTTGTCCATCATACTTTTTATCAAGCTGACGATCTGGTCAAACCTGTTCTCGTCTCCTTCTTCTCGGATGGTCCTAACTTTGTTATAATCCAAAGTCTTCGTTGCTGCTTCATATTCAAGAGCATCTGTCAATGCGTCAACTAATGTTTTGGGGATGGGCTGAACGAAGCGTCCTCTGCATATCGGGGTCGTGTAAGCCATCAATAAAGGCCTGGACGCCCATATATTCCCAGAATTGTCTAGATAAGACTGGTCACAATAACAGTGGACCTCACTGAAAATGTCTAGATAAGAATAGTCACAAAAAATAATGGTAAACAGTTCGAAGAAATCCCGACGAATTCGCCATAATTTTAACTTTCATACATGGCTTAGACAGAGTCGGATTCACCAGTGTACTATTTCGTAACAATAATATAAGCATAATAATTTTTATTTGAATTAATTATTAAAAAGTTTTTTTCTCTCCTGTTCTCTTTTTGAGTGGGAGTGTTAGATACCCTGTACGTGTCTTTCTATTAAATACAAAAAGGAGAAATAAGAATTTTGTTTAGGGGAGGGTGGGACACAATGGAACACAAAAGTTGGTTTTGCCCATAGCTCCCCACATGAGTTTTTTTTCAGCATTTTAATGATTTCCTTTGACCTAAGGATCTAAGCTATGAAAGAAATGCATGAACCGTTATTATAGAAATAATATGTGACCGTGAGCGGCCATTTTCTGTGTCATTGTGCCCCATTCCTGGGGTACAGTGACACATGGCATGGGTTACCTTGGAACATTTGAAAAAAACACGATAATTCATAAAAAACTTTATTTTTTGAATTGAAAATATCAAGAGAAGGCATTTAAAAAAAGAGGTAAGGATCTGGAATTGAAAACACAAAATATTTTTGTTTAGCCAATGTTCAAATTGCCAAAATCAACGTTAAATGAGATGAATCCCTTTTGTCTTTTAGTGCCCTGGACCACAGAAGGATTTTCCAGTAGCATATTTATGTCTTTGTCATCAATAGCGGCTATGTCATCCACAAGAGGTTCGACAAAGCTGTTGCATTTTCGGTATCGTAGGAATTTGACCTCATAGTCCCCCTCATCATCTTTCATCTTGGTGATTTGACCAACATAGAATTTAGATTGGCTTTTAAGCTTGAACTCGATCAAAAAAGTCGATTCAATTCTGCAAAATGGTCGGGCTCAACAGCAAAAATCTCATATGTGTCCATGTCGTCGTCTGTGTCTGCATATTCAATGTCATCATCATCTTCTTCGTCGTCCTCTGATGAATGAACTGGAGCATGTTCACTAGATTTTTTCTTCTTCGTTTTTGGTTTATTTACGAACACCTGCCTTTTAACAGACAGTATTCTGGAAGTTGAAATCGGCTGCTTCTTCTCTGCAATGGCTTTCATTTCTGGAGTACTCGTGGCTATCATACTCTTTCCTTTCTTCCGCTGCTTTCGATTAATTTTTCGTTCTCCTGCTTTTGGAAAACCACGAAAATCTTCGGGAGATAGGAAAGCATGACTTGGACCAGCTCCTGGATCAAGGATACCGATGTCTGTATGGTTTGCTTCTTCCATAGAAGCTGCTCTTTCTTCTAGGGAAGCTGCTCCTTCTTCTTATTGGGGGAGGGAACCGTTGAGCAAATCACTTGGCACAGCATAAACATTTCTCCCAGGTGGTTGATCGTCCACAACGGTAGGAGGCGGTCGGTCAGTCACATAATTGCATAAGAAATCTGCTTCTGTAAAAATATCTCGATCAAACGGATATATCCCACTTTTTTTAAAACCTGCAATTATGTTGGAAGGTGTCTTGCTTTTCTGATGAGCTGTGTTCACGAAGGACGCTGTATTATAAATTGAAGCAGTTTTGCCAGGGTTTTGCATCATCCAAGAGTCAAATGCTGCATTATAATAAGTTTTAAAGGGCCCGAAAACCGCAACATCTAGTGGTTGCATTTTCTTGGATGAATAGGGAGGTAAAGTAAAAAAAAACTGAGACACCGTTCTCCTTACACAGCATAAGAGCTTCCAGAGACAAGTGACTTTCTACATTGTCATAGATTAATAGAGTGGGGTTCTCTCCTGAACTGCAAGTGTGGTGAATGAAATGCTTAATAACTGCCACAAAAAGTTCTGATGTCATCCAACCGCTAGGGGTGGCTAAGGCCAGTGTGCCTGGAGGTGCTTCTTGAGTCATGTGGTCTTTGACATGAACACGTAGAAAAATCATGACTGGCGGAATTGTGCTGCCAGACGCAGAAATTATGGACACTGTAGTGACGTTAGTGCCTTTTTCCCCACTTGTAGCTTTGCACACATGCTTGACACCTTTTTCAGCCACAATTCGCTGGGGTTTCTGCACAGTTGATGTAGCTGTTTCATCCAAATTGAACACCCGTGTCCCATCTCCAAACTCTGGGTGTTGTCGATACAGTGTTTCCAAGTTATTGAAGAACACACAAACATTTGATTTGGTGAACGAAGTAGCACGAGACAAGTTGCTCAGGAGTTCGTTGGCTGAGTTTGGGGTGCCTTTTCATAAAACCGTAAAACTAGTCAATTCCTGCAATTTTCTTCTCACCCCATGATATAGGGCATGGTATTTTGTTCATAACTGCCATTTCGTATGCAGCTCGTCTGCAATCTTCAACTGGTAGGCCATAAAACATTTTAGAGCACATAATGAGGTAGTTTTTCAGTTTCTCCTCCTGCTTCAGTGTGAAGACCATCCTAACTGTGTAGTTAGGTGCATATTTCATATTCTCTTCTCCACCATCACCATATTCTTTTCTTTTCTTCACATATCTTGATAAAGTGACATAACTAACGTTCTTCAATGTAGCAGCACGTCTTAAACTGTTTCCATTCATGACCATTTCCACTGCTGCCTTCATGTCATCTTCCGAGAAGAGCCCCTTGGTACTCTCGCGCTGTCGATTTCGCACCATTTCTGAAACAAGAAGAAAAAACCATACTTACTGCACAATGTAAAACACATGGGGCACAATGAAACGTTCCATTGGTCCCCAAATTTATCTGTTTCAAGGAACCCCAAACACGCCATTTTGCGTTCCCATACTCTGTACCACAAACGTGAAGCAGTAGAAATGCGAAAGTCGAGCAAAAACTTCAGGGATAGATGTACAATGAAATGCCATAAAAGCCGATTGAATTAAAAACTCACTCTTACCTGGAAGCAAAAATCCGTTGGCGCTAAATTTTTACTTTCACCGCGAAAAACAACACATTACCTCATCAAGTTTGGTACGCGACTGATGAGCAGGGAACGATTAGCTGACTTTGTTGGGTTTGGCCCGCAGCGCTTACTACTAATGAAAGCATGCTTCATGATCGAAAACTGTGTTGATGTATTCTTTAATATACAAATATTAAGATTTAGTCTTATGTAATAATCAATAAAAGAGCTCTCTGCTTATATTAACTTTAAATAGTGGTTCTATTTGTGAATGCCCCTTTCCTATTACAAATCAAATATAATTAAACTTAAATTTAATGAATTAATGATTGTTTTTAAGAAAAATATTATTTTTGCCTTCTGAATCTGTAGTTACATTTTGGCTCACTACTTATGAATAATACGAATAATAAAAGCAAATGAAATTATGATGATGTAAAATTTTGCAGTAAGTATTAATTAAGCTTAAATTAATTTGTTGTTAATGGAAATATTATTATTTTTACCTTATGAATTTGTAGTTATCATTTTTCCCATTATTTACGAATCACTCTATATAACAAAAGCAAACGGAAATATGTTTATGTAAAATTTAGAAGTAGGTAACAACTAAGTTAAAATTTAGTT
Source organism: Galeruca laticollis (assembly GCA_963921935.1). Lineage (NCBI taxonomy): Eukaryota > Metazoa > Arthropoda > Insecta > Coleoptera > Chrysomelidae > Galeruca > Galeruca laticollis. Next base: position 232,648,705 of record OY998175.1, read on the forward strand.
ATTCATTATTGTTAATGAAAATATTATTTTTGCCTTCTGAATCTTTAGTTACAATTTGGCCCAGTACTTACGAATCACCCTATATAATAAAAGTAAATGCAATTATGATGATGTGAAATTTTGCAGTAGGTAATAATTACGCTTAAATTTAATAAATTATTATTGCTAATGAAAATATTATTTTTGCATTCATAATCTTTAATTCCAATTTGGCCCATTACTTACGAATTACCCTGTATAATAAAAGCAAATATGATTATGTAAAATTTAATTGTTGTTATTGGAAATATTATTATTTTTACCTTTTGAATCTGTAGTTACGACTTGGCCCATTATAAACGAATCATCCTATATAATAAAAGCAAACGCATTTAGGATTATATAAAATTTTGCCGTAGGTTATAATTAAGCTTAACTATAATGAATGTTGTTAATGAAAATATATTGCTTTCTTAATCTGTTTACAGTTTGTCCTATTACTTATGAGTTACCCGGTATAAATTTAAACTTGGTTTCGTGATAAATATTTACCGATTTCTATTTTACCGATACGTCGATAAAAAAGATATTAATATTATCGACAGTTATAATGGTGAACATTTTCTGTAATGTTGGTTGCATAATTTTAAGTGATGCATGTTGAATAATTTGTTTTTTATTAATACATACAGGTAATTTGAAAATTTCGCATTACTATTCAAACGGTTAAAATCAAAATATGAAGATTATTTATTTCGTAATGTTTATTCTACAGTGGAACTTTTATTATGGGGGTATTAAGTATTGATAAAAATCGTTACATCAGATTATAATTATATTTTTATTATTTTATTATTCAAGAGGCTATTAAATGGTACTTTATTTCTTTATTATATAGTAACAATTGTCAAAAAAACTAAATAGTGGTAGGGGTCAACGACCCGTTCGTGTAAGATTTGTGAACTAACCTTTTTTGGCGTTAGTGACTCTTGTTTAAGTCGGCGAGTTTTTATAACTTTAAAAAAAATGTTTTTGTCGCATAAAAAGTGTTGCGTTTTGATATTTTTTGTGAGACATCAGTTTTAAATAATAGTGTAAAAAAAGTGCCTACGAGATAAAGAGAATTATAAATTTATTCATTTCATACGAATTTTTGTTTTTCAACATGCTAGTAACGCGTATCTGGACCGGGGTGAATTCGTATATTTGTTTTAATATATTTTTTAAAATGTTTGTCGCGTAAAAAGTGTTGTGTCTTATGAAATTAGTTTTAAATAATTGTGTAAGAAAAAGTGCGTACAAGAAATTAATTCAATTATTAAGTTTCTCACGTCGTTTGTGAGTGATGCGTCTCTGGAGTTATTTTGGAGCTAAATTCCTGAGGAGTCATATATGTAGGCGATAAATTACAAGGTAAGACAAAAAATCTTATAAAATTTGTTAAATTTTATTTCGACACAGCCTAAAAGAAAAATGTGTATTAGTAGACATTTTACTTAAAATAGTAACAACAATAGAAAATTCGTATTATCAACATTTATAAGTACATCTTAACAATTAAAATAAAATCACAGAGTAATAATAATGAAACTAACAATAAAAACGACTAGAATCATTTTTTATGCAATATAAATTTTGCTAGGATTCAAAATTATTGTATTACCATTTTTCAAGGTCAATAATTTTAAAAATTATTATGCATTAATTTTGAACCCATTTTTTTTGAAATTCAGTTTTATACAAATAAAACTCTTAACACTTTCTTATTATAAGTATCTAAAATTTGTCCAGATTTTAATTTCTTTTTATAGTCCAAGCAGCGACCATCGTAAAATGGACGTCTATAATAGGGCAGGATAATTAATATTTTTTGGGGAAAAATGAGTTAGTCAATTATTGCAGAAGTTTCATATAGGGATTGGGATGAGTATTAAGGAAAAAATAGTCCTGTTAATTTAATTCAGATATAAAGTGGTACGGTGGGGGGTTGAAAATGTTTTTTTGATTTGCGGCAAAATTATTAATTTTAGATGAGAATGTTTATCATAAAAGTTGTAGATAATAAAAAAATAAATAACTTTTCTCCGAGGACTTTTTCACATCTCTCAAATTTATCGAGAAAACCGTAAAAAATATTTTTTTTTGGTTTTTGTTTTTCGTACTTCGAAAAAAAATCGTGGGGACTTAAAATTTGGGGAAAATGTTTGTCTTTTAATGCCAAATAAATGGTAATTTTTTTATAGAAAACTATTTATTTTTTTTTACGAGATTTTTACGGTTTTCGAAAAAACCACCTTTTTTTTCAAGGGGGTGAAACATCCCTTTTTGATCATCGTAATGAGCTTTTTCAGGGCTCACTTTGTTCGTTATTACGTCTACTTTTATTTAAAAATATAGAAACATACCACTGCAAGAAGAAAATCTCGAAAAATCCGTTTTTTGGAAAATGATGAAAATTTCAATTTTAAAAGTTATAATCTTGGTTATAATCTTCGGAAAAAAATATTTTTTGAAACACTACTTCTTATTTACTATTATGTACATACTTATATTATATAAAGAATGATTTATTTACGACAGCCATGTGTGAAACAATGCTTACTTAACATGGTGATCAATAAAGAATTTCGCATATTTAAAAAAAAAACAAAAGTTTTGTTGTGTATTGAATAACAATAATAATAGATTCCAGTTCTATTTTATGTTATATTCTATTCTTGAACAAACTTATAATATACATGAACATTAAGTAATCTCATTGACAACTATATATTTCCACTGACAGCTGACAAGGGGCGTTTTCACTAACGGTGCGTTTGCTATGTATCTCCGCAACACTTTCCCTCGTTGTATTAATAAACTTATAGATCTAAACGTTTGGGCGGCCTTCTGTTTCTAGTACTGCGGCGAATTACAACATCTTCCTTTTTTCGGTTCGTTGATCTGAGGAACAGTCTCGGCCGAATATACTACCTCTCCATTAGCCGGTTGCTGCTCTGATCTCTCTAGTGTCTGGTCCTCTTTATCAATATGTTTCTCCTTAACTGGTTCCTTTTCAGAGTCAACACCCTTGTCCGCCTGTGATTCCTCTTGCGAATCAGACAGATGATGCTGCCTAACAGACTCATTCTTGTGGATAGTGTGGTCCTTAACATGTGATTTTAATATTTGATCCACTTGTCTTTTATGAATTTTTCCATCTGCCTTTATCTCATAGTGTAATTTTCCTATTTTTTCCACGACGACTCCAAATTTCCATTTATTGTCATCATACGATCGTATGTGTACTGTTTCTCCCACATTGAATTGTTTATTTATTTTTATTTCTTCTATTTTGTTGTTCATTACTGTTATGAATTCCCTTTGAACCAAATCAATCCTTGTTCTATATAATCTTTTAAACATCATTTCACTAGGACTCAATCCAATGGAATTTGGCTGTTCGAAGTGACGAGACATCTGTTGGCCGGTAACTATTTTTTATATCATCTATTTTCTCGTCAGTTGGGTGTAGTCCCTCCTCATTAATTCTGTGACCAAGGTATGTGATTGACATTTATCCTATGTAGATGTAATCCACACTCTTAATTTTCTGAATACTATTTCCAGTCGTTGCAGTAATTCTGTGTATGTACGTCCTTGTAAAGCAATGTCATCAAAGAAACATGCTGTACCTGATAGCCCTTGTAATGTCTAATCTATATATCTTTGCTATATATTTGGAGCTATTTTTACACCAAACATTAAGCGATTTACTTTATAAGTTCCTTTACAAGTGCTAACTGCTTGCATTTTTGCTGAGGCTTCATCAGTTTTCATGTATAGGTATGCTTGATTAATGTCCAATGTGCAAAAATATTTTCCTCTACTCAATTTGCTAAATATCTCTTCTATTCTTGGAATAGGATAGCTATCATTTTCTAGATTTTTATTTAATGTTGCACTGTAGACGGTACATAAGCGTATTTTCCCTGAAGGTTTTACTACAGCAACCAAAGGTGTGGCCCTATTGTGAGTAAGTAACTTTTTCAAAAATCGTTGGTTTAACATTGTTTGTTGTAATCTATTATGCTGTTCTTGCATATTTGTCATTGCATCCATCATACTTGCTAATACTTTTGCTAGTTGATCCTCCATCCTCGTCGCCAATCTGTTGTGTATTGAATAACAATAATAATTGATTCCAGTTATATTTTATGTTATATTTTATTCTTGAACAAACTTCTAATATACATGAACATTAAGTAATCTCATTGACAACTATATATTTCCACTGACAGCTGACAAGGGGCGTTTTCACTAACTGTGCGTTTGCTATGTATCTCAGTGACAAGTTTATTGATATATATTTTACGGGTAAAATAGATTATTTTAATAAGTTTAACCAGTATTTGAAGTAGTTAACAAACATTAATATACAGGATGAATTACTACATACGGCACGGAATCTGGTGCCCAAACCATTTAAAAAATATATTTTGATATGTATATACGGGTGCGCCATTAGTGTGACGAAGTTCATTTCAATATGTCAAAAATTAATGATTTTAGGTATAGGGAATGCCTGATGAATGTGAAAGCTTATAAGGTGCCCTTTTCACTCTTTGAAATCAAATACAGGATGATTCATTTGAAAAAATAGAAAAAATCATGTGTTCAACTCTTAGCTCGCTCTGTATTCAGATGTTGAAATATCCAATAAAAAGCACTGTGTCATGAAACTAGACCAATATCAAAATATTATGTCTGCAAAATATTGATGTCAAATTGTTTCGTTTGAACTATACAAGACGTTGAACAATGATTTTCACGTACAATTGGGCATAACTTCTGAAATACCCTATATACTTATATGAAACCCTACATTGTAAGTATGGGGTAGGTGAGCCCAATCTGAATGTGAGATAATATATAAGGTGTCTCATTCAAAAAAGGTATGTTTGTTTAGGGAACACGCAGTACAAATGAAAATAATTTTGAAATGTGAAGTTTACAAATATCTACAATTTTCGTATAAACTTTATTCCATATCTTCAATAATAACGGATATATCGAACTTTATCACCTTAACGGCACACCTTGTATGTAGGTCAATAAGAGCTACATTTTTCACCCCGTTCAACCCCCACCGTACCACTTTATACTTGAATTCAGTGAGCCGGACTACTTTTTCCTTAACACTCATTCCAAACCCTGTATGAAACATGCAATAATTGCTTAACCAATTAAAAAATATATTTTGGAGCGAATTAATCTGCGCTATAAACTAGCATGATCAAATCAGCAGAATCGGTTTAGAATAAGGGCAAAAATTAGTACCACAAGCGGAAATTTGTGCTCTCATACATTACTAGAAAATAAGAACACTGTTAACTTTTAAGTAAGCTAGCAGTGTACACCATCATACACCGTAAGAACTTGATATAATTCTAAAGCAAAATACAGTAGATTTAGTGCTCAATAAGTGCTAGCGATATGTGATAAGACATTTAGCTAAAAAAGGATTTTATGTAATTTAAATAATCAGAACTTCTAGTGTGACAGTATGAGCAGTATTAAGTGTGTGCTGTGCAATGAGTGCTAGACATAAAAGAGTAAAAATGTATTGAACATTTTTTTGAAATATTTTTTAATGATCATGTGACACTTTGAGCATGTTTTGGAGGTAAATACACAGACCTCCATCCGTAATTAATGTTTCTATGGGGTTCAGCATTAAGTGCTAAATGAGTGTTGGCCATAAGAGAGCAGAAATTTATGAGAAGGAACTTTTTATTTTTTAATGATAGAAACTGTTAGAATGACAGTTGGCTCATATTCTGGGGATGAATACATAGAATTAATTATAATATGGTGTTTAGTATTCATCGTTCAATGAGTGCTGGCCATAAGAGAGCAGAAATTTATGAAAAGAAACTTTTTATTTTTTTTATAATAGAAACTGCTAATATGACAGTTTGATCATGCTTTGGGGATGAATACATATACCTGTATAAGTAATTAACGATTCTATGGGGTTTAATGTACAATGAGTGCTGGCGATAAGAGAGTAGACATTTATGAAAACAACCTTTTAGTTTTTTATGATAGAAACTGTTAGTATGACAGTTTGCACATGTTCAGAGGATGAATATATAGAACTGCTTCAGTAATTAATTATTCTATGGGGTTCAGTATTAAGTGCTTAATTAGTGCTGGCCATAAGGGAGCAGAGATTTACAAAAAGAAACTTTTTATTTTATTATGATAGAAACTGTTTGCTCATGTTTTAAAGATGAATACATAGAACGGCTTCAGTAATTAACGATTCTACAACGTGTAGTATTTAGTGTTCTATGAGTGGCAATAAGAAAGCAGAAATTTATGAAAAGAAACTTTTAATTTTTTATGATAGAAACTGTTAGTATGACAGTTTGCCATGTTCTGGGGATGAATACATAAAACTGATTCAGTAATTAGTTATTCTAGGGGGTTCAGTATTAAGTGCTTAATGAGTGCTGGCCATAAGAGAGCAGAAATTTATGAAATGAAACTTTTTATTTTTTTTATGATAGAAACTGTTAGTATGACAGTTTGCTAATGTTTTAGTGATTAATACATAGAATGGCTTCAGTAATTATATATTCTATGGGGTTTAGTATTTAGTGTTCAATGAGAACTGACCAAGATAGCAGAAATTCATGAAAAGAAACTTTTTATTCTTTTATGATAGAAACTATCAGTATGACAGTTTATTCATGTTCTGAGAATGAATAAATAGAACTGCTTCAGTAATTAATTATTCTATGGGGTTCAGTTTTAAGTGCTCAATGAGTGCTGGCCATAAGAGAGCCGAAATTTATGAAAAGAAGCTTTTATTTTTTGTATGGTGGAAACTGCTAATATGACAGTTTGATCATGTTTTGGGGATGAATACATATACCTGTATCAGTAATTAACGATTCTATGGGGTTTAGTATTTAGTGTTCAATGAGAACTGACCATAAGAGAGCAGAAATGTATGAAAATAAACTATTTTTTTTATAGAAGCTATCAGTATGACAGTTTGCTCATGTTCTGGGTATGAATACATAGAACGGCTTCAATAATTCATTATTTTATGTGGTACAGTATTAAGTGCTTAATGAGTGCTGGCCAGAAGAGAGCAGAAATTTATGAGAAGAAACTTTTTTTTTACGATAGAAACTATCAGTATGACAGTTTGCTCATATTTTAGGGATGAATACATAGAACGGCTTCAGTAATTAACGATTCTACAGGGTTTAGTATTTAGTATTCAATGAATGCTGGTCATAAGAGAGCAGACATTTATGAAAACAACATTTTTATGTTTTTGTGATAGAAACTGTTAGTATAACACTTTGCTCATATTTTAGGGATGAATACATAGAACTGCTTCAGTAATTAATTATTCTATGGGGTTTTGTATTTAAGCTCAATGAGTGCTGGCCATAAGAGAGCAGAAATTTATGAAAATAAGCTTTTATTTTTTTTATAATAGAAACTGCTGATATGACAGTTTGATCGTGTTTTGGGGATGAATACATATACCTGTATCAGTAATTAACGATTCTATGGGGTTTATTATTTAGTATTGAATGAGTGCTGGCTATAAGAGAGCAGAAATTTACAAAAATAAACTTTTTATTCTATTATGTTAGAAACTATTAGTATAACAATTTGCTCATGTTCTGAGGATGAATACATATACTTAAATCAGTAATTAACGATTCTACAGGGTTTAGTATTTAGTGTTCAATGAATGCTGGCCATAAGAGAGCAGACATTTATGAAAAGGAACATTTATTTTTTTATGATAGAAACTGTTGGTATGACAGTTCGCTCATGTTCTGGGGATGAATACATAGAACTACTTCAGTAATTACTTATTCTATGGTGTTTAGTATTGAGTGCTTAATGAGTACTGGCCATAAGAGAGCCGAAATTTATGAAAAGAAACTTTTTTATTTTTTTATGATAGAAACAGTTAGTATGACAGTTTCCTCATGTTTTAGGGATGAATACATAGAACGGCTTCAGTAATTATATATTCTATGGGGTTCAGTATTTAGTGGTCAATGAGTGCTGGCCATAAGAGAGCACACGTTTATGAAAAGAATCTTTTATATCTTGTATGATGGAAACTGCTAATTTGACAGTTTGATCATGTTTTGGGGATGAATACTTATACATGTATCAGTAATTAACGATTCTATGGGGTTTAGTATTTAGTGTTCAATGAATGCTGGCCATAAGAGAGCAGATATTAATGTGAAAAAAATTGTTATCCGTAATTAATGATTCTATGGGGTTTAGTATTTAATGAGTGCTAGCTGTATAATAGCAATAATTTACTTAAAAAATGGCAAACATGATATTAATAGAAGTAATCTTCACTTAACTCAATTGAAGCTATTTTTTATTTAACCCATAATATACTAACAAACGCATGTAATGAATATCAATGCTATTTTCTCAAGAAATTAATAATTAACAATAATGAGACAAATATTTAATCATAAATAAACTGTTGTTTGGGTAATAGTAATTTTTTTTTCATTGTACCCTGATAAGAGATCAAATTCTTAGGTAATCTACTCTTATGATTACCTTGAGTCGGATTGTTGTGAGATAATTCGATCTGAATATATTAATAGTTGAATTTATTTTTTTTCAACAATTTTTTGAATGTACACATTTTGGTTGAGGTTGGATATTTTTACAAGTATCGCAATTTTTTTGGGAGGCCGCCATTTTGTTAAAAGTCAAAATGTTGATTATTCCTTCGATCAATACTTGCATTCATCTATCCCCTAGATATTTTTTTCGAAATTTTCATTTTTAATAATCCAAACCAGAGCTATCTCCCCCTCCGCCTCACCTTTTATTAACTAAATTATTGCTATTATACGGCACTCATTGAGCACTAAATACCAAACCCAAGAGAATCTTTAATTACTAATGAAGATCTGTGTATTTACCCCAGGAACATGCTCAGAATATCATACTAGCATTTTTGATCATGGAAAAGATTTTAAAAAATTGTTTCCAATCAATTTTTCTCTTCTATGGTCAGCACTCATTGAGCACTAAATACGTAACCCCATAGAATCATTAATTACTGATGCAGGACCAGCACTCATTGAGCACTAAATACCGAAACCCCATAGAATCATTAATTAGTAATTACTAATGCAGGGCCAGCACTCATTGAGCACTAAATACCGAAACCCCATAGAATCATTAATTAGTAATTACTAATGCAGGGCCAGCACTCATTGAGCACTAAATACCAAACCCCATAGAATCATTAATTGCCGATGCAGATCTGTGTATTTATCTGAGTGTCATAATAGCATTTTTTATCATTGTAAAGATTTAAAAAATGTTTTCAATAAATTTTTCCCTTCTATGACCAGCACTCATTGAGCACTAAATACCTAACCCCATAGTATCATTAATAACTGATGCAGGGCTAGCACTCATTGATCACTAAATACCGAAACCCCGTAGACTCATTAATTACATATGCAGGACCAGCACTCATTGAGCACTAAATACCGAAACCCCATAGAATCATTAATTACTGATGCAGATCTGTCTATTTACTCCTCAGGAACATGCTCAGAGTGTCATCCTAGTATTCTTGAAATAATATTAAAATTTTTTTTGCTCTTCTATGGCCAGCACTCATTAAGCACTAAATATTCTGTATTTTGCTTTACAATTATATTGAGTTCTTAGTGCGTATGAGGGTGTATACTGCTAGCTTAATTAAAAGCTAGCACTGCTTTCATTTTCTAGTAATGTATGAGAGCATCAAATTTCAGCAGTAAATGAGCACTAATTTTTCCCCTTATTCCAAACCGATTCTGCTGATTTGACAATATAGACGTAAAATAAAAACACTTTCTTATCACAAGTACCAGCTTAAAATTTTTCGATGTTATATTTCATATACTACAAGACTCGTTTCGAGTAAAAATATTTCATCATCAACGGAAATTAAAATCTGGAACAGCTTATTAAAAATAAAGAACACAATTTGATTGGTACGTGTCATAATCTTACGAGGGTATTAACATAAATTCGACGAAACTAAAAAAATATTTTTCAAAAAATTATTGAAAAAACAGAATGATATGTATTTATGTGACGAAAATATCCATATCAGTAGTGAAAATGTTTATTATGCTAGAAATATTGTAATTTTGATCTGTAATGTATTTTACGTACATCTTGGACAAATTTGGAAAGTTAGCAACATTTAAATTTTTATATATCAATAAATACACGCATAGTTGATTGAAAAACTATGGAAATAATTTTATTTGTGATTGAAAATGAAAGTTTTTTGATCTCGGATAAGCTAAAATTTTTATTTAATTATTTACAAGGTTGCCCGCTTTCAGAATTTGTCCAAAATTTTTTCTTCTAAATTTTTGATCAATTTTGTGAATAAAAATTGACATTTGAGATTCGACTCAATCTGTCATCAATAAATATTTATATCGAAAAATTTAAAACGCTGACAACACTGTAATTATTTCAGTTTAACTTATATCATTAGGTTGAAAATAACAAATAAAATTTTATTTAAAATTAAAAATACATTTTTTTAAATAATTTTGTATAAAATCCAAAATATATTTTTCTCGTCATTTTTTCGCTTAAAACATCGAAATTAATCATATGCATTGTTGCCAGCTTTCACAATCTGTCTAGAATATTAATAAAATATTTTTTTATAGATTATTTTACTAAAATTTATTTTATTTTCTCCCTATAGAAAAAGACGCCATCTGTAGTCATATATTTGTGGTTCTAGGAACCGTCATAAATTTATTTTAAAATTATATAAATTTGATAATCATCTTAACTATATATAGGTATATAAATTTCTAACATACATATATTTTCTAAACATGAGAATTTAGGTTTAGACTCTTATTCTAAAAGAGTAAAAAGTGAACACATTTAACAGTTCATTAAAGAAATAATTTGACAAATATCTATACATTTATTATCGTTTTTTATATTAAAAATATCATACTGGACTGCATATTTGATATTTCCAAAAAAAGCACTAAATTTAGAGAGGCGAAAAGTCAAAACAACGGTTGATCCTCTCTTACATTTATTTACATGAGCCGCTTTTGTAAATTGATTATAGCATAGATAAGAATAAGCCCGCTTCGGTTTTCGTAGACTCCAAATTTAATATTAGCATGTTGTCAGATTTCACTTTTGCTGTTCTCTCGGTATATCACAGGAATTTTAAGAAAAAAAATATATATGACTGTACTAATTCCTTCTTATGTCTTTCATTTCAATTTTAATTTGTATGTTTTATAGGGCATGCATAAAATGTGGAAGATTTTGAGGTTTTTTCAATCAATTTATATCAAAAGATTATCTTAGAAGATATTTTTAAAAAACGTATAACTATTCATCATTTACTTATCATTATCTGTCATATTTGACATATACAGTACTAGGAGTATTCTTTGGTAACATGGGGTTTAACACAGAGTCCTTAAGCGACAATGTGTCAGAAAGAAAAGTATATTCATTGTATCACCTATTTTATTTAACAGGGTATCATAATATGCGAAAGAAGTATTGTATGCTAATATTTGTATTATAACTGTAATAATCTACGTTAAGACTTGGATTGTCTATCTCTCCATGCCTCTTTCTAACACATTGATAACGCCATATGCCTTATGCATTTTCCGTTTGCCTATTAGGCGATTATCGCTTTACGTTAGAATTAAATGGGGTCTGAATTCTGTTGTTTTCAATACGGAATATTTTGTGAGCACTAGAAATTTTAACATGTAGACTGAAAATGAAGAGAGGGAATAAATAAGAATAGAAGAATTACGGTTCTCTAGGAAATCGTTTTATTACGAGTGTATGAGTGACAAGCAGTTTACAGACAAAGTTTGTTTTTGAATGATGCATATTTGTAAATCTTAAAATGAATAGTCTGTAGATACACCAAAAAGTGCAAATTATAAAATGGTATTACCAGGGTAATTCATATCGAAAAATAGCAGAGGATTTGTTTATTGTAGCATTTGAAAACGGGAATGTTTTTCACCCCTTTATATCGACCAAAAAATTCTCCATCCTTCAGTCAAAGATTCAGCTTTGTATGGTTATTTATAAAAGAGATATAAATTATTTTGTCGAATCATTATAATGATTCTAAAATTAGGTTGAAAATCTAATAATTTCACTACTTTTTGAAATAATTTATTATTGCAACTCAATTAAATACTGTACATACTATAAAATGGCAAATATTCAATTCTGAACGATCAGCCCAAATTTTTCTCTCTCTGACAAAGACCTGTGGAGTGTAAACCGCCTGTAATTCTTACGCTCCTGATGAAACGATTTCGTCTAGAGTCGTAACTCTTCAATTTTTATCTATCCCCTCTCTTCATTTTCAATCTACACGTTGAAAGTATAAGTGCTCATACAATATTCCTTTTTAATAATAACCGAAATCGTTTCTCATTTAATTGTAACGTAAAACAATAATCACCTCATAGTCAACGGGAAAATATAAGAGGCACATGGCATTACCAGTGTGTTAGAAAGAGGCATGGTGAGAAAGACAATCTAAAATCATCGTAGATTATTACAGTTAAAATAAGGATACTAGAATATACGAATACGAATCGCGCGTGCGCCTTTCGAGGGCGGTACTTCTGACCAGCTACAGCTCGGACGTTTAAATGTACTGTAATTTTTTCACTGTTTCTGTTATCCTGTCAATACCTACAATGACGTTACACTTGTTTTGTAACACATTATCTTCGCCTACGGCTATGTACTTTTACATGTTTTCCACTTTTGCTTGGTTATGATATCCTGTTAGAGAAAAAGAGTAATACACTGAATTTATACTTGTTTCTTTCTAACACATTGTCGCTTATGGACTCTGTGTTAAACCCCATGTTTCGAAAGAATATTCCTAGGACTGTATACCGTGAGTAGAAGAGTGTGCTTCTAATAAATACATCGAAATATATAAATCTAGTTATAATTTTATCAGATTTGACGTTAATATTGCCCACAAAAAGATATATTTTTAGTAAAAATTCTAATTTTCAAAATATGAGCATTGGAAATGTAATTAATCAATAGTTATTCCATACAAGTTCCTGTCTAAACGACAAGAAACAGATAAATTTACGAAATGAAAACAACCACACCACGAGCTATATGAATCGGCTGGCATAGTTTTATTGTTGACAGAACGTTCTCTGTTTCGTTATTTGGGGTATTTGACTTGTGAAGTAGTTGTTGCGTTTCAAAAATGAGCTACTGAACGTATGAATTGTGAAATATTTACCAAATTTCATGGCTGTGAACAAGATGTAGCTGTAGACAACGATATTTTTGCTTTCAATAGGCAAATTCACAAATTAACCCCAAACAAATATTTTTTTTAGACTCTGAACATAACCAAATGTCGATTCGAAAAAATGGAAAGGTAAATAATTATTTAAATAGTTCTCAGATCTCAGAATATTTCCATAAAGCTGCTAAATATTTTTTTCGATACTGAACACAACCAAATGTCGATTCGAGGAAATGGGTTGAAATTGGAAAAGGAAATAATTATTTTCATGGTCGCTAGATCTTAGAAGCTGTCCAGGAAATTGCTAAGTATTTTTTTTTCGAAAAGACTTATTTACCCTACTTGCCAGATTTCGGAAGTTGTCCAGAAAGTTGCTAAATATTTGTATTTCGATACTGAACGGGAAAAAGGGTTAGAATTGGAAAGGCCAATAATTATTTACATGGTTGCTAGATGACAGACGTAGTTGTCCAGAAAGTTGTTAAATATTTGTTTCTGAACACAACGAAATGAAGTTTCAAGAAAAAGGGTTGGATTTGGAAAAGCCAATAAATATTTACATGGTTGCTAGATGTCAGAAGTTGTCCAAGAATTTGCTAAATATATTTTTTTCGAAAAAACTTATTTTCTTAGTTGCCAGCTTTCAGAAGTTGTCCAGAAAGTCAGTAAATATATTGAAAGGGCAAATAATTATTTACATGGTTGTTAGATCTTAGAAGTTGTCTACGAAATTGCTAGATATATTTCTTTCCGAAAAGACTTATTTACTTAGTTGCCAGATTTCAGAAGTTGTCTAGAAAGTTGCTAAATATTTTTTTCCGCTCTGAACACAACCAAATGTTGTTTCGGGAAAACGGGTTGAAATTGGAAAGGGAAATAATTATTTACATGGTTGCTAGATCTTAGAAGTTGTCCAGGAACTTGCTAGATATATTTTTTTCCGAAAAGCCTTATTTACTTAGTTGCCAGATTTCAGAAGTTGCCTAGAAAGTTGCTAAATATTTTTTTTTCCATTCTGAACACAACCGAATGTCGTTTCGGGAAAACGGGTTGAAATTGGAAAGAGAAATAATTATTTACATGGTTGCTAGATATCAGAAGTTGTTTAGAAAGTTACTAAATATATTTTTTTTTCGTAAAAGACTTATTTACTTAGTTGCCAGATTTCAGAAACTGTCTAGAAAGTTGATAAATATTTTTTGTTCGATAGTGAGTAGAACCAAATATCCTCTCGATAAAATGGGTTGAAATTGGAGACGAAAATAATTATTTATATGGTCGCTAGATGTCAGAAGTTGTCCAGAAAGCTGTTAAATATTTTTTTCGATACTAAACGCAACCGAATATCGTTTCGAGAAAACTGGTTGAAATTGGAAACGGAAATACTTATTTACATGGTTGCTAGATGTCAGAAATTGCCCAGAAAAGATGCTAAATATTGTTTTTCATTCTGAACGTAATCAAATATCGATTCGAGGAAATTATTTAAAATTGAAGGGGGAAATAAGTATTTACATGGTTGCTAGATCTCAGAAGTTGTCCAGGAAGTAGCTAAATATTTTTTTTCGATAATAATTGCAATCAAATATCGATTCGAGAAAACTGGTTGAAATTTTTGAAAGGTAAATATCTACTTACATGGCTGCCAGATGTCAAAAGTTGTCAAAAAAGATGTTAAATATTCAATTTTTTCGATTCTGAACGCAACCAAGTATCGATTCGATGAAATGAGTTGAAATTGGAAAGGAGATAATTATTTACATGGTTGCCAGATATCAGAAGTTGTGCAAAAAGTTGTTGAATATTAAATTTTTTCGATTCTGAGCATAACCAAATTTCGATTCGAGGAAATGAATTGAAATTACAAAGAGAAATAATTACTTCCATGGTTACCAGATATCAGAAGCTCTTCAGAAGGTTACTAAATATTTTTTTTCGATACTGAACACAACCAAATATCGATACGAGGAAATAGGTAGAAATTTGATAAGTAAATAATTATTTACATGGTTGCCAGATATAAGAAGTTGTCCTTAAAGTTGCTAAATATTTTTTTTCGACTCTGAACATAATCGAATGTGGTTTCGAGAAAACGAGTTGAAAAATTACAGTAAAAACACATCGTTTGACGATTTTAAAAATATTTCAGTCAAAAACTGCAGTCCAGCAAGTGAGAAAATTTATAATAAATCTATCACAAGAAGATTTCCTATTACAACTACTTTCCTTACTGGATTCCGATTGGAACCTCCTCGATCTTTCGTTACCTACTTTCCTCGGTTCACTTCCTTTGTGCGGCAATTCATCCGAAGGACGATTCTTCCCTTTCTTCTTGATATATTCCAGAATCCTTTCGGTTTCCTGTTCGTTTAATATCCCGCTTCGATCGGGACCTTTAACACCGTCAACAGTACGACAGAGAAATTCTTTTTTAGTCATCAAACCGTATCTAGAAAGAAAATGTTAAATCAAATACATAGGATGGCCTAAGTAAAATTTGTACTCCCCGATATCTTCAGCCAGGTATGTGTAGGTTTGGAAAAAATTCTAACCTAGGGGGCCTAAAAACTAACAATTTAAGTCAAAAATATTCTAGTCTAAGAAACTATTACCTATTCTTTGTAATAATTTTGTGTTTTTTACGAAAATAATATATTTATCGTAAGAGTAAATTTATAGAAATGTAAATTGGGCGCCAATCGGTCCAGCGGTTTGCGGAGAATGCGGGTGGTAATAAAAAAAGTAACCAGGTTGTATAGACAATTGAAGCAGCAGAAGACACCTTGTCGTTTTAGGTTTTTCAAGGGGTGGTTCTAGGTGATAAAGGGATGAACAAATAAGTTTGAAACTACGATAAAAATGCCCTTCACTTCAAATATTTAGGCGTGCAAATTTTAGTTAGAATACCCTATGTACACTCTGAATATGAAGGAGATAGGGCAGCAATGTAATTGAGGGGATCAAATAAAAAAAATTTACCTTGGTGCGTATGTGAGATCCCTCAACACTGCCGTAATATTGATCTTCTGTATCTCCAAGGTCCTTCTTTTGCATTCTTCTATACACCATCTCATTATCGTGCTGTAAACTAAGATTTCAGAAGAAACTTGTAAAGTATCTCTGGTAGTTATGGTCAAAATATCGACGTAAGTCAAATCTAGCATCTCTTTTTGTCTAAGTACAAAGTCAGCGTTTCGATCGATTTCCTGAAGACAGTTATTCCTCAGGTTATCAATGAGATCTTGTACCCAATCGTGGGTGCCATCGTATTCTTCTTCTAGCAATGGAGGGGCTGAAGGTTCCATGTCGTATGTATAAGTCACCTCGTATTTCTTGCATCTTGATAAATGTTGTACGATGAGTAGGACGTTTGTTTTGTCCAAATGTTTGTTGAGGTTTTCTATACATTGTTTCGCTAGAGGTACGTTCTGCACTTTAACAGCTGTCGAAAATAAGTCTAGGGCTATTATGGGCCTGTCTATGGACAGTGGGTCTGCTTTCATCGAACTGAAAATTCGAAAAATTGCTATACGCTGTTTTCGGCAAGCTGTGAAAAAAATACGAACCTGGCTATGTTCCTGTAAGCTTCTTGCAGTTTATGTTCGGTGTCGTCAACTTCGCTGGAGGCTGTCGAATCTAATATTGGTTTTGTTTCATCGCATGGTTCGTCTTCTACTTTTAGTACCATTTTTATTTTGTGGGAACCTTAAAAAAATTAAATTTTAGGTAAAGCAACGGAAAATTTATCGAGTATGTCATCAAAAGTTAGGTATTTCAAAACTTTAATATAATAAACAATTTTTATACTCCATGTACAAAATTGACGAAAAATGTATACGAGGGTCAGAAAAATGAAAATGATCGACATCAATAAACCCAACTTCCTCTTTGGTTCCTATATTGCTATTTATTGATTAATATTAACAAAACTCTAAACATTTTTTAATAGAATAAATAATTTTCATGCTCCATGTACAAAAATTATTATTACTAATAATAACAAAACTTTGAAACATTTTCAATAGAATAACTTTAGAAAACGTTTAATAGAATAAATGATTTTCATACTTCATGTAAAACTTCAACTAAAAATGTATACAAGGGCAAGAAAAAATGGAAATGATCGACTTCAAAAAACCCGACTTCTTTTTTGGTTCATATATCACTACTTATTGGTTAATATCAACAAAACATTGAAAATTTTTTGAAAGAATAAACAATCTTTATGCTCCAAGTACAGAATTGACGAAAAATGTATACGAGGGCTAGCAAAAATTAAAATAATTGACTTCAAAAAACGCCAACTTCTTTTTTGGTTCCTAGATTGCTATTTGTTTTATTAATATTAACAATATTTTTAAAAATGTTTATAGAATAAATAATTTTCATACTCCATGTACAAAATTGACGAAAACTTTATACGAGGGTAAAAAAATGATCGACTTTAAAAATAACCCAGCTTCCTTTTTGGTTCCTATATCGCTATTTATTGATTAATAATAACAGAACTTTTAAACGTTTTTAATAGAATAAATAATTTTTATACCCCAAGTACAAAAATGATTAAACATTTATACGAGGGTCAGAAAAAATATAAATGATCGACTTAAAAAAAACCCAACTTCATTTTTGGTTCCTATATTGCTATTTATTGATTAATATTAACAAAACTTTCAAACATTTTTAATAGAATAAATAATTTTTAACTCCAACTACAAAATTGACGAAAAATGTATACGAGGGCTAGAAAAAATGAAAATGATCGACTTCAAAAAACCTCAACTTCTTTTTTGATTTGTATATTGCTATTTATTGATTAAATTTGAGAAAAGTTTGGAAAACGTTTAATAGAATAAATAATCCTCATATCTTATGTACAAAATTGATGAAAAATTTATGCGAGGGTCAGAAGAAATGAAAATAATCGACTTCAAATAATCCCAACTTCTTTTTTGGTTCATATGTTGCTATTTATTGATTATTATTAACAAAACTTTAAAACATTCTTAATAGAATAAATAATCTTTATTCTCCATCTACAAGATTGACGAAAAATGTATACGAGAGCTAGAAAAAATGAAACTGATCAACGTCAAAAACCTCCAACAACAATTTCGGTTCTTATATTGCAATTTATTGATTAATATTAACAAAACTTTGAAGAATGTTCAACAAAATAAATAATTTTCATACTCTACGTTTAAAATTGAATTGAAGTGTATACGAGGCTCAGAAAAAGTGAAAATGATCAACTTCAAAAATACCCCAACTTCTTTTTTGGTTCCTATATTGCTATTTATTGATTAATAATACCAAAAATTTGAAACATTTTCAATGGAATAAATAGCTATCATACTCCACGTAAAAAATTGATTAAAAATTTATACGAGGGTCAGAAAAAATAAAAATGATCGACTTCAAAAAACCTAAATCTCTTTTTGGTTCCTATATTGCTATTTATTGATTTATATTAACAAAACTTTCAAACATTATTAATAGAATAAATAATTTTTATACTCCAAGCACAAAATTGACGAAAAATGGATACGAGAGCTAGAAAAAATGAAAATGATCGACTTTAAAAAACCTCAACTTCTTTTTTGGTTCCTATATTGCTATTTATTGATTAATATTGAGAAAACTTTGAATAACGTTTAAAAGAATGAATAATTTTCATATCACATGTACAAAATTGACGAAAATTTATACGAGGGTCATAAAAAATGAAAATAATCGACTTCAAAAAACATCAACTTATTTTTTGGTTCCTATGCTGCTATTTATTGATTAATATTAACTGAACTTTAAAACATTCTTAATAGAATAAATTCATTTCATACTCCATCTACAAAATTGACAAAAAGTGTATATGAGGGTTAGAAAAAATGAAACTGATCTACGTCAAAAAAACCCCAACTACTTTTTTGGTTCCTATATTGCTATTTATTGATTAATATTAACAAAACTTTAAAAAACGTTCAACAAAATAAATAATTTTCATACTCCACGCACAAAATTGACGAAAAGTGTATACGAGGCTCAGAAAAAATGAAAATGAACAACTTCAAAAATACACCAACTTCTCTTTGATTTCTATATTGCTATTTATTGATTAATATTAACAAAACTTTGAAACATTTTCAATAGAATAAATAATTTCCATATTCCACGTACAAAATTAATTAAAAATGTATAACGAGTAAAAAAAAATGTATATGATCGACCTCAAAAAACCCCAACTTCATTTTTGGTTCCTATATTGCTATTTATTGATTAATATTAACAAAACATTAGAAAAAAGCTTAATAGAATAAATAATTTTCATACCTCATGTACAACTTTAACTAACATTTTATAAGAAGGTTAGAAAAAATGGGAATGATCGACTTAAATAAAAACCAACTTACTTTTTGGCTTCTATACTGCTATTTATTGATTAATATTAACAAATCTGTGGAAAACCTTTAATAAAATAAATAATTTTCATACTCCATTTAAGAAATTGTCGAAAAATTTATACGAAGGTCAGAAGAAATGAAAATGATCGACTTCGAAAAATTCCAACTTCTTTTTTGATTCCTGTATTGCTATTTATTGATTAATATTAACAAACCTTTGAAATTTTTTTATAGAATAAATAATTTGCATACTCCATGTACAAAATTGACGAAAAGTTTATACGAGGCTCAGAAAAATTGAAAATGATCAACTTCAAAAATACCCCAACTTCATCTTTGGTTCCAATATTGCTATTTATTGATTAATATTAACAAAACGTTGGAAATGTTTCAATAGAATGAATAATTTTCATACTCCACGTACAAAATTAACTAAAAATGTATACGAGGTTCAGAAACAATGCAAATGATCGACTTCAAAAAACCCAACTTCCTTTTTGGTTCCTATATTGCTATTTATTGATTAATATTAACAAAACTTTGAAATGTTTTTAGTTTTTAATGGAATAAATAACTTTTATACTCCAAGTACAAAATTGACGAAAAATGTATACGTGGGCTAGAAAAAATGAAAATGATCGATTTCAAAAAATCTATCAAAATTTCTATATTGCTATTTACTGATTAAAATTGAGAAAACGTTGAATAACAGTTAATAGAATAAATAATTTCCATATTCCATGTACAAAATTGACGAAAACTTATACGAGGGTCATAAAAAATGAAAATAAATGACTTCAAAAAACCTCAACTTCTTTTTTGGTTCCAATGTTGCTATTTATTGATTATTATTAGCAAAACTTTAAAACATTCTTAATAGAATAAATAATTTTCATACTCCATCTACAAACTTGACAAAAAATGTATACGAGGATCCGAAAAAATGAAACTGATCAACGTCAAAAAACTCCGAACTACTCTTTTGGTTCTTATATTGTTATTTATTGATTAATATTAACAAAGCATTGAAAAGCGTTCAACAAAATAAATAATTTTCATACTCCGCGTACAAAATTGACAAAAAGTATATACGAGGCAGAGAAAAAGTGAAAATGATGAACTTCAAAAATACCCCAACTTCTTTTTTGATTCCTATATTGCTATTTATTGATTAATAATAACAGAACTTTCAAACATTTTTAATGGAATAAAGAATTTTTATACTACAAGTACAAAATTGACGAAAAATGTATACGAGGGGTAGAAAAAATGGGAATTGTCGACTTCAAAAAACCCTACTTCCTTTTTGGTTCCTATAGTGCTATTTATCGATTAATATTAACAAAACTGAGAAGAAAAACCTTTAATAGAATAAATAATTTTCATACTTCATGTAAAAAAATTTCGAAAAATGTATACGAGGGTCAGAAGAAATAAAAATGATCGACTTCGAAAAACTCCAACTTATTTTTTGGTTCCTAAATAGCTATTAATTGATTAATATCAATAAAAGTTTGATGTTTTTTTAATAGAATCAATAATTTTCATATTCCATGTACAAAATTGACTAAAAATTTATACGAGGGTCAGAAAAAATGGAAACTGTCGATTTAAAAAAAATCCAAAATTCCTTATACTATTGTAATTCTGTATTGACGATAGAAGCAATATAAACTCAATCAATTTAAAATATTTATATGAAGTATGATCGCACTAATGTGCTAAATTATATTTTTTCACTATTAATTGTATAATATCTTATACAAACAGGTTTTAAAAAAAGGAAACATCCACTGTATTATACAGTAACTGCCTACGTACCTAATAAACACATTTAAGTAAATATTGTCACTTACAATAAACCTATTTTATCAATATTTACTGAAACACACTAACGTACTCGCAATTTTTATCGACTCAATAGTAGATCAAACGAAAATAATATTCAAAATGTTTATTTATTTTTATGTACAAAGATAAGATAGCGGGTGTTAGTTGTTTCTAAATCTCTTAATTTATGAGATTTTTTATATATAAATCCTATTATGACTTATTTGATATGTTCCTTTAAGCTAAGTCGAAGTTTATGTGACTTTTGTCCAATATGTCAATTAAAACGTAAATCTACCTTCCTGTAACTAAGATACAAATTGATATTGTGTATTCTGTTATATATACAAATATAAACAGCGATAACCGCCAAAGGTAAAGTAAACAAAAATAATTAGTTCCGAAGCAATTAAAACAAAGTGTGGGCAATTAAAAATAAAGATGCATACTTTTTATCAGTAAAAAGCGCAAATGTTTACTGAAAAATTAGCGGCCCGGTTATAATTTGCTAATTGAAACTTAACGAATCCGGCATATAGATCGAAAACATTTGTAACAACTAGCAGACGTTCCTGATGACTAAGTGTGAAACATTTTACAAACGTGTTTATGAATACCTAATATTTCAGACATGTGTTGGATTACTGTGTGTGCATTTTTTTGCTAAAATATTTTGTAAAAATGGCATGGGTCTGATTAAAAAAGGAAAGATACCAATGACTTAGCTAGTCCTTACATTTTGACAATTCCATCACCATCTCTTCGCAAATAAAGAAATAATCCAAAATAAAAGCAATTTTGAAAAGATCAGAATATGGAAATAACAACCTGTTGTCTCGATATTTTCAATAAGTAAAGCTTCATGGTTGCAAAGAAAACTTTGAAAAAAACAGGGAATTTTCAACTTTTTCATTCTTGTCAGTAAATCTGACAATACTAAAAAAATAACACAAATAATATAGAAAAGCAGGAAAACTATATCTGCTGTTCTTTACAATTATCCTTTAAGAAGACAGTGGAGGACTCCCTAGATTTATCTTTTCAAGGAAATCCACTTTTTGTTTCTTATCACAAATATGTTAGGTGTCAAGTAGATGTTTTGCGTAGTGCCATTTCTCTTGTTTATTTGTATTCAAAGAAAAGAACCGCATCAACCACGAAGGTTATTAGCAGTGGTGGTACAGTATGACTTATATTAGTTTTATAATATTAATTAATTCCAAAAACTTTAGTAGCAACTCGATTTTATCAGGGTTCAAAGCATCACTAAGTTTTTCGGGCAGTCCTCTCCTCACTATAGTCGGGAACTCCATGATTATATGTTTAATGTTCAGTTCTTCGTAACAGGAGACGCATCTTTTGGGGTTTTCTTTTTTCAGTAGAAACTGGTACGTGTATCTAGTGTGGCCAATCCTAAGGTGGGTTAGAATTGTTTGGTGTCTACGGGAGAATGATCCATATATTTATTGTGAATTTCCCGATGGTATGAGTGTAATCTTCATGTGGCACTTGGTGAATCAGTTGAGAGAGGGGATTTGGACATGTTTCTCTGGCTATTGTATCAGCAGTTTCGTTACCAACTATTCCTACATGTGATGGAACTCACACAATTTCAACGCTTTTTCCCGCTTCAGATACTTTTGCCAGTTCTGATTTTGCCAGTTCTGGGATAAAGCTGTTGAATGCCTTGCACAGCACTCGATGAGTCAGTAAATATGACAGTATCTTCGTATTTAATGCAGTGCGCAAGAGCTTTGACCAGTTCTCCGGTGTAAATACTTGCTTCTAATGGAAGTCGGAAACTATAGTTTGCCCTGCCTGAGATTACGGCAGCCGCAACGCTTTCACTGGTTTTAGATGCATCTGTGTATAAGTGACAATAGTTCTCGTATTTGGAGGTTACTTCAGTAAAAGCTCTTCTTATGAGTACTGCTGGTGTATAATTCTTGGAATATTGAGTGAGATAGGTGTTGCATTTGGGAAGGGCTATTGTCCATGGGGGAAGTATCTTTATATTCATATATTGGCTAATACCTTCATTAAATTTACGCCATTTTGGCAGGATTTCTTGAGATTCCTAATATGCGAGTCCCATTGCAGTTTTTTTATCGAGAGTAACCCCAAGAAATTTAAGTTCATCCACAAATTTCAGTTGATCGTTATTCGATTCGAGAAAATAACATATTTTGTTTTTGTAGTCGAGAACTTGAGTCCTGTGCGTTCTGACCATAACTGAAGGTTGTTAAGTGAATTCTAAAGATGGGTACGAATTGAGAGTATGTTTTTTTTCTGATGCGTATAGAACTAAATCATCTGCATATAGTATACCCCTGACAGGCCTTCTAATGTAGTCCAGAATGTCATTAATAGCTACGAGAAATAGCGTCACACTAAGAGCGGATCCTTGAGGAGTGCCATTTTCTTGAGACTTAGTTTCCGGAAATGTACCATTGACTCTCACCGCGAAAGTTCTATTTTTCAAGAAATTGGTGAAAGCTAGCATATTTCCTTGAATTCGCCATTGATTCAACTGATTAAGAACTTTGCGTCTCCAAACAGTATCGAAAGCTCGGTGTATATCGAAGAATATTGCGAGCAGCTTTTCTGGATTTGCGAAGGCTGCGTGTATATCTGACTAGAGATTCACTAGATTGTCTGTGGTCGAACGATCCTTACGGAAACCACTTTATTGGGGAATAATCAGGTTATTTTGTTCCGGGTAATGCTGTAACCTAGCATTCAGTATTTTTTCTAAAAGTTTACACATGGTACATATTAGAGATATGGGCCGATAGGACTGTGGATCTGTATGTATTCTGTCAAGTTTTTTAATATACTCGATAGTCGAAATTGTGTAAAGTGACGTCATCGGTTATCTACCGATTTAAAGTGAACTCCATGAGCGTATCATAGTTTAAGGGTGCGAATACTGAAATATCTGGAATTTCAATTTTTAACATTTGAAATAATAAGTTGTTCATAAGTAAGTTAAAACAAAATAAAAAAATGTTTAAAAGTCAATTCCAACTTACTACTACTAAAACTAAAAAAAAGTTGTTTGTCAAGACCAAAATAAATTACCAATAAGTATAGGTATGTTGCGAGGTCACTTGTAAAATGTCTGACTAACTGGAAGCGGTATCACTCCCTGACGACTCCTCAGAATCATCGCTTTCTCCTCCTATATCGATAATGAGTGGTTCCGTCATTACTTCTACACGTATGTCTAAATCCCAAAACTTTATTTCTTCTTTTAATACGTGTTGAATACATTTACGCCAACTCTCAGCAGTAACGGTATGCAGCGCCTCGTCAAACAGTTTCTCAACGTCAGCCATTTTGAATGTACTGTTTTTTCTCGCAATATAATTTTTCACTTGGGCCCAAACCAGCTCGATGGGGTTTAACTCACAGTGGTAGGGAGGAAGTCTAACAACTGAGACGTTGAAATCTTTCGCCATTTCATCGACAACGTACTTAATATAACTGCTTTTATGTTTCCGTACGAGAGATAATAATTCAACTTTTAGCATTGCCTCGTTGTGCGGAATGCTTTTACTCTCTAACCAATCAATTATAACCCTCTTGCGGCTAGCTGAAGTAGGTATTTGCTCCAGTCGACGAGAGTGGTATGAAGCATTATCCATAACTATCACTGAACCAGGAGTTACCTTTGTTAAAATTGATCTAAACCATGTTTCAAACCGGTTACCATCCATCTCTTCATGGTAATCGACAGTTTTTTTGGACTGAAAACTTAGTAATCCACCTTCTACAAATCCTTCCTCGCTGCCAATGTGAGTGATAATCAGTCGACGTCCTTTCCCAGAGGGAGCTTTTAAACCGGAAGAGAAACCCTCCATAAAGGCTTGTCGATTGCTTCGTATATTCATGTCTTGCCACACTTTTGACACAGTGTGGCCTTCATTTAACCATGTTTCGTCAAGATAATATATGTGCCGCCCTTCGTTACGAAACTGTCTGTTTTAAATAATTTCTCCTCCATTCCACAATGTCATTTCGTTCAATTAAGGCACTGTTTCTACTTCTTGTTTGGTAACGAAAATTCATTAATTTTAAAGTTCGTCTCAAAACTTTATCACTGATGTTTGGTAAAGTATCATCAGCTTCTATTACCTTGCTCAATTTAGCTACCGAGGGGATTTCATTCCTAAAATAAAAAGAATGTATTTCCCTACGTATAGCATTCCGTGTTTGGTCGTCCAAAACAATTTTCTTTCTTCCCCTACTTTCCGGTTTACAGTTTTCACCTCGTTCTCTTGTCAAAGATCCGTCCCGCGATTTCTTTAGAATATTGTATATAGTACTCTCAGAAACTTTAGTTAAATAACTGCACTTAATCACAGCGTCACTAACACCCAACTGTTTGTCCATGGCACGCAGTCCTTCGTACACATTTAATATGAGGACTTTTTCTTCCCGAATTAAATTGTTACGACGCCGTTTTTTATCGCCAACACCGCTACACTCCGCCATTATTGTCACTAAATATACCGATATAAATATTACAATAAATACCAATAATAACCGATTTATCACACAAAACCACAACACAAATACTGATGTTACGTTCATGAAGAGAATAAACACCTCACATAACTGTTTACTATCACTGTCTCATTCGCGTAGCTCGATCTATCTATCTCGTTCTCAAAGCCGGAACATTGAAGCGACTCTCCAACATTGTCAAATCGGCGAGTTTTTCACAACAAACTTTGCGTTCAAGAAATATACATAAACACTTTATTTCACATTTCAAGTAAACTAATTATTATTAGTCTGCTTGAAATTTGAAATAAATATATTAAATTGGTATTGACTTAATTACATTGCATCTTTTGTACCTGAAATATTGACACAATGGATTTGAAGTGTATTTATAAAATACAGCATTTCTCTCTAGAATACATATGGCAACTGCGCTTTAACCAAAGTGTTGATTAGATAGCTCTGACTCACTTTACACAATTTCGACTATCGAGTATAGGTAATACAACAGCTTCTAACCAATGGGAAGGAAATTTTTGAGATCGGTTTATTTCATTGTATACCCCAAGAAGGTGTCGTTTTTCTACTGGAGAAAATTTTACAAGAAAAATGTAGGGAATGTCATCTGGTCCGGGGGAGGACTTATTAACTTTGGATAAAGCATCTTCTAATTTGTCGATCGTTATATCATAGTTCAAGGTGTTCTGCGCATCAGCTTCGAGATCTAGAGGATATGTCTCCATTGTTTCCTTTATCTGTAAAACATTGGCATCATAATTCGCAATACTCGATTGTTGTTGAAAGATGTCAGCTAATATGTTGGTAAAATCCTGACTGTTTGTTATAGAAGTTCCATTTTCAATCAAAGATGATATACCAATATGACTTCTCGACCCTTTTATGCGGTTGGTTTTCTGCCATACCTCTGACATCGGCGTGGAGTGGTTCAAAGTTGATACGTATTATGCCCAGGAAGTACGTTTACTCTGTTTTATTATATGCCTTTGACGAACTCTGAGTCTATTGTATTCGATCTAGTTTTCGATACAGTGCTGCCTTTTCAATTTATTGAAAGCTCTTTTGCTTTCTTTGGTTTCTTTTTGGCATTATTTGTTCCACCATGGCACAGGTTGATGATGCGTAACCTGACTTGTTTTTC
Organism: Galeruca laticollis; assembly: GCA_963921935.1. Taxonomy (NCBI): domain Eukaryota; kingdom Metazoa; phylum Arthropoda; class Insecta; order Coleoptera; family Chrysomelidae; genus Galeruca; species Galeruca laticollis. The sequence goes on from OY998175.1 coordinate 232,675,958, forward strand.
CTATGGCTACATTTGCTGATTCGACAATAATTTCAGAAAATTCCTCAACAAGAATATTGATGTCTTGTACCCGGTTGAGACGTACATTGGGCATTCTTGCCTCTATGAGGGCTCCATAACGTGTGTAATCGTCGTTGCTAACATTTATCAGCCGCCAGCTAGGACGAAAAGTAGGCGGTGTATCTTGCACATCAGCTCCAAGAATAATAGGAAGATGGTCACTGCCGTACGGATCTGATAAGACAGACCAAGACAAAATACTGGAAAGGTTTGTATGACAAAGTGCCAAATCGAGAGCAGAATGATTGATGGTTGCTATATTTATTCTTGTTATTTCGCCAGAATTGAGAAGTACGAGATTTGATGTGTTGATGAATGTCTCAAGTTTACTGCCTCTCCGATTAGTTGACGTACAACCCCATATTGGATTGTGGGCATTAAAATCGCCCAAGATAACGTAGGGCTTTGGTAATTGTCTTACCAGGTTATCCAATTCATTGATATTAATATTTCTGTATCTGGTGGAACATAGATGTTACATATGCACATTTTTTGTGGGGTTCTCAATAAAACTGCCGTAGCTTCAATGTTAGTTATAAGTAGGACTTCCTTAGTTTCAAGGGATCTTTTTGTGTATATTGTTACCTCTCCTGATGCCCTGATTTGATTGTTTCTGGTTTTATGGACGGAGTCGTAGTGTTTCATATTGTACCTTCGATTTTCGGTTAAACTGGTCTCCTGTAGTCATATAACTGAAGGTTTTTCATCATTTACCAACATCTGCAGCATCTCTAGATTTATATTCCATTGCAAGATGAATGATTCTGATTATGTATGGAGTTGGGAGGTCTTAGAATGTTTCTAGAGATATATCACTTTCGCTTCCGGAAACTGATATGTTAGAGCCGGTTTCTAGTTCTCTGTTGAGCTGTTTCATTATGTTCTTTTTCAATTTTGTGATTATGGTCTTAATACTACGTTCAGTGAGTGCTGGATATATCTAAGTAAGTATAGCTAGGAGCGCGTAAGCTTCCCCAGTATACCTGCGAGCCACACTGAGGGGGTCCGGGGAACCGAAGATGTCCTTCAGAAAACTAACAATCTGACTATAGTCCAGTGAAAAATTAGACGAAGTCCTCAAAGAGTTGTTTGGCAGGAGAAACCAGGGATTCAACGGACTGGGTTTGTGTTTGAGGCTTCGATTTCTTCTGAGCGGGAATTATGAAAGGAGGCTCCAACTCTTCCGCTGGATTCTGAATCGGTTGACTGATCTCTGAATGAGGCCGCTTGTGTGAGGAGGTGTTCATTAAGGTGGAGATTTCTAGGCCTTTAGGGGCTAAATCTTCAATTGTGTTATCTTGGATAAGGCTGCTTATAGGTTCTGTAACATTCAAGGGAAGTTTCTTGAGCTTGAGGAATTATAACTTCTACTGGTTGTTCTTGTAGGGTGTCGGCTGTAAGTTTAGTAACAGTCTCGTGACAGTTAACAGAGATATGACCATTCTTCTTACATTTGTAGCACATACGTTTATATTCAGAAAGGAAAATACGGTATGGAGTATTATCATAGTATACGAGAATCGATTCAGGTAAAGGAGAACTATTATTGCTGTTAGGAGCAGGTTGTATGAAGACTTAGTGTTTTAAATGAAACTTACTGTTTCTAGTTAACTTCACAGTATATTGAAAAATGTTGAACATAAAAAAATGACAATTGTTTTGATATTATCTAAATATCTGACGATGATATTTAGATAATATCGTAACAATTGTCAATTTTTTAGAATTTTCAACAATTTTTATTATATTGTGGAATTAGCTAGAAACAGTGAGTTTCATTTAAAACAGTAATATGAGTAGATCCCACAAAGTAAGGGTCGAGACAGTTAATTTCATGTATGGAGACTTGTTTAGATGACAAAAGCAGAGAAAGTGTTACCACGATGAAGCACGAGAAATTTAAGAAACAAGAACAAAAACTAAATAAACTTGACTGTCTCGACCCTTACTTCGTTGAATCTACTCATATTAGTGTTTTAAATGAAACTCACGGTTTCTAGTTAATACCACAATATAATAAAAATTGTTGAAAATTCTAAAAATTTACAACTGTTTCGATAAATCAATATCATCGTCAGAATGACAGAAGTTACATTTCATTTGATGCCTACCTGATGTTTAGTAGTTATTTTTGGCTAGACCAAGAAGTGACCTAACTTATGATTGACTTAATATATGTTAATAGAAAAAAAAAGAAGATGTGATATTACAAATATTGAAGCTTAGATATTATTAGCCCTATGGTGATATCCTGGATATTATTTTTCCAATTAAGATCAGTATAACTGTAAAATGATATAGAAAACCAGGAAAACTATATCTGCTGATCTTTACAATTATCACTTAAGAAGACAGTTTATTAGTGGAGAACTCCCTAGATTTAACTGTTCATTGACAACTTCATATTGTGGGTTTCTTAAATGTCTTCTAATTTCCAATTCTTCAAGTAAATCCAGTTCTTGTTTCTTTTCACAAATTTGCAGCATTTCTAGTTTTGTGTTAGGTGTCAATGAATGAATGGTATCAAGTAGATGCTTTGCGTAGTGGGATTTATCTGGTTGTTTTAATCTGTATGCTCGTAAATGTTCACTGTATCGGATTTCAAAATTCCTAAGGGTCTGACCCAAATAGACGGCATTACATTCTGGACATTTGAGTTTATATATACCTGACTTCTTTAATGGTGGTATTTTTGTTTTTACATATAACCCTTAGGAATTTTGAAATCCGATACAGTGAACACTTACGAGCATACAGATTAAAACAACCAGATAAATCCCACTACGCAAAACATCTACTTGACACCAATCATTCATTGACACCTAACACAAAACTAGAAGTGCTGCATATTTGTGAAAAGAAACAAGAACTGGATTTCCTTGAAGAATTGGAAATTAGAAGACATTTAAGAAACCCACAATATGAAGTTGTCAATGAACAGTTAAATCTAGGGAGTTCTCCACTAATAAATTGTCTTCTTAAGTGATAATTGTAAAGATCAGCAGATATAGTTTTCCTGGTTTTCTATATCATTGCACAGTTATACTGATCTTAATTTGAAAAATGATATCCAGGATATCACCATAGGGCTAATAATATCTAAGCTTCAATATTTGTAATATCACATCTTCTTATTTTTTTTTATTAACATATATTAAGTCAATCACAAGTTAGGTCACTTCTTGGTCTAGCCAAAAATAACTACTAAACATCAGGTAGGCATCAAATAAAATGTAACTTCTGTCATTCTGACGATGATATTGATTTATCGAAACAATTGTCAATTTTTAGAATTTTCAACAATTTTTATTATATTGTGGTATTAACTAGAAACCGTGAGTTTCATTTAAAACACTAACTACATAAACTTGTTCTCACACAACATTGAATTCAATACTCTAAACATCATGAAACTATAAGTACTTACATACCAACACAGTTTGCACCACGATATGAAAACCTTTCAGACACTAATTTTACAGATAGTGAAATAGAATTATTAAATAAAGGTTTAAAGTACAGCATACCACCAAAATTTACGAATAATATTAAACAAATATTAGCGATTAGCTTTAAAATCTAATTCAAATAATTTTCTTTACGAGACTTTTCTTGGGAGGTTCCACTTGACCTGCTGTCTTTCTTCCTCGCAATAATTTAAAAACGGTGGAATTTCGAACTCCAGTCATTCGGGAACATCGTTCGACAGTTTCTTGTACAGTAAAGTTCGGGTAATCGTATTTTATGCAATCATGTACATTTAAAATAATAACATTTTCACTCACTGATAGTGAAGAATTATTGGATCTTCTTTTCGTTGGTTTGAATGTCGTCATTTTACTATGATTCAAGAGTGACCGCTCGTCACTCGCGCCATGTCGCGTCTCGACTCCGCCCTCTTTTAAATATTTGTGCGCTAGACGACAGACACTCTTATACCGAAAATTTCGTCTTTTTCCTCTCCACGCAATTCTATATTTATTAATGAATTGGAAAGTATATTATCTACGGGCAAATTATGCATACATTTCTCATATAATTCATATATGATCTTCCAGTTGAAGCATCAATGATAATTTTCCATGTATTGAGTAAAAAGATATTTAGTTCTAAAAAATATTTCTAAAGTTGAACGTTGGTCATGTGTGGTTTCGATATTTCGGAAACAGAATCAATGTCGCCTCCGGTGATTCATTTCTTGCAGGTGTGGTGGTCGATGATTGTGTTTCATCCGCACTGATGCCCTGAATCTCGAATCGGGGCGTTATTATTGACGTCGTTCCCAACGCCATGCATACGCAAGCCTGTGAATGCTCTATTTGCGAATAGTTCCTAAAATGATGTTCTCGAGCACCGTTACAAAAATCATAGAATTGTATCGTCCTCACAACAGCGTCAGTTGACATTACAATACAAATGTCATTTGGTTATGTCAAATATAAGGGGGCATTCAGATGGTACGTCGGGCGCGTTGCTTGCGATCATATGCTTAGATCTGGTAAATAGTCAGGTCGTTCAGATGATAGCGGTAAATTTTACCAATCGTCCAACCATTTAACTCAGTCGACACATCTGTAGAAATTGACCCGCATGCACTTTACATTTTATAATGCATGATTGAGAAGTTTGGGTTATGTTTACAAAATTACAAATAATAAATTAATATTCAACGAGACTTTTTACATTTTATTCTACACCCACATGTATATTATCCATTTTCTGCACAATTTACAGAATGGAAATGTACGCAATTTCGGTTAACTGAACGCATATGATTTCATTTACATCCTAGAATGTATATGAAATTTACCAATCAGTATTTGCATTTAGTACCCGTCAACTCTTCTTTTTTCCAATTTCAATGTAACGTCCAGATAACTTGTCAAAATATTTCAAGAAAAATATTTTAGTAAAATGAGTGATTCCAGTGATGAATCAAAAATCAATAAATATTACTCCATCAGATATTCGTTTAGCCGCAAAGGAGACGTATAACACACATCATTACCCCAAAAATCAAAAAGTAAATATGAATTTTGTTACAAAAAGTTCATAGATTGAACTCTGTTAAACGGAGTTAAAAATATTATCAGAACATGTTATCACTGCTTATATGAATGAAATATCGAATAAAAACAAGCTCTCAACCCTTTGGACAACATATTCCATGTAAAAAACAATGATAAATATTAAAAGTAACATTGACATTTCAAGTTACCTTAAATTGCGTTGATTTCATATAAGTTGTGATGGATCAGTCTGTTAACGTACGTCTCTAACTGTATTCAGAAGAGAATATAGTTGGTTCAATCCCCGCTTCATGCGGTTATTTTTATTGCTGATATTTGTATTATAAATAGTAATTTTTATAAAATTTTAGTTAGTATTCATTTTTGGAATTTATGGAGGACGTCTTCGTCAAAAATTGAAAATTTTAAAGATGAATCATGTAAAGATTTATAAAATGAATTTCAAATTAATTTAATTGATAAACAAACCCAGATCCTTTGTAATTTCTTGTATGTTTTACGAGGTCTTCAAAAAATATATTCTGCTTAGACTACCAGATATAGAACAATTTTTTGTTAATTACCAAAAAGGAAAATGTTCGAAGAAAGTAGTCGGAATTAACAAAATTGGTAATCAGACAAAAATAATTGCTGAATTTTTAAAATTACTAGATGCGAATTTATATACGGGACATTGTTTACGCCTTAAATAGTAAAAATTTCATGAAAAATATTGATCATAGATTTCAATAAATCTTCTTGTTCGTGATTTAAACCAAAATTGTTCACCAAATACGTTATAGTATATTGTACAATGAGCACGAAATGACTATACATTTCCCACAAATAGGTATATGAAATTTTTTAGTACGAGCTTAGCGAGTAATACAAAATTTCATATACCTACGAGTTGGAAATGGGTCATTTCATGCGAATTGTACACTAAACTCTTTCTACGACCATCATAAATCATAAACAAAACTGTAATATTTTACATAACAATTTTTATTATAAACTTTCCTGCCGTCATTGTTGCATGGTTTAGAGAATTTTTTCTCTGATATTATTAAGTCGGGCTCTTAGCCCTTTGAATGACCCATATTTTTTTTTCTTTTTGTACATGTATCTACCTACGTCCTGAAACAAATAACGTTTAAAATTTTATAAAATTTTGACAACTCGGAAATAAAAATACTTTATGCAGCAAAAATCGTTATAATTCACCTGCGGAAAAAGTTATCAATTATCGTGTCTCTTTAAAGGAGTTATATCACCTCCTACATCTACCAGGATAGTGATCGATGTCCTTCTGAAGCAATGGCTAGTTCACATATCTGGATCAGCATGTCGATGTCAAATCATCCTCACTATCGCGACCCATTTTCGATTATAAATTTTTTTTATACCAAAAATTGGACCAAGTCTTATAAATTTTTTTTTATTATCAAATGGTTTTTTAGATCAGCTTAAAATTAGTTGGAAAATAACTATGTATATATAAAAATTTTATCTGAATAAATTTCAGTCAATAAATTGAGAAATATTTGGAAGAATGTTTCTTTGTAAGTATCAATTGAAAATATAAAAAGGTGGATAAATTTAATATACGACATGGTATTTTACGTGATTTCAAAAATTTTTGTGATTTAAATTTGATTAGGTAATTATTGTTTTACTAACATCCGTAGATGGCAGTTTTGGTAGTATCATATAATACTATATATGGCTTAACAGCAAATACTGATGCTTAAACTAAAGAATTTTTTTAGATTAAAAAATGGTCTTTATTGTATATTTATCGTTCCCTTTTTACAATATATTGTAATGTTTTTTTTATTTATTTAAAACGTTTTTATTACGGGTGGGATAAACTTTAAACACACGGTATGGCTACTTACTAATTTATTTGAACACTAAACTATTCACTAATACTTAAATTTAATTTATATACACACAATCTTAACTATTAATTTATATCAACACTTTACTGTTCGCTATTTCGGTGTATTCTTGTTTATTTGTCGAAATCACTTTAAAAACTAAACTGAACTCTCCCTGGTCGGTCCTTTATATATGTTAGTGCCTTTTTTACTAGTTAATTCTATATTGCGGCTTACACAAAAACAATTGGCTCTGGCATTTTCTAGATAAGACTGGTCACAAAAACAATATCTAGATAAGATAGTCACAATCGTAAACAGTTCTAAGAAATCCCTGCGCATCCGCCATAATTTTAACTTTCATACATGGCTTAGACAGAGTCGAATTCAGGGACTATTTTTCTATTTTCATTGCGAAAATTCCTTATTGATCGCAAATAATTCCAACATACAATTTCATCTTTTTCGATTATCAGCGACTTTCTGTTTACTTTTTCCCATATAAAATTCATATCTCGCAGAATTATCCATAATGTATCTCTTCCAATTGTTCTCTTAACTCTGCAATAGTTTATCTTCTCTCAATGTACACAAAATTTGATATAAAGTCGAATGAATGTCATCATCATCATCACGTAGCGCTACAACCCTGGGTGGGTCTTGGCTGACTGTACAACTTTTTTCCAATTTGTTCGGTCTTCCATCAACCTAGGGTCAAATGGAATGTTCATTTTCCGGAGATCTGCTTGGATGTTATCTCTCCATCGCATTCTGGGACGTCCGAGTGGTCTTTTGCCTGTGGGAATCTCCTCCCATACCAGTTTTACAAGTCTTTCGTTATTCAGTCTGTGCACGTGGCCTGCCCATCTTAGTCGCTGTGATTTAATTTCTTGGACAATATCGGCGTCGTTGTAGAGTGCTTTTAATTCGATATTGGTTCTGATCTTATACTGGTTTGTGGTGATGTCATGGTGAGGTCCGAAAATTTTTCTAAGTATTTTTCGTTCAAAGCGTCTGAGCTTTTCTTCGTTTGCTTTGGTCATGGTCCACGTTTCGCATCCGTATGTTATTACAGGTCTGACGATGGATTTATAGATTTTGATCTTTGAACTTCTTGAATGTACTTACTTATATATTGCTTAAATATAAAATTCACAATTATTAAGATTTTTAGAATCACAAGCAGGTACGCCCTTGGAATGGTCATTTTACAAGGGTTTATTATTCTCTACCTTTTTGAAATAGAGTATAGAAGTAATATATATTTGTGATAATAAACAAGAACTGGATTTCCTTGAAGAGTTAGAAATTAGACGACACTTAAGATACCCACAATATTGTAATGTTTTTCTAATTTATTTAAACAATAAACGGGTGGGATAAATTTTAAACACACGGTATGGCTACTTACTAATTTTATTTAAACACTTAACTAATCACTAACGCTTAATTTATATATACTCAACTAGTCACTTAAATTTAATTTATATGTACAGAAACTTAATTATTATTAATTTATATAAACACTTTACTGATCGATATTTCGGTTTATTTATTTCACGAGATCACTTTATGAACTAACTCCTCCGCTGATCGGTCCTTATTTATATTAATGCCTTTCTTACTAGAAAATTCCGGGCTGCGGCTTACACAGACTCAAATAATTTTTCTGGCCTTTTCTAGATAGCTCTGGTCACAAAAACAATGTTTACATAAGATAAGTCGTAAATAGTTATAAAAAACAGTGCGTATCCGCCATAATTTTAACTTTTATACCTGGCTTAAACAGAGTCGGTTTTAGGGACTATACCAGGGTGCTGTTGCGTAACAATATGAATATGAAATCGTCAATGAACAGATAAGTCTCCACATTTAAACAGTCTTCTTAAGTAATAATTGTAAAGATCAGCAGATATAGTTTTCCTGGTTTTCTATATCATTGCACAGTTATACTGATCTTAATTGGAAAAACGATATCCAGGATATCACCATAGGGCTAATAATATCTAAGCTTCAATATTTGTAATATCACATCTTCTTCTTTTTTCTATTAACATATATTAAGTCAATCACAAGTTAGGTCATTTCTTGGTCTAGCCAAAAATAACTACTAAACATCAGGTTGGAATCAAATGAAATGTGACTTCTGTCATTCTGACGATGATATTGATTTATCGAAACAACTGTCAACTTTTTTAGAATTTTTAACATTTTTTTCAATATATTGTGGAATTATTTAGGAACAGTTTCATTTAAAAAAGCGATTGGTATGTATTTGACAGATAAAGTTGGTTAATGCGAGCCGAAATTGCCAAAAGTATACAAAGTGAAACTATAACTTCATTATTTCTTTCATTCTCCTTGCTACAGATGAGATTAAATGAACCAGCTAAACCCAGAAGCTAGAGATACTAAGAAGCGCCATAGAAAAACTTCTTCCAGTCATCTCCTTATCCTAATGACTTAGGTAATCGTTAAATTTTGACAATTTTATTAACAGTCTTTACAAATAAAGAAATAATCCTAAATAAAAGCTGATTTGGAAAGATCTCCTTGCCGCAGATGATATTAAATAAACCCCGAAATACCAAGGAAAACCATAGAAAAACATTTGAACAGACAAGTTTACTAAAATTTAACTTAAAAAATGTCACTTTTTAATAAAAAAAATACATACATCAAAAATACAGTTTTGTTAACGAAATAATAGCGTTTCCCATTTTCCTAATTAACTTTATTTGGTATAATTAATTAAACGACTATTTCAGTATAAATAAACGTATTCAATTATACAATGTGTTTCCAAAGTGAAGAGATTGCATGTTCGCATTGCCTTGACAACCATTGACGTTATGTGTTTAATTGTAATGTCACAGTTTTGCTAAATAAAGCCTTTATCTTTCGATATCTAAGGGTTATTATTTTACAATTTATTTAGCAAAAATTGTATTCGATACAACCTTCATGATGGATAGCCGAATTTTGAAACCAGAAAAATTCAACGGATCGCCTGATTCGCCAACTTCCGCTAAGGAACGGAAATACTTCCTTCAAACACTGACAAGTTTCATTGAGAAATACAAGGTACCCGAAGAGAAGAAGCTCAAGGTATTGGTTAATTTTTTATCATTCGAAAATTACGAATTCATTTCCGAGAGCAAGACTTATACTGAGGCCATTGACGTTCTTAAAGGACTATTTGCGCCCCAACCCAATGAACTCTTTGCTAGGCACCTATTAGCGAATCGAAGACAGCAGAATGGAGAGTCGGTTAACCAATACTTGCAGGCCCTCCGAGCAATAAGCAAAGACTGCAACTTCAAATCTGTAGATGCGCTGACGTACTGTAATGAGTATCTACGTGATGCATTCATAAGCGGCCTTAACTCTCCTCTAATCCGATAACGCATTTTGGAAAACGCCACGCTGAATCTTGAGCAAGTGGAAAAGATAGCGCGTTCCCTAGAATCCGCCCAAAAACTCGCAGTATCTTACAAAACAGCAACCTATATTTCCGATTCTAACTGTAATAGTTTGGAAACTCCTACATCTCTTCCAGCCTCTGACGGATTAGATAATTGTAAATCTACACTTAATTCAGCTTCTACTTTTCAACAATCTCGACATGGAAAATGCTACTTTTGTAGTGGACCCAGATATCGTTCTAGACATGAATGTCCTGCTGTAGAAGCGATTTGCAAATCTTGTGATAAAAAGGGCCACTTCCAGAAGGTATGCCAATACAGGTCAAAGGGTAAGTCGACATTCTCTTCTACGTTGCTAGCTACTATCACATCAGCCGCTTCACCAGGAGGGCTCTCCAGAGCAGTCGTTATTGGACGAGTAAATGATATCCCATCCAGTATCCTTGTAAACACTGGTAGTTCTGACAGCTTTGTTGACTACTCCTATGCCAAGAGGAATAAATTCAAAATTCATCCTGAGAACCGAGAGGTGAAGATGGTTTCCACTTTCCTCCAATCTAAAATAAATGGATACATTTTGGCAAACCTTCATCTTCAAAGCGAATCATACCCAAAAACTAAGCTTTTAGTAATACACATTCTATGTTATGACGTTCTTATAGGGCATGACATTATGAAACTCCACTCTTCAATTCGACTCCAATTCGGTGGTTCCAAACCTCATCTTTCTCTTTGTAACGTCGCTTGTGCCGAAGTTAAACCACCTCGACTATTTGAACACCTAGTTGACGGCTGCCGTCCCGTAGCTACTAATTCTCGCCGTTTTTCCGAAGCTGATGAAATATTCATTAAATCTGAAGTCGAGAAACTAGTTCGTGAAGGGGTCATAGAGGAGAGTTAATCACCTTGGAGAGCTCACGTTTTAATAAAGACAAACGAAAATCACAAGAAACGCTTAGTAATGGATTACTCTCAGACTATTAACAAATTCACTTTACTAGACGCCTACCCTTTACCAAATATTGAAAAGTTAGTTTCAACTATAGCAAATTACGATTTATTCAGCACGATTGACTAGAAGAATGCATACCATCAGATACCGATACTAGACTCGGAAAAACAGTATACGGCTTTTGAAGTCAATGGAACTCTTTACCAATTTCGTCGCATTCCTTTCGGGGTAACAAATGGAGTAGCCTGTTTTCAGAAGACCATTGACAATATTATAAGGAAATATTGTCTTGATGGAGTATATGCATATTTTGATGACGTTCCGATCGGTGGAAGGGGGCAAGGTGATCACGATAGGAACCTTGAACGATTTCTAAGTGCAGCAAAGAAACATAATTTAACGTTGAACCTAGATAAATGCAGATTCTTTCAAAATACAGTAACTTTCCTTGGGTATCAAATTTCTAACAAGTCTATGCGTCCAGACCCAGATAGATTCAAACCATTACAGGAGCTGCCTCTTCCTTCTGACGCATCAGCCATGAAACGCGAACTAGGGATATTCTCTCATTACTCAAAATGGGTCCCAAGATATTCCGACAAGATAAGTAGTTTGGTTGACTGCAAATTTCTCCCTATTCTACCGGACTCGCCTGTAGCTGGAAATTTTCGGCTAATTAAAGAAGACATAGCCAAGTCGTTACTCACGACAATTCAAGATGATCTACCACTGCAACTGACGCATCGGGCATTACTGTAGCGGCTACTCTTAGTCAGAATGGGCGCCCCGTTGAGTTTTTTTCAAAAACCTTATCCGATAGCGAAAAATGGCATTCTGGTATAGAGAGAGAGGCCTTAGCGATTGTCCTATCGTTGAGGAAGTGGCGTCATTTCTTACTAGGTAGACACTTTCAGCTGCTCACGGACCAACAAGCTTTGTCATATATCTGTTATGTTTAATATTAGTGTAGATTATGGAACACACCCTTTTTTGACAATTGATAGTTGAGACTGACGGTAGGGGCCCGGTATATTTTTGTCTCGCTTAATGAAGCTAATTTGCTTTGTAAACCTAAAAGCATTAATAAAGTAAAGTGTTCCTAGAACCCTGGAATTTGATTTACGAACATATTAATTGGCGACGAGGATGGGATATTATTTTGTCAGCCTAAGATTATAGCATTGAATTTCGTAATGGTTCAAAATTATTTGAGCCGATATGCTATCTCGGTTGCCCCTACCAGATGCTACGGATATTGATTCTTCAATAAATTCTTTTAACTTATCAGGTGACTTACCTATAACATTTGAAGATGTTGCCAAAGTTTCAAGTAGGGATCCTCTCTTTGTTAAAGTATTGGATTATGTGAAAACCGGTTGGCCTAGCAAGGTGTCAGATAATATAAAACCATATTATCTAAAAAGAAATGACCTAACGGTGGAAAAGGGGTGCCTTATGGTTGGGTCACGAATAGTAATTCCGGAGGTACTCCGCAGAGAATTGCTTGATTTAATTCATGAAGATCATATAGGTATCGTAAGATCCAAAATGCTGGCTCGAACCAATTTGTGGTGGCCGGGGATGCAACAGGATATTGAGGATTCTGTCAAATCATGTGTGGTGTGTCAATTAACTCAGTCTAATTCTGAAAAATATTTGTTGTCTTGGCCAAAGTCAGCTAATGTATTTGATAGGATTCATATGGAATTCTTTCACCGTAATAATAAGTGGCTGTTACTGATTGTAGATAGCAAGTTCAAATGGCTTGATATACACATTATGCCTAACGGGAGTAACTTAAATCAATTGATCGAAAAGTTAAAAATTACATTTTCTAATATGGGACTACCCAGTGTGATAGTGAGTGATAATGGTCCACCATATCACCCACAATCAAACGGGGCAGCTGAACGTCATGTTAGGGTGGCTAAAGATGCATTGGATAAGTTTGAAAAGATGAAAAAGGTAAAAGGGGATTTAGAAGGATTTTTTACTGAAAAAGTTCAAGTTTCTTTAACATTAGAGCAGCAAATTGTAAACCTGTTGTTTAGCTATAGGAATACCCCATGTGCTAGCACAGGCCTAAGCCCCAACGAATACATTTTTAAAGTTAAACCAAGAACCCGTTTAGATTTATTAAAACCAAATAACATAGAAAATAAATTCATTGAAAAGAATATGTGTAATAAACCGCCTGTATTTTTGGTGGGGAGAAAGTATTAGTTGGGAAGTTGGGTCCGTACTGTAATGATAAATGGAACGAGGGGATTATTTCAGAACATATTAGCCCCGTGACATATATGGTGGAAGTTGATGGCAAAACAGTGTATAAACATGTAAATAATTTTAAAAAATTGCAATTGCCTGAACCTAGGCGTGAACAGGTCACACAACAGGAAGAGTCTGTTCTGCCACCAACTACTACAAGCATGAACACTGAGATGTCAGTGATTTCGCCTTCATTAGCTATTCAGTATCCTTGTTCTTCCACAGAACCAGCTTTTGATTCTAGTAAGTCGATAGGAGGGTTTGAAAACAATGAAGTTAAAGAAACCACTTTTAGTAGTACCCCATTAGGTACGCCCGACTCAAACTTTAAGTCAAATGTGGATCTGGATGTAAGGCGAAGTAACCGAATTAGAAAACCGCCTCAAAGCCTAAATTTATAAAGTTTCATATATCTAAATTTAAAATATTAGTATAAGTTTTTTTTGAGTTGTGGTTATCGTTTGTTTTATTTCTGGTTTGGTTATTTGCCGGAACTGAAATCATTATGTTTATTTTGTTAGTATGTTGTTTGTCACTAAGAAGAGGGAAAATGTTATGTTTAATATTAGTGTAGATTATGGAACACACCCTTTTTTGACAATTGACAGTTGATACTGACGGAAGGGGCCCGGTATATTTTTGCCTCGCTTAGGGAAGCTAATTTGATTTGTAAACCTAAAAGCATTAATAAAGTAAAGTGTTCCTAGAACCCCGGAGTTTGATTTACTAACATAATAATATCTTCAATTCCCGACTTACAAACAAAATAAAGAATGACAAAATCCACCGCTGGCGTCTTGAATTATCTCCCTACTCCTTCGACATTCAGTATAGGCCTGGTGTTGAAAATCATTCAGGCGACGCTCTTTAACACGTCTCCTTACACACTCAGGACAAACTTTATGAGCTCCATAAAGTACTGTGCCACCCTGATATTACAAGGATATACCACTGGGTTGAAATCAAAAATTTACCTTACGGAATAGATTAAATTAAAAAGATCAGCGCTGCCTGCCCTACTTGCGCTGCTGTTAAACCAAGGTTCTACAGAAATAACAACCAGCATCTGATTAAAGCAACATCGCCGTTTGAAATACTTAATATTGACTTCAAGGGCCCTTCACCTTCTAACAGGTATGGGTATTTACTCAACATTGTCGACGAATACTCTCGTTTCCCTTTCTCGTACCCTTGCAAGGACATGACTTCTGAAACTGTAATACGGTGCCTGAATGACCTATTTTCGATGTTTGGAATGCCTAGCTAATTACGTTCAGATCGGGGAACTTCATTTATTTCAAAGGAAATGATTTCATTCTTCCATAAACGTGGCGTTGCCACCAGCATGACCACACCACATAACCCAGCCGGAAATGGTTTGGTTGAACGATACAACGGGGTTATTTGGAAATCGATCAATCTTGCTCTGAAAACCAAAAACTTGCAGATTTTCCATTGGGAAAGCGTTCTACCGGAAGCCTTGCACTCAATAAGATCGTTGCTGAACACTAGTACAAACTGTACTCCACACGAGAGGTTCTTCATTCATCCGAGACGATTCCCTAATGGCACGACTCTTCCAGCCTGGTTACTTCAACCTGGACCTGTCCTTGTCCGGCGAAACAACAGAACCAGTAAATATGACCCCATTGTGGATGAAGCCGAGTTAATCGAGGCCAATCCTCAATATGCCCATGTCCGATTCGATGACGGACGTGAATCTACAGTCTCTCTCAAACAACTGGCCCCTAGTGGAGACTTGAATTTGGAACGCCCGGATCCAATAGACCTGCCACCTTCTCCGTCTCTTGCACAGGCCTTTCAGCCACCTGTTCCTCTTTGTTCGTCTGCCCCTTTCTGTGGACCTTCCAGATTCAAGATCCTCCAACCCCAGGTCAAGAAGGAACCCATAAAGATCGACCTAGAAGAAACAGAAGACCTTCAAAGCATCTTGAAGACTATGTCTCCAATGACTCTTCTCCTGCGAGGGAGAATGAGGTGTTTGCATGTTCACATTGCCTTGACAACCATTGCCGTTATGTGTTTAATTGTAATGTCACAGTTTTGCTAAATAAAGCCTTTATCTTTCGATATCTAAGGGTTATTATTTTACGACACAAAGCAATATTCTAAGTGATTTCAATACGCTTATAAAAATGTTTTAATGGGCTCGATGTTATTATTTTAATAAAAGGAATAAAATTGTGATTAATAAAAAAATAGTCACCTATCGTTATACACAAACTCCATGGCATTGTCATTTCATGTATTTCACCTTTTATAATCACTACATAAACATGACGCATTCAAAGTAACAGTAATTAAGTTTTTAATCTCTAAATAGCTGTTGAACGTTTTGTTTTGACAGTTGACAGTAAAAAATTAGGTTATAAAATGATATGACACTGTATCTCATGAATAAGAGTCAATTGGTCATTTTAAGGTTGAACTCACCTATTGGAAAACTAACTATTCTTTAGACTGAAATTATTTGCGAGAAGTGTGGCAACTGTCAAATACTAAATTTCCGAAAAAATAGAAAAGTCATTAATTGTGTCAAATTCTAGAAAACAAATTTCTAAAAAAATTAGAATGAAGGTTATAAAAAATCCGTATCTGTATCAATAAAGTTGATCGGTAATTTTTTGGGATTTTTGAGCACTACTAAAAGTGAAAAATATAGAAAAACTATCTATTTCTTAGTTTGAAACAATTTTTGACAGGTGTGCCAATTTACAAATACTAAATTACCCAAAAAAAATTTCAAGAAATGACATATTACTTTGTGTGCTAACTTAAATACAAAAATTCCCAACAGACAAGAATTTAGGTTATAAAAAATGACAAAACTTATACAATTTGATGGTTTTAAAAATAATGATAACTGACAAAACTATATATCTGCCAATTTTCAAAAAAATAGAAAATAAGGTTATAAAAAACGTGGTTATCGTTTTTGTCTTAATTTTTTTTATCCGGAAAATAAATCAACAAAAATTCGATGCTATTTATAAGCTCCCACTTTGAGATGATGTTGATTCCAAAGGTATGAGAGATCTCGGCTAATTTTAGTTGTTGTTCCAGTGAAAATGTTTAATATGTAAGCTACGCTGTTTCACAAAAGTTGCTTTTTATAAATATAGATTCAGTGTTGCATTTTCCGCATATTTTACAAGGTAAACAAACTTAAAGGAAACGATATTAAAAATTCGTAAAAATTTTAATAAGAACAATTTTAAAACCAAAATGTCTACAATAAGTTAGTCCAAATGTTGGTATTTCTCGTCTAAATATACAAGGTTTGTTCAAAAATAGAAAATTTATAATTGTTTTGGTATGAAGGAAACTCTGGCAACTGTACAATTGACATTGGATAAATGTCACGTTATACAAAGTGATTCCTTGAGAATGTTTCTTTTTAAGTTTTACTGGTCGTTTCTTTTCATCATACCTTTTTGGAAAAATAATAAATCCTATTTCTAATCATGATAGTAATTTGAAATAAAAATAATTTTTTTTTCAATATTTTTTTGAATCCATCTGGAAAAATTATAAAAAAATTTCTTGTTTTTCAAGTGTTTGTTAATTATAGTTTTTTTTGAAAATATACCAATTAGGGGTTTTTGAAATTAAAAATCATTAGGTAACTCAAAAATTTCGCGAAATGTTTTTTGCATAGATACTAGATTTTTGAAGCTTTGGGCTCTTTCGATAAAACAAATCTATTCCCTAGTATACCCCCTAAAGAATCTATAACTCTTGTTGATAACTTGTTCACGTACAATAATGTTAATCCTATAATCCATTCTGATATCATAACTCTATTAAATGCGTGTTTAAATCAAAGTTATTTTAATTTCAATGGAGAGGATTATAGCAGTAAAGATTGTTTGATTATGAACAACCCCCTCAGTCCCCTACTAGCAGAAATTTTCATAGATCATATAGCAGCTTTCAATAGTATGATACACTGACTTTTAACAGTCTCATTAAATACTAATAATTACAATTTCTATTCTTATAACAGAAGAATTTGTCAGTAACGCAATAAACTCTTTTAAAACAAGTTCTGCTGGCGGTTTAGACTCTTAAGACCTTCGCTTGTGGTTTAGACTCTTAAGACCTTCACATCTACAATATTTAATAAGTTACAGTGCTGGCCCTTCAGGAAAACATATCTTATCATCTTTGTGTAAATTAAGTAATTTTATTTTAAATGACACAGTCAACATCAATATTCGTCCTATTTTATTCGGAGCGTCACTATTAGCTTTAACTAAAAAAGCAGGAGGTATCAGACCAATTGCTATTGGTACAGTTTACCGTCCTTTAGTAGCGAAAATAATTTGTTCAAACATCAGAGACAAATTAGGATATTTACTTCGTCCATTATAATTTGGTTTCGGGTCGAAAGGTGGTTGTGAAGCAGTTGTACATGCAGCAAGACGTTTCGTCTCTAATCATTCAGACAAAGAAGTTCAATTATTACAAAAAGGTTTTAAACATAATATTCAACCCACATGTTCATTTGATAACTTCAACAAACTAGGTATAGAAACAGAAATTAATTTGTATAATTTTCCGAATAATTCTAATATAAAACATAAAGCTTCAGGAATTTAAAAATAAAGAATTTGTCGAGTTTAACAAACCCAACTTTGAATTATCAGTCGCCAAATCAATTCAACAAAAATCAAAGTTAAATAGTCTTATTTTCACAAAAGCAGATAAAGGAAATACGGTAATAGCACTTAATGAAGATTATATATTAATAAAAATAGGTAAAAAAACTTTTTAAGTTAAACGGTTTTATGTTAAATATACATTGCAATGTTTAAGATAAATGTAATAAAAACCAAAAAATAATAAAATAGATACAGTCGTGGGAATTATAAACATATGCATAGACTAGACTAAAATAAAACCGTGGGGCACGTCAATTGTCTACAATCGTTGATTAAAATTTTTGTTTTGTAATGTTACACTATAATTAGGCAGTTGTTCAACCGACAATTGACGTGCCCCACGGTTTTATTTTAGTCTAGTCTATGCATATGTTTATAATTCCCACGACTGTATCTATTTTATTATTTTTTGGTTTTTAGTACATTTATCTTAAACATTGCAATGTATGTTTAACATAAAACCGTTTAACTTAAAAAGTTTTTTTACCTATTTTTATTTTTTGGTTTTTAGTTTTTATTTCGCATTCTGTTTAATTCATTTAGTGCTTCATTATTGCAAGGTTTCTTGCCCGTTAGTTTATTGCAGTCCAACTCTTTGGTAGCGGCGGCCATCTTAGATTTCAATTTTGCATAGTAAATTGTATTCTACTTGTTGAGACCTTTCATTTGATACCCATGTTGATGGGATTGATAAAACCTACGTTATCCGCCATTTTGTAGAGGCCGTTATCTTGGATTTTAATTTTATATATTATATCGTATTCTACTGGATGAGCACTTTCATTTGATACCCATATTGATGGGATTGATAAAACCTACGTTATGCGCCATTTTGTAGCGGCCGCCATCTTGGATTTAAATTTTTTATAGTATATTGTATTCTGCTTGTTGAGCCCTTTCATTTGATACCCATGTTGATGGGATTGATAAAACCTACGTTATCCGCCATTTTGTAGCGGCCGCCATCTTGGATTTCAATTTTTTATAGTATATTGTATTCTGCTTGTTGAGCCCTTTCATTTGATACCCATATTGATGGGATTAATAAAACATAAATTATCCGCCATTTTGTAGCGGCGGCCATCTGGAATTTATAATGATAATGAATAAACATAATTGTATTGTCACCAAAATCCAAAGTGTACACAAAATTTCAGATTAATCGGTTGACAGGAAGAGGGTGAAATTTGAATTACTAAATTTGACCCAAGAATAAAACAAACGGGGTGAGCTAAATAAAACCGTTTAAAAACCAACAATTTTATTCAGGCTAGCAATTTTGAGACCCTTAAAAAAGACCCAACTAATCAATTTCAGAAAGAAATAAAATTAGCAGTAGATAACGCTAAATCAATAATTACCGATAAAGAAAAATATAAATTATTATTTCTACCCAATCCGCAACACCCTGAACATTATTCATTAATTAAACTCCATAGAGAGGGGTACCCAATCAGACCAGTTGTTTCGTATTTCACAGCACCTTCATCCAAAATTTCAAAGATTCTCATAGATGTCATTTCTAAATATTGTTCATTCAAACCTCGATTGTCAGTTAAAAACTCAACGAAATTAATTAATAATATTCAAGATATAACACTACCCCATAATTCTAAATTCATATCGTTCGATGTAACAAATCTATTTCCTAGTATACCTCCTAAAGAAACTATAACTCTTGTTGATAACTTGCTCACATACAATAATGTTAATCCTATAATTCACTCTGATATCATTACTTTATTAAAAGTGTGTTTGAATCAAAATTATTTTCATTTCAATGGAGAGGTTTATACCAGTAAAGACGGTTTGATTATGGGTAACCCCCTCAGTCCCCTACCAGCAGAAATATTCATGGATAATATAGAAAAAATAATTCATGAACACCCCATTAGTAAAAAGTACTGGCACCGATATGTGGACGACATTTTAGCTAGCTTCATCGGTACAAATAGACAATTAGAGAGCTTCATTACTTACATAAACTCAATTCACAGTAATATCAAATTTACCGTAGAGCTTGAACAAAATAAGTCTATAAACTTTTTATACCTTACAATTTCAAATATAAATAATAAACATGATTTTTCTATATTTCATAAACCATCACATACAGATATTACAATTCACAATAGTTCAGTCCACCCATTCAGTCATAAATTAGCAGCTTTCAATAGTATGATACACAGACTCTTAACAGTCCCATTAAATATTGATAATTATAACAAAGAATTAAATATCATAAAACAAATAGCAGTTAATAATAATTACGATACAAATTTAATTTTTAATATCATAAATAAAAAGATAAAAAAACCGACTTTAGAACACGTATTCCCTTCTGATAAAAATAATAATAAACAATTTAAAAGCTTAACATACTTTGGAACACTATCCTTAAAAATTAAATAATTTTTAGAAACTTTAGACATGAATATTTTCTTTTAAAACTTGTTAAAATTTATCCAAACTCATTAAAAACAATAAATCTAAATCTTCAAAATTAAGCAAATCAGGAGTTTATAAATTAAAATGTGGTAGAACTTTTAGAAATTTTAAAACTAGAATTTCGGAACACAAACGTAGCTATGACAACAAAAAATTAGATTCCAACTATTCAAATCATTTATTAGAAAACCAACACATTTTCGACCCAAATTTTGATATTCTCCATGTAGTCGGTAAATCCTTTAGTTTACATTTATTAGAGTCCCTTGAGATTAACAAAAATAAATATTCAGGTAATCTTCTTAACGACCAAATAGATATCAATCACTCTCCTTTATTAAACCTTTTTACCTAGAAGATAGCTTAGGAATGTTTGTAGTAAATGAATTTCCAGGTAATATCTTTCAATAACTTTGTTAACATCAGTAAATAGAATTCTTTAGTTATGCACTGTATATATTAAAACATTTTTTATATTATACCTTCATTCGTTTTGACAAAGCTACTGTGTTAGTGAAACGCGTCAACAAGTTTAAATTGAACATTAGTTCAAATAAATGAACATTTAAACAAAATATATTGTTTTATTTCATCGTTCAGTATAGATCTTCATCAAGTAAAAGCCTCATCTATTCAATTTTTAAATTAAATTACACTTAATTTAGATTTAAAACGCAAAAAAAGTCATAGCAAAAAGGTTGCTATTGTTTGGCGGCTCTAATATGGATCTGTTGATTTTGTCATCTTACAAGCTCAAGTCAGATCACCCTGTAAATATGAATTTTTGTAGCCCACCACGCAATAGAACAACGTTGCATATTTTAACACAGTGTGTAAAAATATTTAGTTTACAGTATTTCTTATATTTTGTATTACTTAAAATTATATTTTACAGACTAAGCGTTTAATATTTCGAAAAGTAGCCATAGGATCTAATTCTACCAATAAGAACTTTTAACGAGAACATCGAGATCTACACTATATTCAATATTCAGAAACTTTGACGGTGATTTTTTTTAATGAATTTCGATGATATTTTCCATTGTAAAAATGCGTAATTTAACAAACACAGGTCCGTGAAAGCACGAATCACCCTGTAAACAACAGATATTTTATTTTCACTAATAGGTATGTGTATTTTGTCTTGATATATTTGGCAGTAACATCAAAAAATATTTTTTCTACTTCCGCTACTAAAACCGCACTTTGAACATGGGTTTGACATGCACAAAACGACTATTTAAACACTAGTGTTTAAAATGCGAAAAGTCACATCTCCTTTATCTTTTGTTTTTTAAACGTCAAATCAAGTGTATCTTTTGTATGTTAAATTTCATGTTCTGTGATAATTTTGTTATTCTGCGTCATTTGATTTGTTAGTCAGCTGCCAGCCATCGTCCGTCATGTAATGAACATAATTCAAATATAATATGTTTTCCTTCCCGCGGGCGAAGAAAAAGTATAGTAAGCACCTCGTGTTAAAAACGTCTTTAGTCACTCGTTTCACAAGGAACTCGTTCCGCTTCGCTCCACTCGTGCCTAGTAAAACTCATGACTAAAGTAACCTTTTTGACACTTGGTACTTAATATACTATTTTCTACTACCGTTCGTAAAGTACGTATTTTAGACACACTTTCGAGTGCGTAAAACTTTACTTTACGCACTAGTGTGTAAAGAAAAAGTTTAAATTTGTATGTAGTTTTATCTAGTCTTATAAAAATGTAGGTAGGTATAATAAACGGATATTAAATCTGAGTTTTCTTTAAATGAGAGATTGAAACATATAGAATTCAGTAAAGTACATACGTAATAATTATTGAGTACTGAAAAATTGCAGCTCATGCGACAATATTCACATTTGTCGAAAAAAGACTACTTTACACACTTGTTACATAAATAACTATAAGAGGGACTTTTTGGGGACAGTTTTTAAAAAGTCGGGATTTTGAACTTTAACGCCCTGTATCTCAAAATCTAACCATAGGATAAGGTTGGGCCCATAGAGACTTTTGATCAGGACATCAAATACCAGTACATATCAAAAATTCAGACAATTTGATAGTGCTCCCGTTTCCATAAGAGAAGTAAGGGTTCTATGTAAAAAAATATTTTTCTTTGTTACTATATTAAGGGTTGCCAATTATAATTTAAAAAGACGTTTTTAAACATTTCAAATATGAAAAAAGCGATTATAAACAATTAAAAATTGTTATTAAGACAAATATTTTTTTTAAATAATATTCTCAAGACAACAAAATTCCAAAAAGATTTTTTTTAAATATCAAATTATAGTCTATTTGTTTATAAATAATCCCGCAGTTATAAAGTACTGGGCTCAAAAATAGTTTTTTGAATAACTCAGCAAGGAACCACATTTTATCCAAATGATTTTGTTTAAATCTTAACACTTTATTATAATAAGAAGCATGATTTTCAAAATTAATTCAGTATCGACTAATTTAAAACAAACGCCAATCACGACCTACATTATACTTAAAAACAGTGCTCTATCATACACACCCTTTGTTGTATGAAGGGCTAGAAATTCCACTCAAACTTTAGATATATCAAAACAACTAACTCACCTTTTACCAAAAACTAACCGAAAAAATCACAGTTAACGACTATAAAACTATAAAAAAAATAAACAAATAAAATTGAAAATTTTCCCACATTAACTGACCCGTTTCCCTAGCCCGACTGTATTCATTTTCGGAAGCTTTTCAGTACGCGTGCCAGTCGAAAGCTTATCGAGCGCAGAATCCTAGTCGTATAGCGAAATTTGACGGGATGTGGTAGGAACCCTGCAATTTATCCAAGGCTGGTGAATTTTAATAATATCAGCAGGCCAGTTTTCCCGAAAATCTATTCGATAGCACTTGTACGTTTACGTTAGGTCATTGTCGCTAATCGATAAAATGAACTTCGTTGTAAAATTTTTCATCTAATTATTATCTATATACAGGGTGTGTATTAGTATATTATAGGAAATAGTAGCAAATTGCGTATTCACGAATTGGCTTAAAATAATTTACACAAGCTCAATTTAAACCGCGGGAATGGAAAAATGACGCCTATTATACAGGATGACATAACAATAAAATCAATCTAAAATATATGTATGCAAATATATATATATATATATATATATATATATATATATATATATATATATATATATATATATTGTAATGTTTTCCTTATTTATTTAAACAGTAAACGGTGGGATAAATTTTAAACACACATTTTAATTTATTGTAACACTAAACTAATCACTAACACTTAATTTATATATACTCAACTAATCACTTAAATTTAATTTATATGCACACAACCTTAATTATTAATTTATATCAACACTTTACTGTTCGCTATTTCGGTGTATTCTTGTTTATTTCTCGAGATCACTTTATCAACTAAACTAACTCTTCCTGGTCGGTCACTTATATATTAGTGCCTTTTTCACTAGATTGCGACTTACACAAAAACAATTGTCTTTCTGGCATTTTCAAGATAAGACTGGTCACAAAAACAATGTCTAGATAAGATAGTCACAATCGTAAACAATTCTAAGAAATCCCTGCGCATCTGCCATAATTTTAACTTTCATACCTGGCTTAGACAGAGTCGGATTTAGGGACTATACCAGTGTGCTATTTCGTAACATTACCCCCTCCTTGAATGGAAGTTCCTCCTGGAACTATTGTGTAGCCGAGACTGGATGTTTGAATCGGCAACTGACCCCATTTCTACACTTTCCGATCTTATGGAAATAGCAGGGCACCGTCTTCATCAGATACTGATAACGGGGGTTGTAGATGCAAATTAATATCTGGAAACCGGTCTCTTGAGAGATAATCTCTACCATGTTCCTGATGATTCGCCAATCCAACTGGTTACTCGCTATCTTAGGCATAGCCAGTTTCTTCACGCTGGATTCCAACACATGGTCTCGTAGGTTTCGAAGTGCTTCCCACACATCGCGGTAGGTAGATCGATCTTGAAATTCATTTTTAGTTACCATGTAGAAGACGTACCGCGAATTATGTTTCAGTTTCAGTGTCTTGCCAGGGGCTGGAATCGGGTCTTCAAGTTTTTCTAATTGCCCGAACCTCTTTCGAAAGACGGATGCCACCCTCGTGCGTTCTTGAGACGGGCGGGGATGTTGTATGCCAGTGAATAATCTTCCGGGAGAGTGAACAAATCTTATCGGTGTTCTGAAGTGACTCCATATCTAGCTTTCCCGGTACCTCCATACGCGCCCATAAATTCATCGAAGGTAGTGTCAGACACATCTCGAATATGGTTTACTCCTTTCTCTAGGTCATGGTCTCCTTCGAATGGCGCTAGTCGGTTTTGATGAACTACTTTTGCTTTTTCGTTGGGGATCTTGCTTATGCGATATATAACATCATTGATCCTTTTCTTGATTAAGTATGGACCTTCCCAGGATTTTTGTAATTTTGGAGAAAATCCTTTTCTCCTCATCGGGTTCTGTAACCATACTTTGTCCCCTTCTTTAAAACCGTCTTCTGTCGCCTGCGTGTCGTACCGACTTTTCATTCTGTCGCTGGCAACTTGAAGATTTGTTCGAACTAATTCATGAATATCGTCCAGCCTTCTTCTCAATTGGATCACGTAGTATTCTCCTGCTAGATCTTTTCCAGTGCGACAGCCAAATTCCAGGTCACAAGGAAGCCTCATTTCACGCCCAAACAGGATTTTCGCAGGTGTTTCACCCGTAGACTTATTGACGGCAGATCGATAAGCCAATGCGAATAGGGAAAAATACTGGTTCCAATCTCTCTGATGGCTGGATACTACTTTGGACAAGTATTTTCCAATAGTCCTGTTCATTCTCTCGACCATTCCATCTGACTGTGGATGGTCACTGTGGACCTTCAATGGAACTCCATATCGGCTGATAAATTCTCTCACCAATACATCCACGACAGTTGTGGCCTCTTGATTCGGGATTGCGTAAATTTCCACCCACTTTGTGAAATAATCCATTACAACCAGGATGTATCGGAAATGGACCAGCGATGTCTAAAGCAATCCTTTCGAAAGGGCTTCCAACATTAGACTGTTTCATAGGCGCCTTTCTCTTGCGATGTGGTCCATTACTAGTAGCACAAGTCGTACACTTCTTACACCAGTCGTTCACATCGTCGGAGCTGTTCATCCAATAAAACCTCTCACGGATTCGCTGAAGGGTTTTCTTCACTCCCAGATGACCTCCCGATGGACTGTCGTGTAACTTCTTCAGTACCTCAGCTACTCTCGTTCTAGGGAAAACTAGCTGTCTCCTCATCTCGGAACCATCATCGTTTTCAAGGACTCTTTTCAACAGCCCTTCTTCAGGACAAGGAAGTCCCACTGAGCCCAATACGCCTTGAGTTTCGGTGACAATCTTGACACTTCTTGCCAGGTAGGTCGCCGATTTTCTCCTGATCTTCTCTGATCCTGTTGGGCGACCATTCTTCATTGACTACTGTAGTTCTTGAAACTGCAGCTTCCCTAAATTCCGCCTTGTTGCAGTGTGAGCAGTCTGTTGGGCACGGCCGTCTGGACAGGGAGTCGGCATTTTGGTGACTCACACCACCTCAATGTTGGATGTTGAAATCGTACTCTTGAAGTCGTTCAATCCATCTAGCGATCTGGCCCTCTGGATTCTTGAACTGGATCAACCACTTGAGTGCTGCATGATCAGTCCGGATTAAAAATTTCCTACCATAGAGATACTGGTAAAAGTGTTCCACGGACTTCACTACTACCAAAAGTTCTCTTCTTGTGACGCAGTAGTTTCGTTCTGGTTTGAAGAGGACTTCACTGAAATATCCCAGCACTCTTTCTTGCCCTCCTTGGATCTGTGATAGCACTCCACCAATTCCTACCTTGCTCGCGTCAGTGTCAAGAATAAAGTCTCCCTCTAGTAATGGATATCCTAATATCGGCGCCGAGGTTAAATGCCTCTTCAAGGTTTCAAAAGCCGTTTGACAGTTTTCGTCCCATTGGAAAGCTCATGTTTCTTCTGTAAATCGAGTTAGACGCTTGGCAATATCTCCAAACTTCGTGATAAATCTTCTATAATACGTGCAAAGTCCAAGGAAACTCCTAAATTGATGTTTGTCGGTTGGTTGCGGCCATTGCTGAATGGAAGCAATTTTCTCTGGATCCACCGCCACTCCTTCATTGCTCACTATATGACCTAGATAGTTGACTCGGTTTCGGAATAGCTGACATATCTTGTGGTTTAACATGAGCTGGGCAGCTTGGAGTTGTTTGAATACGTCTTCCAAATTCTTCAGATGTTCGTCAAATGTCTTCCCCAATACTACGATGTCGTCCAAATAGACCAGGCATGTCTTCCAAGACAACCCTCTCAAGAACTTTTTTCATGAGTCTTTCAAATGTCGCAGGCGCATTACAGAGCCCGAATGGCATGACGTTGAATTGCCATAATCCAGATCCGGTAGTAAAAGCAGTCTTCTCTTCGTCTCTGGGTTCATTTCCACTTGCCAATAACCAGACTTCAGGTCCAAGGTGGAAAACAGTTTGCTGCCGGCCAAAGTATCTAGCGTATCGTCAATTCGAGGAAGAGGATAGCTGTCTTTCTTCGTCACATTGTTAAGCTGGCGATAATCCACGCATAATCTCGTAGTTCCATCCTTTTTCTTAACGAGCACTACTGGAGACACCTATGGACTAGTAGATGGTTCTATTACTTTTTCTTCTGTCATCTCTCGAATTATTCTCTCAGCTTCCTTTCTCTTCGCTCGTGGAAGTCTTCGAGCTGATTGCCTAATTGGCTTAGCATGACCAGTATTGATTTTGCGTTTGACGGCTGATGTGCTACCAGTCTTTCCTCCTTTTGGTATGAATAGGTCTCGATACGGCAAGAGAAATTCTCTCGTTCTCTTTTTTTCAGCTCGATCCAAAGATTGACCAGCTACTGATAACATCTGTTCGAATCTGGCATTAGAATTGTCAGTGGTCGTTGTTTGGCGAACTATAGACGTCACTGGTACGCAGGATCATATCCTGGTTTCCTTCTTGATGGTAACTGGGTAATCATTCACGTTTATCACACGTATTGGGATTTCTTTCGCCGACGTAACTAATCATTTTCCAATTAGTACTCCTTTTCCAACTTCTTCGTCGTGGTTCCTTGGCTCCATCATCACCGGTGTACCTTCCTCCATGATTCCCTGTAGCCGTACTACTATCATGGTTTCGCTTCGTGCAGGTAGAACGGTATCTTCCTGTACAGCTGCCAAAACCGCGATGCCTTCATATGGATGAAGAAATACCTCCTCGGAACCCACTTTAATGATTCTGTTTCTTAAGTCTAATTGGAAACCATATACATTCATTACGTCCATTCCCAGAATCACATCCTCTTCAATGTCAGCTACGATTACCGTTTGCGTGAACTTTTCTGCACCAATTCCCAATTGGATTTGTGTCTCACCGTGAACGTTGGCACTCTCACCTGTGGCGGTGCGCAGTCGCAGTCTCGTTGGTATAAGCTTCTTCTTGGAGTTTATCATTTCTGGTCGTATAATGGTTCTAAGTGCTCCAGTGTCTACTAGCAGAGTATATCTCTTGCCATTCACTTCGCCATCTACATATACACTGTCGTTGCGACATCTGAACGAAGCTATCAATATGAGAGGGTCTTTGGAACGATCATGGGTCGGTGCTGCCCCCTCGTAGCCGACCCGTTCTAGTTTTAATGTGACTGGGGTTCTTGGTTTGCAGGAGTCTTGGGGCGCTTACACGAACTACGTACATGCCCTAGCTCGCCACAATTCAAGCATTTGATCTTTCTCGGCTTCTTGTCCATCATACTTTTGATCAAGCTGACGATCTGGTCAAACTTTTCCTCGTCGCCTTCTTCTTGGATGGTCCTAACTTTGTTGTAACCCGAAACCTTCGTTGCTGCTTCATATTCAAGAGCAGCTGTCAATGCGTCAACTAATGTTTTGGGATGGGCTAAGCGAAGCGTTCTCTGCATATCGGGGTCACGTAAGCCATCAATAAAGGCCTGTGTGCCCAGACATTCCATCATGTTCTCTGCTGCTGATGGATAAGCAAATCGAACTAGTCGAGCAATGTCCACTTCATATTCTTGAAGTGCTCCGTCACGTTTTTTGCCTTCGGTTTTTCAGCTGGGATTGGTACAAGTGTTCTAGATGCTCGTGACCATATCACATGTCCAACCTCTTCTTCAGCTGCTCGAAATCATCCGTTTCTTCCGGAGGTATCGTCTGAAGTACATCTAAGGCATCTCCCCGAAGCGCTATAGTTAGGTTCACTGCTTTCTCCTTATCGGACCAATTATTCACTATAGCGGCTGCTTCAAACGGTTTCACATAATTGGTCCACGACATTTTTCCATCGAACGTTAGGGCCTTGACTCGGGTAAAACTGCCAATGTCTTCTAACTTAGGTTGTGTTTCTGTCTTGCAAGGTTTCGTTTGCTCGGTCTTCTTTTCTTCTGCTGGCGTGTCTTGAGTTCTTATATCATTTTTTTTCTAACTCCTTGATTTTCTCTTTCATTGTTGTTATCTTATTCTCGATTTCAGATTTTAGAGCCGAAATTTCATTTTCAACGTCAGCGGCAATGTCGTTTTTCATTAATAAGATATCGGCAGAAATATCGTTCTTCAAAGTAGAAATCTTGTCGCCAATATTAGCAGAAATGTCGTTCTTCATAGCAGAAATATCGTTTTTCACATTCGTTGAAATCTTCTCTTCCATGGCAGAAATATTCTCGTCCATGCTAGCCGAAATATCATTCTTCATAGTAGAAATATCGTTCTTCATATCAGAAATCTTCTCGTCCATGTTCTCTTCCATGGCAGAAATCTTCTCGTCAATCTTGGCAGAAATATTAGCAGAAATTGACGAGATTAAGGTGGAAGCCTCGTCATTAAATAAAACTGTTTCTGGATCAAAGCCGTCATTTTCCAGTGCCACTTTAAGTCTTTCTACTAATTTTCTTTTCTTACCGGACGTTTCCAACTCACGATTTTCCAATTATGCTCTTAATTCCGCCACTTTCAGATCACATAGTCTCTTGGCCATTTTTACGTAGCAATTTATTTATATTACCCCACACCTGACACCAATGTAATGTTTTCCTTATTTATTTAAACAGTAAACGGGTGGGATAAATTTTAAACACACGGTATGGCTACTTAATAATTTAATTTAAACACTAAAATAATCACTAACACAACACTTTACTGTTCGCTATTTCGGTGTATTCTTGTTTATTTCTCGAGGTCACTTTATCAACTAAACTAACTCTTCCTGGTCGGTCCAAATTCAAATTCATTTATTCATCATTCAAATCACAACAAAGTAATTTATAAGACTAGTCAAATATTTAAAGTTTACAAGAAAAAGAACAAAATATTAAAATTACAATTACAACAGAAGTTAAAACTAGATAATTACAATACAATTCAAATACAAATAAAACAAATATATATCCCTTATATATTAGTGCCTTTTTCACTAGATAATTCCAGATTGCGGATTACACAAAAACAATTCTTTCAGGCATTTTCTAGATAAGACTGGTCACAAAAACAATGTATTGATAAGATGGTCACAATCATAAACAATTCTAAGAAATCCCTGCGCGTTCGCCATAGTTTTCACTTTCATACTTGGCTTAGACAGAGTCGGATTTAGGGACTATACCAGTGTGTTTCGTAACAATATAAAAGCTCACAATGACTTCATTTTCAACAATTAACGAAATGGCTGAGTATTTAACTAGTACATACAACATAGTCTTTATAAGTTAATTTCCTCTACAATATTTTGTATCAATACAACAAGCAATACAAAAAGTTTTTAAAAAAGACAAGTATTCAATGAAACGTGTATTTATTGTACACCTCCGTATCGCAAAAATTAAAAACGTTATAAAAAATTATTTGCAAGTATTATAAATATGTTGTGACAACTTACCATTTTTCTAATTCACGCTACACCCATAAAACCCTCCAAGAGCAAGGTTTTATTTTCAAATAAATCAACAAAACTATAATTTATTTATTTATTAATAACAGTATATAAGAAATACAATAATTATTTGTTTTCATATATAAAAAAAGTCACTGGAAGCTCAAACACTACAAAACCCAGTCAGAGCTGCCAAAGATCAACCTTAGTCTTAGCAGAGTCATTGGAAACTCAGATAATACAAAACCCAGTCAAAGAAGTCAAATTTCGACTGTGAGTCTCAGAAGCGCCACTAGAATCTCAGCCAGTAGAGAGTCAAGTCAAAGCAACTAAATTTCGGCTGGGGAATCTCAGACACTAAGCCAAGTCAGAGCTGCCAAATTTTGACCGGAGTTACTAGGAGCCCAGACACTATAAAACCCAGTCAGAGCTGCCAAAGATCGCTAAGACAGTCTTAGAAGGGTCACTAGGAACTCAGAAGATAGAAAACCTAGTCAAAACTGCAAAATTTCGATCGGAGATTCTTAAAAGAGTCTGTAACATGTCTTTCGATTTTTAAATTTATATCGCAAATACTTCTTAATTCCCGTTCACCGTCTCATTAACCACTTCCATTCCCCAACTCTGACCACGAGATAAATGACATTTGTTCACGGCCGCTTGAATATTACGATGCTAAATGCAAACATCATATCCTTCTATTTCGTTAAGACTGCCTTTGAGGGACTGCTGGGACCCATTTAGTGTTAGGGCACATTTTCTGAGTCTTAGAAGTCTCACTGAAAGTACAGGCACTAAAAAACCTAGTCATAACTGCCAAAGTTAACCTAGGAGTCTTGGAAGAAACATTAGAAGCTGGGACACTGAAAAATCTAATCAAAACAACCAAATTTCCACTAGAGAGTCTTAGAAGAGTCATTAGGAACTTAGACACTAGAGAACCCAGTGAAAAAGCTGTTAAATTTCGACTGGAAAGTCTCAGAACAACTGGAAGCTCAGTTATTAAAAAACACAGTCAGAGCTGCCAAAGTTCACCTAGAGAGTTTCAGACGAGTCATTAGAAGTCCCAGACGCTAAAAAATCGAATCAGAACAACCAAATTTCAACTAGAAAGTCTCAGAAGAGTCACTCGAGACTCAGATACTGAAAAACCAGTCAGAGCTGCCAAAGTTCGCCAAAAGAGTCTCCAAAAAGTCATTAGAATCTCATAAACTAAAAAATTAAGTCAGAACAACTAAGTTTCGACTAGAGTCCCAGAAGAGTCACTGGAAACTCAGACATTAAAAAACCAAGTCAGAGCTGCTAAAGGTCGACAAAACAGTCTCGGAACAGTCAACAACAGTTAGAAGCTCAGATACTAAAAATTCAAGTCAGAACAACCAAATTTCGATCAGAGATTTTTAGAAGAGTCACTAGGAACTCAGACACTATAAAATCAAGTCAGATCAACTAAATTTCAGCTATGGAGTCTAAGAAAAGTCACTGAAAGCTCAAACACAGTCATAGCTGCTAGATTTCGACTAGAGAATCTTAGAAGAGTCACTAGTATCTCAAACACTAGAAAATCCAATCAAAGCTGCAAAATTTCAATTGCATAGTCTCAGTAAACTCAATAGGAAATCAGACACTAGAAAGTCAAGTCAGAGCAGTCAAATTTTGGAGCAACCAAATCTTGAATGGAGAATCTCAGAAGAGTTACTAGAAGTTCAGACACTAGAAAACCCAGTCAGAGCAGCCAATATTCGACTGGATGGTCTCAGAAGAGTCAGTAAGCCCAGACACTAAAAAAAGTCAGAACAATCAAATTTCAATCGGAGATTCTAAGAAGTGTCACTAGAAAATCAGGTCAGAGCAACCAAATTTCGACCAGAGTCTTAATAGAGTCACTAGGAACTCGGATAATAGAAAAACCAGTCAAAGCTGCCAAATTTAGACTAGAGAGTCTCAAACAGACACTGAATGCTTAGGCATTGAAGAAATCAATTAGAGCTGCCAAAGTTCGCCTGGAAAGTTTCGGAAGACACTAAAAAACCTAGTCATTGCTGCCAAAGTTCGCCTGGAGAGTCTTGGAAGAATCATTAGAATCTCAGACCCTAAAAAATCAAGTCAGAACAACCAAACTCCGAGTATAGAATCTTAGAAGAGTCACTATAGGAACTCAAATACGAGAAAACCCAGTCAAAGTTGCCAAATGTCGACTGGAGAGTCTCATAACAGTCATTAGAAACTCAGACATTAAAAAACCCAGTCAGAGATTCCAAAATTTGCCTGGAATGTTTCAAAAGAGTCATTAGAACCAAATTTCGATCAGAGATTCTTAGAAAGTCAAGTCAGAGCAATCAAACTTCGACTAGAGAATCTCAAAAGAGTAACTGGAAGCTGAGACACTAAAAACTCAAGTCATAATAACCAACTTTCGACTAGAGAATTTCAGAAGAGTCACTGGAAGCTCAGACACTAAAAAACCCAGTCAGCGCTGCCTAAGTTCAACTGGAGAGTCCCAGAAGTCACTGGAAGCTCAGACATTAAAAAAATCAGTCAGAGCTGCAAAAGTTCAATCGGATAATCTCAAGAGTCATTATAAACTGAGACACTAAAAAGTCAAGTAAAAGCAACCAAATTTCGACTGGAAAGTATCCATAAGTCAATAGAAGCTCAGACCCTAAAAAAATCAAATCAGAGGTACCAAATTTCGACTAGAGAGTCTCAGGAGTCATTAGAAGGTCAGACACTAGAAGAATCAAGTTAGGGCAACCAAGTTTAGACTTGAGAATCTCAGTAGTCACTGAAATCTCAGACACTAAATAACCCAGTCAGAATTGCCAAAGTTCGCCTGGAGAGTTTCGGTAGAGTTATTAGAAGCCTCAGAAATTAGAAAAAAACAAGTCGGTACAACCAAATTTCGATTAGAGTTTCAGAAGGGTCACTGGAAGCTCAGGTATTAAAAAAAACAGTCAGTGCTGCCAAAGTTTAATAGAGAGTTTCAGAAGAGTCACTGGAAGTTCAGACATTGGAAAACTCAGAGCTGCCAAAGTTAGCCTGGAGAGTTTCAGAATAGCCATTAGAAGCCTCAGACAATAAAAAATCAAGTCATGATAATTACATTTCGACTAATGTCTCTGAAACGCCACTAGAAGCTCATACACTAGAAAATCCAGTCAGAGCTGCCAATGTTCCCTGGAGATTCTCAGAAGAGTCATTAGAAGTTCAGACACTAATACATTAGTCAGAGCAACCAAATTTCGACTGGGAGAGTCTTAGAAGAGTCACTGGAAACTCAGATACTTGAAAACCCAGTCAGAGCTGCCAAAGTTTCATTGGAGAGTCATTAGAAGCTGAGATATTAAAAAAGTCAGAACCAAATAATGTCGACTGTAGAGTCTCAGAAGAGTAACTGGAAGTTCCGACACTAAAAAAACCAATCAGAACTGCCAAAGTTGGACCAGGAAGTCTCAGAAGAGTCACTGGCAGCTCAAACACTAAAAAATTAAGTCAGAGCTGCCAAGGTTCCCTGGAGATTCTCAGAAAAGTCATTAGAAGTTCAGACACTAAGAAATTAAGTCAGAGCAACCAAATTTCGACTGGGAGAGTCTTAGAAGAGTCACTGGAAACTCAGATACTTGAAAACCCAGTCAGAGCTGCCAAAGTTTCACTGGAGAGTCATTAGAAGCTGAGATACTAAAAAAATCAGAACCAATTAATGTCGACTGAAGAGTCTTAGAAGAGTAACTGGAAGTTCCGACACTAAACAAAACCAATCAGAACTGCCAAAGTTGGACCGGGAAGTCTCAGAAGAGTCACTGGCAGCTCAGACACTAAAAAATCAAGTCAGAACAACTACTTTTTGACTAGAGTCTCTGAAGAGTCACTGGAAGCTCAGAAACTAATAAATTAACTCAGAGAAGTCAAATTTCGACTGAAAACTCATACAAATCAGTAGGAACTCAGACCAAAACGGCATAAAAAACTTGTTCCAGACATTTTAAATATTTTTCCAACAACTTACCATTCTTCTAATTCACGCTCCCCCCCATAATCCACTCTCCCCCCCCCAAGGGCAAATAAATCAAACAGCCATAATTTATTCATTTATTAATAACAATACATATAATATATAAGAAATACAAAAAATACTTTTTCCCATATAATAAAAAAAATCAACATATACGTTCGGGATCGTCCAATCTCAAAATATCGACCCCCCCATCGGCCTCCTTATCCACGCAAGAAACATCCTGAGGAGTTAGAAATACGAACTGCAACTCCTTCTTAGTTTTAGCGTGCTGCAACAAAATATCGATGACTTTGGTACGATTCAATTTATCCATATAAACATCGAACTCGTCGAGGAAATAAAAAGGTAGTTCCATACACTGCCACAGGGAGTACAAAAACGCCACCGTCGAGAAGGACCGCTCACCACCGGATAAATTAGACGTGGTGGTACGACCTTGAGAACCGTGTTGGGGTATAACGATAAGTTCTAATTTTTTCTCGTCGATGTTGATGTCCAAAGTTCCTTTGAACTGTCGATACTCGAGGATCTTTTCGAACGAGTACTTCATGTACGTTTCGAAGTACTTTTCGGTGATTTTGTAATGGCGGTTCCTCTTTTCGACCGCTAGCGATAGTTCCGCGATGTCGCTCTGTAGACTTTTCATTATGTCGGCGGTTTTTTTGAATTTGGAAGTTAGTTCCTCGTACTTTTCTAAAACTTCGTCCACGTTTTCGGTATCTGTTTCTATTCTCGTTATTTTATGTTTGATTTCGTTTATTTCTTGAGTTATCGATGGTACTCGTCTTAATTCGGGTAAACGATCACCGACTGCTCGGGCTTCCTCTTCGGACTGTTTCAGCGTGTTCACTTTCATCGCTACTTGCGCCCTGGCTTCCTTCACTCTATTTTCGTAATCTCCGATTCTAGTTTTATCGAAATCTTCGCCGGTTGATGTTTCTTTTTGTTTGATTTGGTTCTCGCGTAATTCGCGATTCAAATTTTCGATTCGCTCTTCGAGATCCTTCGTGGAACCGCTCAATCGCGATAGATCTTCTTCTTTTTCGTTAATTAGGATCTTGATTTCTTTTATCTCTTCATTTATTCGTTCCAGCTCGGCAGTTTTGGCGTGTAACGTCTTTTTACACTCGTCCAATTCTTGTTCTAAATATTGGACGTTTTGTACTTCCGGTTCGGCAGTGGCGTTGATCTCTTCCAGCTGTTTCCTCAGCTGGGCTCGCGCCTGCGTCACCTTCTTCACTTTTTCTTCCAATTGTTGTCTTTTGTTAATCTGAAATAGACAAAAAAATGTTTGGATTAAAAACAGTCCGCGTCACAGTCGGGGCACACAAATTTGAACTAGAGTATCTCAGACGAGTCACTAGAAGCTCAGACTCCAGAGAATCGAGTCATAACAGCCAAATTTGGACCAAAGTATCTCAGAAGAGTCACTAGAAGCTCTGGTACTAACAAATCAAGTAAGAGCAGCTAAATATCGACTGGAGAATCTCAGAAGAGTCAGTAGAAGCTCAGATACCAGAGAATAGAGTCATAATAGCCACATTTGGACACAAGTATCTCAAAAGAGTCACTAGAAGCTCTGGTGCTAACAAATCAAGTCAGAGTAGCTAAATCTTGACTGGAGAATCTCAGAAGAGTCACTAGTAGCTCAGACATCAGGGAATCCATTCATAACAGCCAAATTTGGACTAAAGTATTTAAGAAGAGTCACTAGAAGTTCCGATAGCAACAAATCAAGTCAGAGCAGGAGAATCTCAGAAGAGTTAATAGAGGCTGGGTCGCCAAGGAATCAAGTCATAACAGCAAAATTTGGACTAACATATATCAGAAGAGTCACTAGAATCTCTGTTACTAACAACTGGAGAATCTTAAAGTCACTAGACAAGTCACCAGAAGCTCGGACGCCAACGAATCAAGTGAGGGCAGTCAAATTTGGACTAGAGTATCTCAAAAGAGTCACTAATAACTCAGACACCAGAGAATCAAGTCCTAACAGCCAAATGTCGGCTGAAGAGATTCGGAAGAGTCCCTAAAAGCTCATACACTAAGTATGAGCAGTCAAATTTCGACTGGAGAATCTCGGAAATTGATAAACATGGTCATAGCAATCAAATTTTGATTGAAAAGTGTCAGAAGAGTCAGTAGAAGCACAGACACCAGAGAATCAAGTCATAACAACCAAATGTCGGCTAAAGAGTCACTAGAAGCTCAGACACTAAGTCAGAGCAGCTAAATTTCGATTGGAGAATACCAGAAACTGATAAACTAGGCCACAGTAACCAAATTTTGGCTGAAAATTCTCAGAAGAGTCACTAGAATCTCTAACATTAATAAAATAGGCCAGTGAAGCGACTGCAGAGACTCAGAAAAGTCAATAGAAACTCAAACAGTAGAGAGTCAAGTCAGAGTAGTCATATTTTAGCTGTTACAAATCGCAG
The DNA here is from genome assembly GCA_963921935.1 of Galeruca laticollis. NCBI lineage: Eukaryota > Metazoa > Arthropoda > Insecta > Coleoptera > Chrysomelidae > Galeruca > Galeruca laticollis. The sequence goes on from OY998175.1 coordinate 232,713,123, forward strand.
AAGAATCACTAAAAGCTCAGACACCAGAAAATTAAGTCAGAGCAACCAAATCTCGAATGGAGAATCTCAGACATTAAAAAAAATCAGTCAGATCCGTCAAAGCTAGAGTCGAGAATCTCAAAAGAGTCATTAAACACTAAAAAATTAAGTTAGAGCAATCAAATTTCGACTGTAGTCTCAGAAGAGTCACTGAATGATCAGACACTAAAAAACCCAGTAAGAGCAGTCACAGTTTGGCTGGAGAATCGCAGAAGAAGTCCGACACCAGAAAATCATGTAAGAGCAACCAAATCTGAAATTTCAGAAGAGTCACTAGAAGCTCAGATACCAAGGAATCAAGTCAAGATTCAGAAGAATAACTAGAAGCTCAGACAAGTAACCAGTAAGTCAGAGCAGCCAAATTTCGACTGGAGACTCAAAAACTGATAAACTAGGTCATAAAAAACAAATATTGGCTGTAAAGTGTCCAGAAGAGTCACTAAGAGCTCAGATATTTATAAAATAAGTCAGAGTTGCGAAATTTCGTCGCAGAAAAGTCAATAGGAACTCACACACTAGAAAGTCAAGTCAGAGCGATCTCATTTTGGCTGACAAATCTCAGAAAATTCACTTCATACAGTCACTTTGAACTATACTAAAAAATCAAATCAGAATAGACAAATTTCGGCTGAAGGGTCAGTAGAGGATGGGACACTTGAGCGTGGGAACTTTTTGTGACGTCACATGACCTTGACCTATTTTGGGGGCTTGGCCCGGGCCAATTGCCAAAATTTGGAAGGTCAAAGGTCAAGGACCGTTCGTGACCTTGGCCTAGTTTTTGGCCCGGGTCAAAGGTCAATGACCTAACATAGCGTGGGAACTGTTGTGACGTCACATGACCACGCCCTATGACGTCGTATGTGTCATCCGTCAAATGTCTCATCTGTCATATGTGACGTATGGCCATTCGTCCAATGTCTCATCTGTCATATGTGACGTGTGTGCCGTATGTGCGTTCCGTCGTATGTGTTATCCGTCAAATCATTGCCATCTATCGTCGTCAACCTACATTATCCAACAGGTGTCGGTAATACAATTACCTTGTCTTGCCATCTGTCGTCGTCAACCTACATTATCCAACAGGTGTCGGTAATACAGTTACCTTGTCTTGCCATCTGTCGTCGTTGTCATAAAGATGCTATAACGGCACTAACATATATCTATTTGTTATTCACCAGGGTGCCAAAACGGCCGTGGATGGTTGGGGTAGCGAAGCTACTTTTTCCGTATACTGCGCATGTTTTCGGTTACAGATAGGCCGTAAAAGACACATTTCAACGTTCTGCGCATGTACTAAAGGCATTTCCCCATATCTCTGTTATTATTTGTCGGATTGGAGTCTAATTAACGCTATTATGATTGTTAGAATATACAAAAAAAAGATGCCATTAGGGCACTAACGTATATCTCTGCTATTATCGGCCGGATTGAAGTCAAATAAACGCTATTATATTTGTTAGATTATTATCGTATACAGGATGTGCAAAAAAAAGATGCCATTAGGGCACTAGCACATATCTCTGCTATTATTGGTTAGATTTTATGGAACAAAAGACATTATGATTGTTAGAATATTATCGTATACAGGATGTGCAAAAGAGATGCCATTAGGGCAAACGCGCTGGAAGATGGACTTATACCAATAACAGAACCAATTTCGTGACAACATAATGATTGTAAAGTTATTCGGCTTAGAGAACTGAGATGGAAATTCTTAACTTGTTAAAAAAATATGTGGTTCTTTTAATAGTTATATACGTGGAAAGTTTGGCGAATTGGTTTCTGTAAAACACGGTGTTAAGGCCAAGCTGTCTTTCCTCTTACTAAGTAACAAAAACAGCTTGCCCTTGGAACAAGAGAAGTAGTCGGAGAAGGTTTGGAAATTATTAAAAGGAAACATAAAGAACCTGTAGGCGTTCCATACAAAGTAGAATTGACGGCCGTTAAACTCGATAGGCTACTTAAAGAAATACCAAATTTTCCAACAAACAACTTTAACTTTTGCATCCAAGAAGAGTACAAGGAAAGGTGCAACGTTATTGTAAACAACGATAAAACAGTTGACAAAGATTTCCTCACTTGACTCACATCTAATGCAAGATTTAAAATATACAACAAATTTATTTGTCAAATAACCAGTCCTGGATTTAACAAGAGCATTGGAAACCATATTATAGATATCGTCAACTGCCCAGACGCAAGATTAAAGGAAACTTTCTCTTCTGCATTGGCCAAGAAGCACGGCATTACCAGATTGGAGTAATAGTGAACAATATACGGTGGAGTGAAAAAGATAGAAGAAAAAACATTATTGAATTTTAAACAGTATGCCTTCGTACAAATAAATCATATAGGTAAGAAAACCACATTACTTTGCTTTATAAGGGAACTTTGTTATTATTAATCAGATTAATGTTGAATAAACGGTATTATGTTAGGTACGTCACTACGACGATGTGTAGTGGTAAAATATTATACAGGTTGTAGTCGTAAAAATATTAGGGTGTAAAGGTATACAGGGTTGTAAAAGAAGCAAACCCCACGAGGATGAGTCAAGTCGGAGCATCCTCGTCTCTGGTTGGTCAGCGTCCTGGTGTCTGATTGGACTCGTTCTCTGGTTGGTTAGCGTCCTCGTGTCTGATTGGCCTAACTACATAATCCACCAAATGTCGACAATACAGTTACCTTGCCATCTATCGTCGTCGTCAACCTACATTATCCACCAGGTGTCGGTAATACAGTTACCTTGTCTTGCTATCTATCGTCGTCAGCCTACATTGTCCACCCGATATACAACTACTCTATTGGAAATTTCCATGTAGAAGGCTATACTCCTTTAGAAGATTGCATAACTCTGCTACAAGATAGTAAATTGTACTTCCAGAATTCTCCGTTATACTCTGTGTCGATTGCAAAAATGTAGGCAAAGTTGTCAAAAGTCTGCAAAACAGTTGCTGTCTTGTGTTTAACAATATGCTGCGATATGTTTATTGGGGTAACAATAATACAAGAAAGTTGACGGGCTTACAAATAAATTTACTACTAAAAGAAATCGACGCAAGGAAGAAGGTTGTAAATTACATTCTCTCTGCATGCACCTTTAATAGCCTCTCCTGTTAACCATATAGAAATTATAGAAGAAGAAAGGAGAACAGAGACAATATTCGAATTATACAAAAGTGTTATATTATAGCTGGAGAGACTTATTTGTCTAGAGCCAGCACCCCATTACCATAAACAATAAAAAACAAATATATATATATTTTAAGTGTTTACAACAACAATAGAGCAGTTATTATTGCAGATGGTTATGTTATTATATATATAATAAATGTATGGAGATAATATGTTTGCCTACAGAAGAAACGTTTCTTTTTAACATTTACTACAAATGGTATTACGTCTTACCAAGGCAACACATTCGCTAAGATAGAAAATATTTATAATTTTGTATAACAGAGTAAGATGGAATGTATCGGGAGAATTGTAACGTAATTGTAAATAATAATAATAAAACAGATGGCATAGATTGCCTTACTTGGCTCACCTCTAATGCAAGGATTAAAATATACAACAAATTTATTTGTCAAATAACCAGTCCTGGTGTTAACAAGAGCATTGGTAACCATATAATAGATTCCGTCAACTACCCAGATAAGACTTCTTACCTATTAATTATATAGAGATCGTAGAAGATACGAATAATAATAAGGAGAAAAATGTTCGAACCTCTCAAAAATGCTATATTAAGGTTGGAGATACATTCTTTACATCCAGGAGCTCGGACGGGTATACATGTAATATTATACCCAAAGTTCTAAGAAAGAGAGAGTGAACAAAAATAGTAAGCTAATGCCTTTTGTGCTAAAAGAAGTAACACCAATTTCACCATATTTCTGTATTAAAGAAAAGGAAGATGGAGTATTTAGAAAATACAGCTACCGTTAAAAAGGAATATAGACCGTCCAAGTGTATGTGGAAAGGGTTACCGTCGTTACAAGGCAAGAAATTGCGGATAGCATTAAATTTAGGTATTGTCATCAACTAGAAGAATTTGCAGAAGGTACAGAAGTGATAATATCTGGAATTAAAGAAGTTATGCATAGAGGTAGAATCCGGTACATATTAAAACTAGACAATATATAAATGTTTTTAACCTTTCAAATTACTGGTTAGAACAAGAATTAGGAGAAATAGACTTAGATTAAAGGATTAAAATAAAAATTGACGTGGTAAAATATACACTCGACAGAAACAAAGAAAGAATTGTATTTTGTGTATACGTTTTGTTAAACCTGTATAAATATTTAATATTTCTTACCTATATGATTTATTTGTACGAAGGCATGCTGTTTAAAATTCAATGTTTTTTCTTCTATCTTTTTCACTCCACCGTATATTGTTCACTTTTACTCCAATCTGGTAATGCCGTGCTTCTTGGCCAATGCAGAAGAGAAAGTTTCCTTTAATCTTGCGTCTGGGCAGTTGACGATATCTATAATATGGTTTCCAATGCTCTTGTTAAATCCAGGACTGGTTATTTGACAAATAAATTTGTTGTATATTTTAAATCTTGCATTAGATGTGAGTCAAGTGAGGAAATCTTTGCCAACTGTTTTATCGTTGTTTACAATAACGTTGCACCTTTCCTTGTACTCTTCTTGCATGCAAAAAATAAAGTTGTTTGTTGGAAAATTTGGTATTTCTTTAAGTAGCCTATCGAGTTTAACGGCCGTCAATTCTACTTTGTATGGAACGCCTACAGATTCTTCATGTTTCCTTTTAATAATTTCCAAATTTTCTCCGACTACTTCTCTTGTTCCAAGGGCAAGCAGTTTTTGTTACTTAGTAAGAGGAAAGACAGCTTAGCCTTAACACCGTGTTTTACAGAAACAAATTCGCTAAACTTTCCACGTATATAACTATTAAAAGAACCACATATTTCTTTTTTTTTACCAAGTTAAGAATTTCCAGTCCTCTAAGCCGCATAACTTTACAATCATTATGTTGTCACGAAATTGGTTCTGTTATTGGTATAAGTCCATCTTCCAGCGCGTTTGATCGACTTCAATCTCACCAATAATAGCAGAGATATGTGCTAGTGCCCTAATGGCATCTCTTTTGCACATCCTGTATACGATAATATTCTAACAATCATAATGTCTTTTGTTCCATAAAATTTGACCAATAATAGTAGAGATATACGTTAGTGCCCTAATGGCATCTTTTTTTTTGTACATCCTGTATACGATAATATTCTAACAATCATAATAGCGTTTATTAGACTCCAATCCGACAAATAATAACAGATATGAGGAAATGCCTTTAGTACGTGCGCAGAACGTTGAAATGTGTCTTTTACGGCCTATCTGTAACGGAAAACATGCACAGTATACGGAAAAAGTAGCTTCGCTACCCCAACCACCCACGGCCGTTTTGGCACCCTGGTGAATAACAAATAGATATATATGTAAGTGCATCTTTATGACGACGACGACAGATGGCAAGACAAGGTAACTTTATTACCGACACCTGTTGGATAATGTAGGTTGACGACGACGACGACAGTGGCAATACAAGGTAACTGTATTACCGACACCTGTTGGATAATGTAGGTTAACGACGACGACGATAGATGGCAAGACAAGGTAACTGTATTACCGACACCTGTTGGATAATGTAGGTTGACGACGATAGATGGCAATGATTTGACGGATGACACATACGACGGAACGCACATACGGCACACACGTCACATATGACAGATGAGACATTTGACGAATGGCCATACGGCACATATGACAGATGAGACATTTGACGAATGACACATACGACGGAACGCACATACGACGTCATAGGGCGTGGTCATGTGACGTCACAAAAGTTCCCACGCTATGTTAGGTCATTGAGCTTTGACCCGGGCCAAAAACTAGGTCAAGGTCACGAAAAGTAGGTCAAGGTCACGAAAGATCATTGCTCTTCGACCTTCCAAATTTTGGCGATTGGCCCGGGCCAAACCCCCAAAAATAGGTCAAGGTCAGAGGGCGTGGTCATGAGACGTCATAAAAAGTTCCCACGCTCAAGTGTCCCATCCTCTACTAGGGTCTCAAAAGTCACTACACACGCAAACAAGTCACCAGAAGTTCAGACACTAAGGAATCAAGTTAGAAGAGGTAAATTTCCGCTGTACGTTTTCAGAAGTGTCACTAGAAACTCAAACACTAAAGAATCAAGTCAGTGCAGCCTAATTTGGACTGGAAAGGTTCAGAAGAGTCACTAGAAGTTCAGACATTAAATCAGAGCAACCAAATTTCGACTGGAGAATCTCAAAAATTGGTAAACTAGGTCATAGTAACCAAATTTTCACTGAAGAGTCTCAGGAGAAACACTAGAAGTTCAAACATTAATTAAATCAGAGAAGCAAAATTTCGACTGCAGAGTCTCACAAAAGTCAATAGGAACTCAGACACTAGAAAGTCTCAGAATAATCATTGGAAGTTCAGACACTAGAAAACCCAGTCAGAGCATCCAATTTTTGACCGGCGAATCTCAGAAGAGTCACTAAGAGCTCAAACAGTAGAAAGTCAAGTCAGAGCAACCAAATATCTACTGGAGTCTCAAAAGAGCCACTGGAAGCTCAGACCCCAAAAAAACTAATCAGTGCTGCAAAATTTCGACTGGAGAGTCTCAGAAGAGTCATTAGAAGCTCATACACTACAAAATCAAATTAGAGTAACCAAAGTTTGACTAGAGTTTCAGAAGGATTACTAAAAGCTCGGACACTAAAAAATAAAGTCAGATCAACAAAATTTCGACTGGAGAGTCTCAGAAGAGTCATTTGAAGATCAGACAATAAAAAGAAAATAATCAGTGTTGCCAAATTTTGAACAGAGACTTTCAATAAAGCCATTAGAAGCTCAGACACTATGAAAATCAAGTTAAAGCAACCAAATTTCAACTGGAGAATCTCAAAGGAGTCACTGGAAGTTCAGAAACTCAAATAATCAAGTTAGAGCAACCAAATTTCGACTGGAGTCTCAGAAGAGTCACCAGAAGCTCAGACACTACAAAACCCAGTCCAAGCAGCTAAAGTTTGACTGAAAAGTCTCAGAACAGTCACTGGAAGTTCTGACAATAGAAAACGCAGTGAGAACTGCCAAATTTTGACCGGGGAGTCTGAGACATTAAAAAACCAAATCAGAGCAACCAAATTTTAACGGGAGAGTCTCAGATAATAAAAAATCAAGTCAGAGCAACCAAATTTCGACTGGAGTCTCAGAAGAGACATTGGAAGCACAAGCACCAAAAAAGCAGTCAAGCTGTCAAATTTTGACCGGAGAGTCTCAGAAGAGTCATTAGAAGCTTAAACACTAAAAAACCCATAAGAGCTGCCACATTTCGACCAGGGATTCTCAGAAAAGTCATTGGAAGTTCAGACACTAAAAAAATCAAGTCAAAACAACCAAATTTCAACTGAAATCACTGGAAGGTCAGGCACTAAAAAAATCCAGTCACAACAATCAAAGTTCGACCAGAGAGTCTTAGAAGAGTCACTGGAAGCTCAGACTCAGAGCTGCGAAGTTTCGATTGGAGAGTCTCAGAAGAGTCATTAGAAGCTCAGACACAAAAAACCCAGTCGGAGCTGCCAAATAACGTAAAATTAAAGATACTGTGGTAGCAATTTGATTATAAAATTATCAAAATCGGTCAAAAACGAATTACACATAAAAATATATATATATATATATAAATATTTACTTGTTCTCTCATGCTACTCCTGAACTCCTCCAACTGTTTAACCACTGATTGTTTCTTCCTTTTGAAATTTTCCATGTTTTCCTGCAGCTGTCTCATGTGATCCTTGATATCGACTTGAAGATACTGCGCCCTGTGATACGACGAAGCATACGATCTATAATTAGGATCCGGATAATATTTATCGCCTTTAACTGTGATTCCTTGATGGCAATTCCTCGGAACCTGCCTTCTATCCGACAACAGCTCCTGAGCTCTGCCGTCCGTAGGAATCAACAATATATTTTCCGGACTACAGTTGTCCACGATGCAATTAGAAACGACGGGATCGTTTATATCGATAGCATTATAAACGCTGACGCAATCTTTCGGTTCGTGGACCAGATTTCGACTGACGTTGTGTCTTTGAGTAATGAATTTTGAGGTTATGATTTGAGGATGCGAGCCGGGTCCCAAGACTTTGTTGAATATTTCTCTTAAGAGTTGATTATCCTTTTTGTTATCTACAGCGAAGGCTCGTAAAAGACCGGGTCCTATGTAGCCTGAGAACAAAATTTTCATATACTGAGTGTTTAATTAGAAATGGATATATATATATATATATATATATATATATCGATAAAGAAAAAAAATTGAAATTTATTGAAGGTTGTGAAAAAATAATTTCGAAATAGTTGAACATCGAATTTTCGAAATTTTGAGAGAAATTATACTACCCAGAGGATGGTTAAAACATTTTTCTGTACGTGTCTTAACGTCCTCTACATTTTTAATCTCTTGCATTTCTTAGATATCTAACAAAACATCTTTTTGTCCATTAATTTTAGTGTAGATTGGGGGGGTGTGTGGCGGTGGTGGGTGGTGTTGTTAAAACTTCGCGTAAGAGGTGTACATTTTTTAGTTAATTAGTGTGGACTATCATAACCCACCACGCTTCCATGACCCCTCTCACAATTTTTGGGGTATCAATCTCTACGCCAAGGCTCATTTCTGATCCTCTATATGACAGTTTTTTTCTATGATTTATCCTTTCCCTCCCTTCAAAAACTCAGCTTAAGTTGCTTACTAACGTAGTACATGAACTGGCTTTAAAGGGCAAATTTTCGAAATGCTCAGATTTCTACGAAATTTGTTATGGGGGTAAAATTGTCCCAGAAAAACGGATTCGGCATTAAAAATTCGCCAAAACCAATTTTTAGTTGTCAAAAGGCAATTCGAAAATTTCGCCAGGACCCATTAAGGGGGAGGGTCGTTTTATCCGGTGATTTTTATGAAAATCTAGACAAATGGGTTCTCAGGGAAAAGGATTTCAAAACCGAGATCAGTTTCTATGTAAGACCTATTTGACAGGTCTAAAACAAATAAAAACGTCAAAATCATCTATTTGTGAGTCTTAAAAATATTAGTTACTGTATGATATTGATGCGAATCTGTAATAAGAGGTTTTTGGTCATGTTAAATCTAACGAGGCTCTAGGTTTTTAACCAACAATTTTTTTCAAATAGTTTACTTGAAAATTTTCAGGAAATATTTATTAATAATGAGAATTTTGAAAAACGGACTGCAAAAATGGATTCCTTGTATCAATATACATGTTTATGTTGATTTGATTGTTATTTAAATAAATTATAGTGGATGTAATTTTTTTGGTCCTTCAAGCTGGATATTATAATTTTTAGCCGAAAAATCGTAGTTTAGTGACAATAACAAAGCACCAAATCAGAAAATAATAAGTTGAAGACGGCGTTTTTGTATGGCATGGTGAAAAAATTATGTCTGTCGAGCTAACATTTTGGTCCAGATGGTTGAAGGAATATATTATGCAAATTCAAGAACGGAATACATGAAAGGTGAACCAACGATATATCATAAAAACATGTCAATTAGTTGTATTGAAGGATGATAATCAACCCCCTTTCAGATGGAAAATAGGACGTATTGTTGATACATTTCTGGATAAGACAGTATTACTAGATTAGTGTCAGCTAAAACTATTAATGGTATTGCGCCAAAATATGTTTAACAATTCAAACAGTAGATGACAGTATTAAAACCGATTAATGTCTTCATTGATTGGTTTATTGAAACTCTGTGGTTTCATAGTGAGTGACATGGGGACGAGGATGGGATACGAACCCACACAAGCATAACTAACATACTACTACTCCTTAACTACATAATTTTTTCTCATACAATTATTACAAACCCAAATTTTAACATGTTTCCATAAAAAAATTTATAATTCCGAAACTATGAAAGATGTCGACTTCATTCTTATATTATATGATAGAAAAATGATCCATCTTCATTACTGACCATATTTAGTTTCTTCCATTTCATATTTGTGGAAAATATACATTGTTAAAGTTGAACTAAAAAGTTTTGGTAAATATTACCTTAAAAAAAATTGTATCAACTATGTTTATGGATTGGAAAGACTGAAATTGGTGAAAACCGAAAGGAGCGTTTATACTATTATAATACAAATACAGCAACTTTCCATTGATAGTACAAACTGAGTTACAAAACATTAAAGTTGGTATGTTTTAAAGAATATCCAATTCCATGGGTTCCCCATTTACGCTGAAAATAAAAAAGGTGGGGAATTTTGTATTGAAAATCCGAAGATATATACGAGGATTCCAAAAAATTTGTCGGTTGTACAGAAAAAAAATTATTTCAAGTGGAAAGTTTAGGGAAAAATGCAAATGGGATTTTCCGGAAAACTATATATCAAAATCAAAAACTCAGATTTTTCTTGGTTACTCTGACGCAAAATACACGACGTTATATAATTTTCCTCATACATTCATTACAAACTCAAATTGTCAAGTCAGAAACGCAATATTTTTGAAATTTTTTTAACGTCTTCATAAAAACTCTATATTTCCCAAAATATGAAAGATATCGGCTTAATTTTTACATTACTTGATACAAAACTATTGCATCTTCATTAGTGACTATATTTGGTTTCTTTAATGTCATTTTTGTAGAAAATATACAGGGTTGAAGTTGGAATAAAAAATTTTGTATAAAATGACCTTAAAAAATTTGTAGTAACTACGTCTATGTAACGGAAAGACTGAATTTGGTAAAACACGAAAGAGGAGCTTTCATAATATTATAAAAAAAATACAGTAACTTTTCATTGATAATACAAACCAAGTTTCAAAACATTAGAGTTGTTAAGTTTTAAAGAGAATCCGATTCCAAAGGGTTCCCCTTTAGACTGAAAATAAAAAAGGGGGGGGACTTTGGATTGAAAATCGAAAAATATTTATACGAGAATTCCAAAAAATGTGTCGGGTGTACAGAAATAAAATTATTTCAAGTGGAAAGTTTAGAGACATTTTTCTTGGTTTCTCTGACGCAAAATACACAACATTGTATAATTTTCCTCATACATTCATTACAAACTCAAATTTTCAAGTCAGAATTTTTTTTAATTTCATATAAAACTATAATTCCGAAAATATGAAAGATATCAACTTCATTTTTACATTATTCGATACAAAAATATTGCATCTTCATTAGTGACTATATTTGGTTTCTTCAATATCATTTTTGTAGAAAAATACAGGGTTAAAGTTGGACTAAATATTTAAAAAAAAATTACCTTAAAAAATTTGTAGCTACTACGTCTATGCAATGGAGAGAATGAAATTGGTGCAAATCGAAAGAGGAGCTTTCATACTATTATGAAAAAAATACAGCAGCTTTTCTTCGATAATACAGAGTTATAAAACATCAAAATTGAACTTTAGAAATTATACAGAATCTTGTTTTTTTTTGAATTTGTAGTCAAAAAAAGATAGCGAAACCAACCGAAATTTAATAGAACATTTTTTTATGTGTAGTAACACGTTATACAGGGTGTTTTCTTAGAAATAATACAGTCTCCTCATTTTTACTTTTCCGCCCAACCAAATTAATATGTGAGTAAAGTATTGGGTTACCCCAAAAAAAGTTGGAATTTAAATTTTTTTTGAGTTATTTTTACGTTTTTAATAAAGAATAATACGAAAAAACGGTTTTTAGAAAAAAAATCCTGTGTCGTCGGCCACTTTTAATTACATGTTTGTTTTAAAATTCCTTTTTCCAATATTTTATAATATATAATTAACAATTGTATTCTGAAATAATGTGGCCGATGTTTTGGCAATCCTGGTACAATCGTTGGATGTGTGTGTGTATATATGGCACCCTGCTATCATGCATTATCCATTTATTTTCGTCTGTAATTTACTTTGTCCCGTATTCATAAATATGACTCCACAGCTATTTCGACTTGTATACCCCTGAAAAGCTGCTGAAAAACAGGGGTTGAAAATGAACAGAGTGATTAGATTGTGAGAGGCAGCAACATGACAAATGTTTCTGATAATGAGAAATATGTTTTGTGTGATGAATATTTTTTGGTTGATTAGGGGTAACTATGTTAGTCTCTAATTCGATGTTTTTGAAATTCAAACAACTTGTTATGTGAATAAATTACCATGCAGAAGCCTACACTCACTATCACGGGTGACTTCTGCGCGACTGGCGACTCTGAGTGTTTGACGAAGATTTTTGGGTATATAATAATTATAAAATTTTTTGTTATGAAGTCTTTGATAGTGGGCATGTATGCATGTTCATGTAACCACGAGTTTTTAGGAGGTTTTGGGTATTGCCATGCGTAGGCACTTGTTTTGCACCACTTGAAGTGTGTGAAAGTTGTGTTTAGTGGCAGTGTAGTAAGCTGGTGCGGCATATGTTAATATAGGTCTTATGATTTGCCGATATATCAACAGTTTGTTGGGTGTAGAGAGACAACTTTTAATCAGCAGGTACAATTTGCTCATTGCCATGTACTGTGTAGCCCAAGTACTTTAATGTGCTATTGGGAGTGATAGTTTGTCCATCAACACACAGCTGTGATTGCAATGAGCCATTGTTCCTTGTTTTCCTCCTGAGTAACATGTACTCTGTACTGGAGAGGTTGATTGAAAGTTTATTGTCTCTCATGTATGTGAGTATTTGTGTATTAATGTGTGTTTGGATATTTTGTAGTGCTTTGTCTGGTGTTGATGCAGATGATACAAAACAAGTGTCGTCTGCATACATGTCTGTTAGGATTTGTTGGGAGGAGGGTAAATCGTGGGTGAATAGGGAATATGACAAAGGTGAAAGAACTGGCCCTTGCGGAACTCCGGCTTGAATGGAGAATGGCTCCACTAAACCATCGTTCACACAGGAGTAAAATTTTCTATTGGTTATATATGATTTGATTATTTTTATTAAGTATTCTGGAAGTTTAAGTTTTATTAATTTATACAATAGCCCCTCGTGCCATACAGTATCGAAGGCTTTTTGTATGTCGATGGTGACCAATACAGATTTAGTTTTTTTATAAAATTATTCCCTAATATGATTAACCTTCATAGGACTGGCCGGGGTCCGTTTGTACCCCATGACGTATGTTTTTTGCTGTATCTTTGCAAACGCAAATTTTTAAACATTGATCTTTCATCTAGCTGCAGTTTATGAATTATTTTGATAAAATATGATGTATTTAGTAGTTTTTATTGGCTGGTATAAACAAAAAATAGTTTTATATTCCAGGGGTCTCTTCAGACCCCGGTCAGACTTTTACGTCCGATAAAATAATCCCGGTAACTGTTAGTAAAATCGGGGAATCCCATACATTTAACGTTTGTTTACTCACAGGGAATTTACCCATATAATTGTAAAATGTAAATTACCAGTTCAAATGAGGGATTCCCCGCACTGCGATATAATTTTTAGACTTGAATATTCGGGTTAGTCTCTTGTGATATTGCGAGTAGGGTACATCGTTTTGAAAATGAGTCAGTTTTTATTTACAAACAATCGCAAGGGGCTTACTGACGATGAGATGTTATGTATACTTGAAAGTGATGATCTAGAGTTTGATAATGTTATCAATGAGGAAACATAGAGTGACTTGAAAGATGAAGACATTGTCACAGAAGTAGAGGAAGAAAATTATGTAATAGTTGTTGATCAAAGTATAGAGAAAACGAACCCAGAGGAACCAACAGTTAGTAACAGCCAGGGCATTCCAGTATATAAATCTAAAGATGGAACTGAGTGGTCAAAAATTCCAGGAAACACAAAACTCAGACGTTCAAAAGCTAATATTCGGAGACATGCTCTAGGCTTTACAAATTACAGTTCTGATATCTCAAGTATAAAAGACGCTTTTCTTCTTTTCCTATCTCCGGATATTCTGAACATAATAGTAACCGAAACAAACAGAAAGGCACAAACATATTATGATAAATGGAATATAGAAAATCCGAATAAAACTAAAGTTTTTGTACCTGTTGATTCTACAGAGATTGAAGCTTATATTGGACTGTTGCTTATTCTTGGCGCACTTCACGGATCGAAAGAGGCTATCGATATGCTCTGGTGTCAAGATATTTCTTACTGTCGTCCTATAATTCCTGCTGCAATGTCAAGAGACAGATTCAAACAAATTACTTCATTTTTACGCTTTGATAATTTTCAAACAAGACAAGAACGAAAATTATTAGATAAGCTAGCTCCGATAAGAGATATATTCGATATTTTCACTTCTAATTGTAAAAAATCACTTAATCCTGGCGACCATCTATGTGTAGATGAGCAGCTTGTACCATTTAGGGGTAAGGCACCATTCCGAGTCTATATGAAGAGTAAACCTGATAAGTATGGAATCAAAATATGGGCTCTTGTGGACTGCACCACTTCTTTCTTATATTGCAAACATGCAAGTTTATTTGGGTAAGTTATTTGAAAAGCAATACAGGCAAACTTTATATTCCTATGTATCTAATAATTGTTAGGAAAACAAGGTAACAAAGCGGAAAAGGGTCAAGTTCAAAGGGTTGTCCTAGATTTGACAGACCATTTGGAAAGCGGATTTGGAATAACGACCGATAACTTTTTTACAAGTTTAGAACTTGCTGACAAGTTGTGGAAAAAAAATATTACCAGTTCTATGCTAATTCCCAGACTGACTCTTTGGTTTTTGGATTTATAGCGACAATAAAGTGTTTAAAAATATTTTTATAATTCCTTTAAAATATACTGTGTTTGGTAAAAGGCATCAATTAAGCTAGTGCTTATTGATCCATTAGATCTTCCGTCTCCTCCAACTACGGGAACCTTCCCGTATGAAACTGAATACACGCGGAGATTGAAAGCCAAAATTAAATCTTTAAACGAAGTGAAACCAGACATTTTTACGAGTGAAAACTTAAAAAATATACTAATGTGAGAGTTCGGAAAGCCATAGTGACGGTCAAAACATCACCTAAATCAGCTAGACATTCGAAAGGTACGTCAAAATTTAAAACTAATAAAAAAAAGACCGGTAGTAGATCAAAACGTTCCGCTCATAAAAACATTGTAGCCGTAAAAAGTGACGCGAATATTGTAACAACAGACATTCATGAGCCCTCAGCCATAGTTAGTAAAAATAGTTATACTTCTAAATATAGCGAAGAAATAAAACGAATTTAAAATAAAACTCAACAACTCAAAAACAAAAATTTTCTCAAACTAGTCTATATAGATGACGAAGTAGAGAACAAAAAAACAGACAATAAAGTAACATCAACTCTTACTATTCCACAAAAGTCCTTTGACGATATCGACATTAACACAATAAAAGAAACATTAAAATCGGTTAACGATAATAAAAAGTGTCGCGAAAACGGAAACAAGTGTCTAGAAACTAATAACAAAGAAAAGTGTATAGCAAACGCGGACAATAAAAAGTGTCTAGAAAGTATAGAAAAGTGTATAGGAAACTATATAAATAATAAAAAATAACAATATTTCTTATAATACCGAATCGTCCCCGGTTTTATGTCGTGGTAACGACTCCAATAAATCATCCACTCCCATTTACCCCAATTTGGGTAGTAATAAAAACGTAATAATGGGAGATGATACCACAGGGCCGAAATCCAATTCCTACTCGTCGGAGGAAGAGGAGGACAGCCAGATATCACAATTAAACCCTCAGCAAACAACTACGGTTGAAGCTGTGGTGCATATACCTGCGAATCAATCCTGGGCGCAGGAAGTTGAAAATGCCGAAATTGGCATAAAAGACAACTTTACATCTCAATATGAGAAAATGAATAAGAATGCTAAAAAAATAAACGCCTGACAACTGTATTGACAAAACCAAAATTAATCACAAGACATTAATGCCATCAACGTAATACCGATGGAGACGGGGGATGACAACCCCTCCGAATTCACATATCCAAGAAAAGTAGCTACTTTTCGTAACACATTACGTCAATCGACAAGTAAACAAGATCCGATAACCGTACAAAATAGCTACGATTCGCTATCAGAAATATCGGATGATAACACAAAAAACCAAAAAAAAAACAATACAAAAAAAAACTCGTTTTCGTAAACTAGAAATTTCCGATGCATCGTCAGAAGAGGAAGACAATGCAACACAGCAAAACATTAAAAAATCCAAAACTACCCCCGCTAACAAAAAAACAATCAATCAACTGCCCACCCATTGTGATTGATGGGAATGTTTCTCATCATCATGAAATGGTCAATAAAATTAAGGACGAAATTAAACAAAACTTTGAAAGCAAATACACTAACAATTCGTCAATAGTGTTTACGACGACTGATTTTGAAGATTTTGAAAAACTGAAAAATGTGTTGAAAACCAAAAAATACAATTTCACACCTACGCCAGACGTGAGGACAAATCTCATGCATTCGTCCTCAGAGGACTGACAGAAGGTTTACAACTAATAGACATACGAGAAGAACTTGAAAGAATATATAAAATTCAAGTTAAAGACATCTACCGAATGACTACCAAAGGACGTCCACTGTACTTGATAGTAACAGACGCTAAGGTAACCCTAGACTATCTCAACAAACATGTCAGGGTGATTGAACATACAAGAATCATCTGGGAGTTCAGAAGAAGCAACAAACCAATCATACAATGCCATAGATGCCAATTGTGGGGACATGCCACCTCAAACTGTGGCAGAGCTCCCAGATGCCTGAAGTGTGCCGGTGCCCACCTCACCCCCCGAGTGTACCAAAGATAGGACAACCCCAGCCAGATGTGCTAATTGCCGAGGTGATCACCCGGCAAACGCCGAAATTTGTACAGAATTCGTTAAAAGAAAGATATGGCTGGAAGAAAAAAAATCACAGAACCAAAAAACCAAACCCACCCCTCAGAAATTTATTCCCGCTCCCCCTCCAAGAATGAACCCTTGGTCACAAAATAAAAATGATGTCGATTATCCCAAATTGCCTTCAATAACTCACCCTACTACAATCCCTCAAACTTCTCACCCTCAACCCCAGTCAAATAGACCTTCCTCACAACCTGTTAATAATACAAATAGTAATGATATTAATAAATTTGTAGAACTCAATGATAAGTTCAGAGAGCTCCACGAGTTGGTAAACATGGACAAGCTAGCCAGGGCTGTTGGAGACCTTTTGAGGGAGATGAAAAATGCCACTTCCAAAATTGACAAATTCAATATCTACAACAACTTTGTAGCTGGAATAGACAACTATGACGTATAGACAGGTATGTGAAAAAACAGAATTTCAAAAACGATATAACATCAAAATCATTTTCTGTAATGTTCATTCAGTACAAAATAAACTCCCAATAATCAGACAATTTCTCGATATCCACAAACCAGATATTTTCTTTTTAATGGAGACATTATTTAAATCATATAAGTCAGTCAATTTTAGAAATCCAGAATATAGTCTGTATAGACAAGACCGCCCCGGTGGTGGTGTCGCATTATTAATCAAAAAAGGCATAAATTTCAAAGTCCTGCAACAAAATAATACATCAATTGAGCACATAGCGATTCTTTTTGATAATAGAATTAAAATAGTAGGCGCGTACAATCCGCCTGACAACAAAATCACTCACACTGACTTACACAACATTTTTAATACACATAACAAAGTACTGGTAGTTGGTGATCTCAACTGCAGACATCCGCATTGGGATCAGTTCACCAGCTACCCAAATGCGAATGGGAATACTCTCATGAAGTTCTGTGATTATTCGGAGTGTGAGGTATTTCATACGGATGATCCTACCCACTTCCCGTTTGCGGCAAATGAAACCCCTAGTATTATCGACATAGCTGTAGGTAAAAACATAAATTGCATAAGTAAAATTAAAACCCTTCCCGACCTCAATTCCGACCACGATCCTGTTATTATTCACCTCAAACTCTCCCACAATATCCATAACAATAATAATCCAATAATATATAATTATAAATCCACGAACTGGTTAAAATATAGAAAATTCATTAACGAAAAACTAATCATAACAAATAAAATAGAAAATTTAAACCAATTAACAAATATAATTAAAAACCTACAAAATATAATTACAAACGCCAGAGATCATTCAACAGTCATTAATAAAGTAAAACCATCTCAAAACAAACTACCTGATAACATAATACAAGCTATTCACGAAAAAAACAAATTAAGGAAAAAATGGCAAAGGACAAGAAACTTGGATGACCGTCAACACCTAAGACAACAACAACTTTTAATTAACAAATTAGTTAGCGAACACACAAACAAGGAATGGGTAGAGTTTCTGGGTACTCTTAAACCTGAAGACAAATCATTATGGAAAGTGGCGAGAAACTTTAAAAATAAATCTAAGAACATTGATAAAATAATAAGTAATGGAACGACATATTCCAATACTATTGAAATTGCAGAGAAGTTCGGAGAGTATTTCCAAAGCAACTTTGTTAATAACTCACAACACACACAACTACACCAAGACATTGCACACACAGTACATCAATACATAAACTCACTCGAATTCATAAATACCAAAAACTTAACTACATGCACCAAAACCCATAACACAATACAATCACTTAAAAACAAAACATCACCCGGCTCAGACACAATACATAACATATTATTAAAAAACTTACCTAAAAAAGCAATTGTACAACTAACATATATTGTTAATTTTATTATCAAAACGGGTCAATATCCTGATATGCTCAAAATAGCCAATGTCATTCCAATCATCAAAGCAAATAAACAACCTTGTTATATGGATAGCTATAGACCAATATCCCTACTAAATAATATAGCAAAGTTGATAGATAAAATAATCCTCTATAGACTTAAACAATTCGTTGAGAAACATAACATAATTCCAAACGAACAATATGGTTTTCGAAGTGGTCATAGTACCGTTTCGCAAATTATTAGAGTAATCAATTATATTAGGGAGGGGTTTCAAAACAAAAATAAATCAATAATGGTAACCCTAGACATACAGAAGGCGTTTGACTCTGTTTGGCTAGAGGGATTAACACATAAATTAATTAAATTAGCAATACCAGACTATTTAATAAAAATATCTTTTTCATATTTATCTGACAGAACCTTCTATTCAAAAATCAATAATTATAGGGCTGGACCCTATACGATTCAAGCTGGAGTACCGCAAGGGTCGCTGTTGTCACCTTTGCTATACTCCTTATTTATTCACGATCTCCCAACATCCCCCCATTTGTTAACCGCAATGTATGCCGAAGACACTTGTTTTGTGGCATCTGCACAGAATCCCGATCAAGCTCTTGTAGCAGTACAGACGCATATTAACACCAACATCATACCATACCTACACAAATGCAATTTAGCTATCAACGAATCCAAAACAGAGTATTTATTACTCAGGAGGATAGCTAAAAAAATACTTCATTGCAGTCTCAACTTTGCATAAATGGACACACTATCACGCCTAGTAATACCCTAAAATATTTGGGGTATACTATTCAAGCGAACACAAACGCAAATGATCATATTGTGCAACAGATACGCAAGGCGAAGACTGCAATGTGCAAACTGTATCCACTCATTTGTCGACATAGTAACCTAACAAGCAGAAACAAAATACTCACTTACATATACATAATTAGACCGATACTCACATATGCTGCACCTGTCTACTACAATGGAACCAAACATAATTTTCACTCCCTACAGGTGATTCAAAACAAGTGTCTGCGTATGGCGATTAAACATAACTGTTATCCCATGTTACCTAAAAATACTTGGTTACATGAAAAAGCCGATATACCAACTATTAAAGACTTCATCACTAAAATCTCATCAAATTTTTATAACTACTGTCTGCCAAAGGATCTTCGTAAGAATCTCATAGATGCAAATCGCGCAGGAGACATCAGCGATAGTGGGTGTAGGCTTCTGCATGGATCGTTAATTACATAACAAGGTTGTGTAACTCCTAACCTAAAATATCACACATCAGTATAATAATTCAACAATAAATATATAATCTACAAATCAACGTGTCAGGTTGCCTTCTCCAAATCTATAACCCCCATATCATTGTTGAAACCCTGTTTTTTAGCTACTTTTCAGGGAAAACTTAGTCGAAATATTCTAGGAGTCAAAAACGTTCTAAGGTACAAAGTTGTTATGGGCAGTGAAAATTAGTGGATATTACAATAGTAAGGAACCACACAAATAAACATCAGGACACACACTACTGGGTGAAAAATGGCCAGAACATCGGCATGGATATCTTAGATGATAAATATTTTTCAGTTATGTAGTTATGGGAATATAATTGTAAATAAAGAACATATTTAAAAAAAAAATAAAAATAAAAAAAATATTACTTTATGTGGAACCCTCCGGAAAAATAAAACATTTATTCCCAGGAATCTTCTACCGGCATCGTACAAGAAAGAGTTGTCAAGTATGTTTGCTTTTAGAAATCAAAGAACGCTAGTATCCTATGTTCCAAAACAAAAACATGCTGTCATCTTACTTTCAGTGAGCATACTGATAGTAAAGTAGCTGGAGAAGAACAACACTATAAACCAGAAATTATTCTTCATTACAACAAAACAAAAGGTGCTGTCGACACTTCAGATAAGTTGGCCAAAGAATATACAGTGCAGAGAAAGTCAAACCGCTGGCCAATGACAATATTTTCGCATCTTATAGATATCGCAGGAATAAATGCTTATAAATTGTGGTTACTGCAAAACCCGGATTGGCGAAAAAACAGTTTGGATAAACGTAAAATGTATATTTTGGGACTAGGAAAAGAACTCGAAAAAGAAAAACGTTTTCCGGCGATATAATAATAAATACATTCAGACGAATAGAAAACGGCATATGACAGACGTTTTTCCCGAACTACTGGATACAACAGAACATAGAGTTGAACAACAAAACATTACCAGGGGGCGCTGCCATATGTGTCAAAGAGGAAAATCCAGAAAAATATGTATTAGGTGTAATAACTTTGTGTGCCTAGAACATTCAAAATCGGAGATAGTTTGTAAAAAATGTTAAAATGATATGTAGCTAGTAGTATTAGTGATTAGGGTATTTTGTATTTTTTCGTAATGATTTTTGACTAATAAATGGTTAATAGTAAAACTTTAATAAAACTTCATTTCTATATATTTAATTTAAAGAAAAATACAGCATTTCTGCAATTTTACGCATGGGGTCTTCTCGGACCCCAGTTCGTAAAATTTTGATGTCCGTCCCATGAAGGTTAAATACTCGGATAATTTGTGCAACAGTACTCTGTCCACCATGGAAACCGTACTGCTCTTGGGGGATTATATTTCATTTGTCAACAGAGTGTTGAATTCTTTTTCAAATTATTTTATCAATCACCTTTGCTATATTATTTAATAGTGAAATAGGTCTGTAACTATCCACATAACATGGTTGTTTATTAGCTTTGATAATTGGGATAACATTGGCAATCTTGAGCATATCTGGATATATACCAGTTTTTACTATGTAATTAACAATATGAGTAATTTGCACTATTGCTTTTTTAGGTAGGCTTTTAAGAATAATGTTTGATATGCTGTCAATCGGCGGTCTTGTTTTTAAGTGTGGCAATGATATTAATTAAGAATTTCTGAAATGGTAGCTAAGTTTGTTTTGTTTATTGTGTGTGTGTTGTGTAGGTAATCTGTTACTGTTTGTGATATGTTATGATGATGTTGCGTATTTACTGTGTTATTAGTGAAATTGATTTTAAAATTATAGTCTGGAAGGGAATTTTGGGATTTAGGTTTGGGTTTAATGGATGCTAGTTATTTTTGATTTTCAATATTTTCTGTGATTATTAAGTTTTCATTTATGTGTTTTCTGTATCATGTCCAGATTGTGGTTGTGTAATCATGTGTTCTAATTGGGGGTGAGTGTGCGTTATTTTGAGTTCTAAAAGGATGGGGTCGTGATCGGAATTGAGATCAGGGATGGTTTTCATTTTAGTGATAGTTTTAATTTTTATGCCTATGGTTAGATCAATTGTCGAGAAAGTGTCTGATTAGTTGGAGTTTGTTGATTACTCTATATACATTACAAAGGATTATTTTAAGATGATTTCGTTTTTGAATTCCTGTTTTACCGCCTACCTACCTAGATGTCATATTTATCAATCCTGGCGACAAAGTTGTTATAAATTGTAAAATTTTCTAACTTGTTCAAGGCTGCCTTCATCTCATGGAGTAGATCAGCAGCGGCCCTAGTGAGTTCGTCTAGGTTGACTGTGGCTTGTATCATGTTATTCAGCTGTGTAAATTTCATTATTTCAGTAGCAGGAGCATTATTTATTTGTGGGATGATTCGTGGTTTGGAAATATTTAGTTGAGGGTTTGTTGTTGGGATGGGTGCTGGGATAAATTTGAGAGCTGTGCTGTTTGTAGTTTTAGTTCTTCTTGCCTCAAGCCAGTCTCTTCTCTTGATATATTCCAAGCATATCTCCACATTTAATTACATGTCTTGTTAGCATGATACAGCCTCCGAAGTGCAACAAGTCACCAATTTTATGATTGAATATTGTTCAGGACATCTCACAGATGAAACCTATTGATTTTCAGCTCACCCGAGTGACCCGAGCCAGTACAACAACTGCTATGGTACTAGAAGTACATTTTATAATTTTTTGAGAAATTTCAGTTTGTTAGCACGGATACAGCCTCCGGAGTGCAACAAGTCACCAATTTTATTATTGAATATTATTCAGGACATCTCACAGATGAACCCTATTGATTTTCAGCTCACCAGAGCCAGTACAGCAGGTGCTATAGTACTTTAAGTACGACATTTTTGTCATTTTAGCAGTTATTTTAGTTTGTTAGCACGATACAGCCTCCGGAGTATATAGAAGTGACCAATTTTATGATTGGATATTATTCAGGGCGTCTCAAAAATGAACCTTATTAATATTCAGCTCACTAAAGCCAGTTCAATGGGTGCTATGTTACTTGAAGTACCAACTTCTCGTCATTTTTGGAGAATTTTCAGTTTGTTAGCACAATACAGCCTCCGGAGTGCAACAAGTCACCAATTTTATGATTGAATATTGTTCAGGACGTCTTATAGATGAAACCTATTGCTTTTCAGCTCACCCGAGCCAGTACAACAAGTGCTATGGTAGTAGAAGTACGACATTTTTGTCATTTTTTGAGAAATTTCAGTTTGTTAGCACAATACAGCCTCCAGAGTGCAACAAGTCACCAATTTTATGATTGAATATTATTCAGGACATCTCAAAGATGAACCCTATTGATTTTCAGCTCACCAGAGCCAGTACAACAGGTGCTATAGTACTTTAAGTAGAACATTTTTGTCATTTTTTGAATAATTTTAGTTTGTTAGCATGATACAGCTTCCGGAGTATATACAAGTGACCAATTTTATGATTGGACATTATTCAGAGCGTCTCAAAGATGAACCTTATTGATATTCAGCTGACTAAAGCCAGTATAACAGGTGCTATGGTACTTGAAGTACCAACTTTTTGTCATTTTTGGAGAATTTTCAGTTTGTTTGTATGCTAACGCCTCCAGAGTGTATACAAGTGACCAATTATATGATTGAATATTATTTAGGGCGTCTTATAGATGAAACCTATTGATTTTCAGATCATCGGAGTCAGTACAACGGGTGCTATGGTACTTGAAGCACGACATTTTTGTCATTTTTTGAGAAATTTCAGTTTCTTAGCACGATACAGCCTCCAGAGTGTATACAAGTGACCAATTTTATGATTGAATATTATTTAGGGAGTTTTAGAGATGAAACCTATTGATTTTCAGCTCACCCGAGTCAGTACAATGGGTGCTATGGTACTTGAAGTACGACATTTTTGTCATTTTTTGAGAAATTTCAGTTTGTTGGCACCATACAGCCTCTGGAGTGCAACAAGTCACCAATTTTATGATTGAATATTGTTCAGGACATTTCACAGATCAAACCTTTTGATTTTCAGCTCACCTGACTCAGTACAACGGGTGCTATGGTACTTAAAGTACGGCATTTTTGTTGTTTTTTGAGAAATTTGTGGGTGTTAGAATGATACATCCCCCGAAGTGTATACAAGTGTCAATTTTATGATAGATTATTGATAAGGACATTTCACGGATGTGGAAATGTTAGTTTTAATCTTTAAAACCTTTTATTTGATTTTGTATTAAAAAAACATGATAAAACCTACAGAAATTCAATGAAACATTTTTTTATGTGTAGTAATACATTATACAGGGTCTATCGTTAGAAATGGTACATAATTTTGTCAATTTTGAATTTGGAGGCAAATAAATACAGACAGCTTTTTGCAGTCGTTTTATACCCAACATATAGAAAATATACATACCTTCAACGGCTACGGTCCATTTCTTATCCTTAATTTTAATATAGGACCCCAAAGGACCTCTGGGTTCGTGTTGAAACTGTTTCCTATACTGAGAAATCATCTGTTTGATTCTAGGCATGTCTCTGCCATACAACAACAACTCGTTACCTGATTCGGCATTCACAGCGTTCAAATTATTCCTCTCGTTATTTATCTTCTGATCTATCTGCACAATTTCTTGTTTAAGGTTACTTTCTTCAGTTTCTCTGTGCGATAAATCGCCTCTGAGTTGGAATAAATCGTTTTTGGCTGTTTCTAAATGATCGTCTAAACCTTTAAGTTTCTTCTGGAGATTCGCGAGGCTTTGTATCCTCTCGACTTTTTGTTGTTCCACTTTCGACATATTCTCCTTCGACGTCGCAATTTCGTGTTTCAAAGTATCGATATCTGAAGTTTTGTTTTGTATCGACGTTAATATTTGTTGTTTTTCTCTTTTTTTCGTAGTTACGTTCGTTTTGAGTTCGTTTATTTGCGTCCGTATGTCTAATTGAGGTCTTTTCTGTACCTCGATTTGTTCTTTCACTTCAAATAATTGTTGTTCCAACAATTTATATTCTTTTTTAAATTGGTTCAAATTCTCGATTCGTTTTTCTGAATTTATCTTGAAATTGTTTAATTTCTTCTCTAAATTATCGAGATTTCGATTTTTTTCTGTTAATTCGTCTTCGACGTCTCGCACTTTCGACCAAACTAATTCTCTTTGTAACAACAGTTTTCTATCTTTCAACGATAAAATAGATTTGTGATTATCCATTTTTATTTTCAGACGTTTTATCTCTTCCTGTAATTTCCGGAAATTTTCTGTTTTATCGTTCATTATTTTTATAGAATCTTCTTTGTTACTTTGTATTTTCTTATATTCGATCTCGAGGGTTTCTAATTTCGTGGCTTTCATGAATAAAACGAATTTTTTCTTAGGATCGTTGCTGCTTAAAAAATTCCTCGAAGTATCTTGGTTCAGCACACATATGGGATTATCGATTTGTATATTCAAATTTGTAGTGATATTATTAACTTCTTTCAATTGGGTAGATATCGTTTCATCCCTTGCTGTTTTTATTCTATAAGAACCGCCCCCGTTTGCGTTTAAATTTCGAATAATATGAATACGATCGCCGTAAAGGTTCGGTTTATAAGCCATGGGTCCTTCGTTAGATAATTCTATTTCTATAGTAGCGGAAGATTTGCCCGCTTTTACGAATCCTTTAACACTGTTACCTCGGTTTGTGAGCGTTGCTTTACCTCCCAAACCAATTATTAACGCTGTTAGAATAGCACTTTTACCACTACCATTTTTTCCTGTTACGAAACTGATGTTATTGAGAAAATTCACTTCTAAATGCGAATGGCACATGAAATTCTTCAGAGTCATACAGTTTACAGTTCCGGCGCGTCTTTCTTTGTTACATTCAACGGTTTTGGATTTTTTCGGGGCAACGTTTGCCTCTTCCGATATCGGTTTGAAAGGTTTTCGTTTCCTAGACGTCATGTTGGATTAGTTTTATTTAAAAATAATATCGATCTATTATTTATCTGTAAAAACACTTAAAGCTACGTTATATATAACCATATAATCTTTGTATATAACCAAATTATACTTTTAATCTGTCATCTTTCAAAAACTCTCTTCTTCTTTTTCATCTAATTTATGTACTTTTCAAAATTTGGCGCAATTGAAATTTAGTAGGCGAATTGTTTCTATTATGAATTGTCCATCTCCTTTTGCGTTTAATACACGCATATCAATCTTTCTCTCTTCATTACATATGCTTGAACAATAGAGACAACATAAATAGTATAAAAATGTATTTGACGAAGACGGAATTCATAAATACATCTATGCTATGCTGGTAACATAACTTGTAGTTCGTAAGACAGAAATACATATCATCGTCATAAAGTCAAAACCAGAGACTCTGGTCAAAACCATAGATAAAGGATAGGTTAGGCATATACATATAAAGGGGCCTATACACTAGCAACTTAGTCATCAACCTTGTCGTCAACAAGGTTGAGGTTTTTGCCCACACACTAGACAACTAAGTTGACAACATTAGTTATTGAGATGATGAGTTGCTTATTGGTTGATTCAGTTTGGTAGAGTGTGTACGAAAATTTTTAAAAAATGAATGAAGATTTGATGATGTATATAATATTGAATGAGCTGACTGAAGATGATAAGCCACCTTCAAAGAAGAGAAAAATTTGGGCTAAAGAGTGGTATCAAAATCGTAGCCAGTTTTCTCATTCCAATTTAATGAAAGAACTACGCATCAGTGCACCTGAGGACTTCAAAAATTTTTTAAGAATGGATAGTAAAACCTATGATGAATTATTGGATAAAGTGCGACCTTTCATCGAAAAAAGTGATACAAAAATGAGAGATGCTATTACTGTGAATGAACGACTTTCTGCAACCCTGCGGTTTTTGGCAAGTGGGCAGAGCTTTGAGGACCTTAAATTTCTCACAGCTATATCTCCACAGAGCCTTGGAAAAATTATCATAAATACTTGCAAAGCTATAAACAAAGTTTTGGCAGAGTATATTCAGGTAAAGCAATAATGAAGCAATACTGCTTATTTTATGTTGTAACATATCTCTTGATTTCAGGTACCAAGAACAGAAGAAGATTGGGTTGCAGTTTCCAAACAATTTGGAAGGAGATGGAACTTTCCCAACTGTATAGGGGCGATCGATGGAAAGCACGTAGAAATTAAAAAACCAGCCAATTCGGGATCTTATTATTTTAACTATAAAAAAAAGTTTAGCATAGTTTTACTTGCTTTAGTTGATGCGAACTACGAGTTCTTAGTGGTAGAGGCTGGCGCTAATGGTCGTGTGTCTGATGGTGGAGTGCTATCTAACAGTAATTTTTATGAAAAATTTCAGGCAAATAAATTAAAAATTCCTGAATCAGGCGATCTTCATGATGACTTTCCAGAAAAAATGCCATTCGTATTAGTTGCAGACGATGCATTCCCTTTGCAAAAAAATATCATGAAACCTTACAGTGGCGACAATCTTTTAAACGATGAATTAATATTCAACTATCGACTTTCAAGAGCAAGAAGAATAGTTGAAAATGCCTTCGGTATACTTGCCTCAAGATTTCGTGTTCTGCTTAATGTTATTAATGTGTGCCCTGAAAAGGCAGCTTTAATTACTTTAACGACTTGTTATTTACATAATTACTTAAGAAGAAATAATTCATCAGTTTACTTGCGAGGAAGTGTAGATTTTGAAAATACAAATACTTCAGAAGTCGAGTTAGCACCATGGAGAAGTGACCCCCAACAACTATGTGAACTTGAACCTTGTCTCTCAAGAAACCCTACTTTCGAGGCAAAGGAGACTAGAAAGAAATTTACAACTTACTTTAACGGAGTGGGAGCTGTACCATGGAAAAATAAATATATTACATAATTACTTCATGTATGCTTTTATTTAATTTTTGTTCACAATTAATTATAGTTTTTACTATAAAAAATACATTGTTTATTTAAAAAGAGATTTATCTGCCAATAGTTGTTGAATATTGGTGTATGGACCTGGTTGAATGTTGGTGTATGGAGCTGGCTGAATATTGGTGTATGAACCTGGTTCCAGTTCTATCAGAGAGACGTTTTGCATGTTTTCATATGGAGGGGAGGACATGGTACTTGTACTTGGCAAAAAAGGTGTAGAGGATCTTGAAGGATGGAGCGGAGTAGAGGTGCCAGATGAGTCAGCTGAAGAGTTATTTGAAGAAATGAAAGGATGGGAATTTACAGAATTGAGGTTAAGTAACTCAAGTTGTCCTAATATTAATATTTCTTCAATTGCTTTCTTTGCGAATAACTGCTGACGTGGGGACAGTTTTCTGTATGAAATAGCCCAACTTTCAGCAAAAACAATAGCGTCATCCTTGCTGCTATCTTTATTGCCCATTTTTTCTAGTGCTTCCTTTAATAGATTATTTCGCTCTGTCATAATAATATTATGTTGCCCCACGACTTTCTTCCTCTTTTGAGATTGTGAATTTGGTGGTATTAAGTCAGTATCATTCTAAAACAAAAATACGTATTTAGTTAGGTGCCTACTAGAAATATTTTAATAAACCTCCCAATTTATAAAAATTAATAGATCACTGCTTACTTCTGTTTGTTCAAATTCATCTTGCATGTCATCGGCAATAGTAGACACTCCTGGAATTTGAGTCTCCTGATCCCGTAAAAAATCTAACATTGCAAAATACCATAAATTTGGAACATACTCATCGTCAGCTCCGGCACCTGACTTTTCACCTTTTTCAACTTTTTTCAACTCCCTCCGGTAACATGTACGTATATTTGTTAATCTTTTTTTTAGAGAATCATTATTGGCTTCTGGGTCTATTTCTTTATAAACATTTAATAACTTTTCCATGGCAATCTTTTTCTTGTTGCGATCTTTATAAACTTCTGACTTCACTTTCCATAATTCAGGTAGCTCTCGGAACGTTTCAAAAAATTCCACCCAAATAGGAATATTTGGTATATTTGACATAGCGTAAAAATTAGTAAAAGCCTTGCAAAAACTGAAAAAATAAATGAAACCTCAACCTCAATTTTTTCTCTTGTTTACTGATGGTTAGCTGCACAAACACAAACGATAATTCTGATTTCTTCTTCTTCCTTTATTTAGACGTGGCCTCCACCATCCAGGGTATCAAGCAAAAACTATAATTCGTCAACAACCTGTCCACACACTTTACAACATGGTTGAAAACATCAGGCTCCGCCTACCAAAAATCCAAGTCGCTTTGATTTTTCTCAACTTTGTTCTCAACCTGAAATTTCGTCTTCAACCAGCCCATACACTACTAAACCTTGTCGTCAACATAGCAAGTTGACGACAAGGTTGATGACTAAGTTGCTAGTGTATAGGCCCCTTAAATAAAATTACGTATATGAGGTTAGGTTAGGTTGATGTTCAATAGATAGATAGGCAACTCAGTATTAGAGTTTTGTTCACTAATTACAACGCTCTCTGGCGAGTGTACTCCGAAATAAAGCAAAAGCGGGAACCGTACATATAAAATTTAAATTTTTTTTTGGAACTGGAAGATTGTTCAAGAATTCATGAAGAAAAAAACTGTTTCGCTACATACGTTTATTTACAAGTTATATAATAATTAATATAATATACAAATATGGCCTTCTCAACCGAAGTATATATAGTATTTTATTCACTACTAATGGCCGAACTAATACCGAAAGACTTTATTTTTACTTTAAAATTAGTAATTTCCCCAATTATTCAAGGAAATCGAAATATCAGCTCGGAATACTGGTCAAAGCATTGAATAAAATCATTTAAACTGAGGGGATTCAATAAACGTCATTTCTACTATTATTTTAAATCAGTTTCATTGTCTTGGGATATTTCTTAGAGTTTATTTTTCATGTTCATTTCATTAAATAAATAAAGTTTTAGGTAAATATTGAGCTACTTCTCATTAGACAAATGAGGTAAATATTAAGGTTTTCTCATGTTAGTAATGAAAAAAATGACATACCTATAACCTATAACAGATTTTTTTAATATAATTATCACAGCTTTAATATTGAAACTAACGCCGGTACTCACATTTTCATTTTTTTTTGGAAAATCGATGCGTTTTCAGTGTCGCCCCGGCTTCTGCATGTTGTCACACAACAAGAAAACACCATATATTGGACTAGTTTGGTTAAATCAGTTTAATAAACACACACAAAAATTAAAATTCAACTTAGTCTCATTACAAACTAATTGTAATAATAATGATAATGAGTTGGACTAGGTATTGGTCACAGATCATATATAACTACTATAGTATTGATGTTGTAAAAATAAATCAACCTAACCTACCTATCCTTTATCTATGGATAAACATTGGGCGAGAAATCGATGCCCCTGCGTATTGTGTTCTCGTAAAGCCGCTGTGATGTTGCCATGTCTCAAAATTATCATTAAAAACTTATGATTTTTATTTTGATTTAAAAATACAACTTGAATAGCTTCTGTAGTGTAGGGTATTGAAAGATAAGTTAAAATACAAATTTAAATCCAAACTAACATCCAAGTTTTATGTTATGATAATGAAAAAATATGTTTATACTTACTACATATTAGTAACTTTAATCAATGGATCAGATGAATGACGAAAAATTGAGAAAATTTTCTTTACCGATCTGACAACGTTCAAATTTAAGGTGATTACAGCGCCTCTGGCGAGTGTAGTAGCAAACAGCTCTTATGGGATAAGCTGGTTCATAAGAGTTACCCATGATACTCTCAGTTATAGTATCATGAGAGTTACCTATGCTGGTCAAAACCTCGTATCTGAAAAATGGGCAGTTTTCAGGAAATAAAAAAACTTAAAACGGTAATAAATTGTCAAAAAAATCTGTATTTCGCAACATCTTTAAAAAAGAGTATAAAAACTAAATTAAAAAAATGTAAGTTATATTTTAACTAAACAATAAATATATAAAACCAGTTACGAGGTTCCGTTTAATAAAAACGAGTTACGAGATTTAACAATTTAAAAAAATAGTATCCTTTTTTTATAATATTAGTGTTTAAACTAAATACAAATATGAAATACAACCAAAATATTTAGAACTTTCTCAATGATTCGTAAAAACCATGATAATTTTTGAGATTGCAACCCAGACAACATTAGATATTCTATAAATATCCGTGGAATATTCATCATGGCATATTGGAATATTCTCTAAAAATGCCAAGAATATCTTTATGCTTTTTGGAATATTCCTAGAAAGTGAAAATGGGAATATCCTAAATATTCAGAGAATATTCCCAAATGAATATTCTTTTTCGTATTGTATATAAGCTAGGATTATTCTGAGAATATTCAGAAAAGCATCATCTAAGAATGTTCTTCAATGAATGTTTCCAGAATATTCAATATATACTATGAATATTCGTGGTAGATTCATTTGGAATTTTGTAGAATAATTTCAAATTGTATATTCAGGGGATATTCTTTGTATATTCAGAATATTGCAGGAATATCCTCAGAATGTTCAGAACCATACATTTAATGGGGGGAGATAGGGGAGGGTTAGTAAGTTAGTACAGAGAACGTCAGTTGCATTTTAATTGGCTGGCGGTTTTTTGTTGACGCTATTGGGTACCTGTCTTGATTTGGCCTTACGCTGAATGTTATAATTATGATTTATATCCTTGTTCTCTTTTTATCACACGAAGATATGACGAATAACATTATATCCACACCTTATCAACCCTTTATGTAGTAGTAATTTTATATATTTTTCTTATCTTATAATCCCTA
Source organism: Galeruca laticollis (assembly GCA_963921935.1). Taxonomy (NCBI): domain Eukaryota; kingdom Metazoa; phylum Arthropoda; class Insecta; order Coleoptera; family Chrysomelidae; genus Galeruca; species Galeruca laticollis. Next base: position 232,745,028 of record OY998175.1, read on the forward strand.
TCTGAAGTTTATTACATGGTTAATTTGATATATTATATTTATTATTTGTATGAAGGTTATTTTAACTATTTACACCTATGTAGGGTTGAATATCCATATAAATGTTTGAACTATATCTTTCGTCCCATGTGAAAAATAATATTAATTTTCTTTAATCATAAGTAAATATGCTTAAAAGAATATTCTAGAAATATTCAGTTTGATAATATTCTAAAATGAATATTTTAAGAATATTCAATTTGATAATATTCTAAAATGAATATTTTAAAAATATTCATCAGGCTTGTACTGTGAATATTCACTAAGGAATATTAATAGAATATTCAAAAATAATATTAATATTATAAGAATATTCTTAGTTGATTCGGAATATTCTCATACTTTTTGGTGTATTTAAAGATTATTCTATGAATATCCCATGTTGTCTGGGAACTGATCATACTTATCACCTTTAATTGGAAAGTGTGCATTCTACACTTTTTTATAGAACCGACGGTCCAATTTATGATTTTTGACAAAGAAGACCATTCATGATCAAAATATAATTTATATTCAATTCCTTGTGAAGAATATCTAAGTGCTCGCAAATCTGTGACACAAAGTTCACCCTATTTGAGTCCAGGCCGTATTGATCAAAAATATTTAATTTCGTCATAGCTGTTAAAAAAATTAAAATCTATGTATTTCACTTTATAAGGTCCTTTTTCAGCTTTCCTTGACTGCTCAATTATTTGTACGTAATTTGAAGGTGCTTGAATTTCTTTTTTGCTGCCTCTATAGTGGAATGGACGCTGTCGCATTCCATTTGGGAATGTCCTTTTACTAAATATTTTTGAAGTATGAAATTTTTTTTTGAGGCAGCATAGTGAAGTAAGGCATTTGACAGTACGTTACTTCGGTTTTGAGCGCAGCAACCATCACTGTAAAATATTTTAGGTTTGTGTTTATCTTCTTCTTGTACTTCTGTGTCTAAAAAATCAATCAAACAAGATGCAAAGCAATTTGCATCCAATCCACCTTCGTCTTCATGCCATACATAACACACGACTTTATTATCCGCTAAACTATAAACAGTAAAATTGTGACAAGCAAGTTTTTGTTTAAAATATATCATGTCAGCGGGTAGACAAGGAACCAATTATACTGCTTGGACATCCATCGTGTATGCACACACTTCACTAGTCAACGCTTTATCTTTGTCCAGTGATTTTTCTTGTCTTGCCCCACATTATCCATGACGGGAATCTTTTGGAGTTGGAGTTAACCTGAATTTCGGTTGAGGTTGATTTTCTTGGAAGTAAATATCTTTACCTTTAATTTTGGATTTAAAGAAAAAGAGAAAAAGGAGGTGACGACATCTTGTTTAGGCTCCGGCACAGTTGAAGGAAAATCTTTAGATAACCAAACGTAAGTAAAACTTGATCCCATTTACCTTTTATCTGTTTACCCTATAACCCACTTCATAGAATTCGATTAGAGCTTTAAGGTGAAATGGAAGATAACTCGGGGGTCCCTCCGGGGCCCCCACGTGTTAAACCACCGGACATTCCAACAAAATATAGGTATCTAGACCCACCACCCTACATAGTAATTTTTGAAAGTAAGGATAAAAATGTAGCAGCATTACACCCAATCGCGGTCGGCAGAATTATTAAAAACAATAAAATTAATGGAGTAATAAAAGTAACAAGAAAAGGTACGAACCGAATAGGAATAGACTTCAAGAGTCATAAAGCAGCTAATGAATTTATGGAAAATGAATTATTAGTCAAGCAAAACTGGAATGGGCTGATCCCGGCAACATTGGTTTCATGTAGAGGCATAGTAAGAGGAGTAGAGTTAGACACAACGATGGAGGAAATAATTGAGCGAGGCAAATCAAGTACAAGAATATTAGGAGCAAGGAGACTGAGTAGAAAGATAGCTGAAAATACATATGTACCAAGTGAAACGGTTTTAATTACCTTCGAAGGTAGTAATATGCCGAAGACCATAGAAATAAACTATTACGAATTAAGGGTGCAAGTATATGTTGGACCAGTAATACAGTGTTTTAACTGTTTAAGATTTGGTCATTCTCAAAAGATTTGTAGAGGCAAAGAGAGGTGTAATAGATGTGGAGATAGTCATTGCGAAGAACAATGTAAGAAACAAATTCAATGTATATATTGCAAACTGGGACACAAGGCAACAGACAGAATAAACTGCGAAGAATATAAGAGGCAAAAAGAGATCAAAGAACTTATGACATATGAAAACATATCTTTCTATGAAGCAAGTAAAGGAATCCCAAGGGCAGGTAACCAAAGACAAAACGAATTCGTGTATGACAGGAACGCCTTTCCTAGCATGCCTACAAACAGTAATGACCAAAATAATATAATCACAGTTGCAGAGAGACAACAGCACAGCACAACATCAAAAACATATTCCCATATGGCCTAATCCCCAAGAACACGTATAGCCACATCTCCGGGGATACAATATGATAAAATAGCTCACAATAACTGCCTATTCCCTGCACCATTTATAACTCCAAACGATAGAGATAACAGTCACACTTCACTAGAGAATACAAATCAAGAGGATACAGTACAAATGGATGAAGAAATGACAGAAATAGTACCAATCAGCGAATTTTTAAAACATATATTAAGACAGACAACGCTAACATAACAAGAAATTGATAAAGTTATGGAAGCAACACAGACAATGGTAACTAATGAATATAACATCAATGAAACCAACAATACCAGGCAATCTAATGAAAACCCTAAAAGTCCCGCTGTCTCAGATGGCGCGGAATCCACATTTTAATAGAGCTAAACAAAATAAAAATCATACAGTGGAATGTCTGCAGTGCACTTGCAAGGTTAGACTCAATAAAAATTCTTCTCTCTCAGTATCAGGCAGATATTCTGATATTAAACGAAACACTACTGGACAGGACAAAGAGACTGAATATTGTAAATTACACAACCATAAGACAGGATAGATATGATGGGTATGGGGGTATTGCAATCCTCATAAATAAGCGCATTCCATATTCCAATAAGAACCTTCAATTAAATATTCCTGAAGAATGTCAAATATTAGCTACAAAGGTCAATGATTTAACAATAGCTACAATATACTGCCCACCAAATATACCTATCAATAGTATGCAATATGCAGAAATTTTTAACCAACTGGAGCAACCGTTTATTTTAATGGGATATTTGAATGCCCAACACCCAGCAATGGGCTTAGGCATTGCAAACTCAAGGGGAAGGAACTTAATGGAAACTTTTAATGAGTTAAATTTAGTATATTTAAATGATGGAACAAGAACTCGTATTACCCCTCCACACCAAAACAAGAGTGGTCCAGATATCACGGTTTGTTCAAATAGTATCGCTAGATATTCTCACTGGAGAACAATAGAAGATGTAGATACAAGTGATCATGTCCAAACATTCACAGAACTAAGCATAAACAACAATTTACCTACATAGGAAACAGCGAGGAGATCAAAGTGGAACATCAAAAAAGCTAACTGGGAGCAATACTTTTTAAGTTTTGATACTGGGAAAAAATATAACTCATATCAAGAAATCAAAGAGGAAATAGAAAAGGCAGCAGAACAAGCGATTCCAAAAACCAGTACAAAGCCAAGGGGAAAACTTAAGATAAGAAATCCTAAATGGTGTGACAGGCAATGTGAAGAGGCAAGCAAGGAAAGGAATGGAGCACTAAAAGATTATAAAGATCTAGCAAGTGAAGAGAATTATACAAAATATAAAAACACAGCTGCCAGAATAAGAAGGATCCTAACACAAAAAAAGAAAAACAGCTTTATTGCTTTTACAGAAAGTCTAAACAGAGACACACCAATAAATAAAATATGGAAAATAATTAGAAAGTTCTCTAACAAAAAGAGTACTCTCAGCACGCTTCCTTAGAAGAGAATTGGATAATCGATATGCTTGATGCAATTGCCCCACCATACATTCCATCAGAAGATCAACAGGAGTACAGTAATATTACACCATCCAAACCATTCTCAACAAATGAACTTAATATGACACTCAGAAACAAGCAAGACTCAGCACCAGGATTGGACAAAATAACATACAGGATGATCAAAAATATACCTACAGGAGTTAAAAATCAATTACTTGATATCTACAACAAGATTCTGGCTGGGAAAGAGGATATACCTGAAGATTGGAGAAAACAAGTGGTGGTACCCGTCCTAAAGCCAGGAAAAGCGCCAAACCTGTATACCAATTACAGACCAATAGCAATGGAATCATGTATGGTCAAAATTATGGAAGCAATGATCAAATCGAGGTTGGAATACCATATAGAAAGCAAAGAGTTGCTAGCAAAAGAGCAATATGGTTTCCGAGCAGGCAAAGGGGTCCAAGAATATACAGCGAGATTAACCACTGAAATATATTCCAATATTACGGTAAACAAGAAAGTAGTAACAGTATTTTTGGACATTTCAGCAGCGTATGATAACGTACTAATTCCCAAAACTGTAGAATATCTTGACAAGACCAAGATAAATTCAGATATCATAACATTCATTCATAACCTTCTAAAACAAAGAGAAATCTATATTAGGTCTCCAAACTCGAATAAAACAGTAGGACTCCAATGGACGAACAAAGGACTTCTTCAAGGATCGCCACCGAGCCCAATACTCTTTAGCCTGTACACAGCAACACTAGCAGAAACCATGGAAGATGAAGTGAATATAAGTCAATTTGCAGATGACACTTTGGTATGGTGCAGCAAACAGAATTTGGATACATCAATTCAAAAAATACAAACAACACTAAATAAAATATGGAATTGGCTAATTGAACATGGATTTTCAGTGTCGCCCACCAAATCAGAGGCCCTGCTTGCAAGAGGAGACCTAAGGAGGGCACCACCCAATTTAACCATAAACGGAGAGATTATTGAATGTGTTAAGGAAACAAAATACCTGGGAATAATATTTGATAGCAGGTTAAATTGGACAAAGCATATAGAACATATATGCAACAAAGCAACAAAAGTAATAAACGTAATGAAAGCCTTAACCAGAGTCTGGTGGGGCGCAGATCCTAAAATTCTACTGAATATATATAAAACAATTGTTAGATCTCATCTTGACTATGGATCAACACTAATATTTAAATGTTCTCAACAAAACATGAAAAAGTTAGATATAATACAATTCCAAGCACTGCGTATGGTAACAGGATGCATGAGAAGCACCCCCACTAATGTTTATTGGGAGAAACAGCAGAGATGCCATTACAGGACAGGAGATTATGGATATGTGCAAAATCGTCACTGAAGTGGATGGCACAAGAAAACGGCACAACAGCTGCTAGCCTCATGAAATTCTATGAATTATATAATGAATCTCCGAGATATTGGCAAAACCGGCAGGGGCGTACCGAGGGTGGGGCGGTAGGGGCGGTCCGCCTCAGGCCCCGCACCATCATAGGCCCCCAAACGGCCAAAAAATACAAATATATTTAAAAAACAAAAAAATGAATAAATTATCAGGCCCCATGACGACGAAGGCTTGTATATGTCAGACTACTCATTTTTTTTAATCGCGAACTTTCGGCCCTCAACCACGCCTTAGGGGTTAGTTAGTTAGCACTTGGTCAAGCGTATGTCACGACTCCACTTAGTCATCACGTTTATGGTAAGTTTGTTGTGATTGGACTCCATCGCATTTATCGATTGTTTCATGTTAAGTGTCAGCCTACTTCTATTGCCATAAACAATTTTTGACGAAGCCTATTGCTATGTATTGTACCTAATTGGTTGTATTAAGTCTTATCGAAATTTAATTTCGTGATCAGGAACATCCTAGATTACTGGATGTTTTTTCAAATAACGAAGTTCTAAAAAATAACTAAAATAACTTGATTCTGAAAAAAGTTATTAATAATAATAAAACAAAAAATACAAATATAACCTGTTACAAGCTCTGCTTTATCTCTCATTCTAGGATTGCCTTTTTGTTATTTTAAAAATATAGGCTAAAATATTATTATTATTTTGAGAGCCAAGCAAATGGACGATAACATGAAAAGAAGTTATCCCAGAGGATGGAAAAAGAAGAAAAAACAAAAAGCTAAAGAACAAGTAATTCAACGTTTGTCAGGTTCAATTTTGAAATTTACTCAAAGGGTGTCATTTCAAGCAAACACTGAAGCAGAGCTAGATGTGTCCAAATCTATAGAAAGTCCAAGTACAAGCGATGACCAACGAATTAAACACAAAGGCAATCAATAACCAGAGGAGAAGAACAAAAAGAAGGAGGACTAGAAAACGGAATTGAAGAAGAAAATGAGGAAGGGGGAATGGGGAAGACAATGAAGAAGACATATCCCCTTTGCTATGTTCTGACCCAGAATCGGATCCACCTGAAGAATAAAAGAATTTATCATTAAATTTTGATGTTGCACAATGGCCTATTCCAGTGCCATATCTTCTCAGGACCGAGATAATAAGACGAGGAAGTGAGATTTACCAACACTTAGAGGGACGATTTGGAGCTGTGCAGAAGCCTGGGGAAAATCACAAAGGTCATACCCGACAGTTGAACACTAATCGGTTTTACTCCCTAGTGGAGAAAAGATATTAAGAAAATGAATGGTTTATTCCCCTGAAAAGAAATCATTGTTTCGCTTCTGTTGCGAACTTTTTGATAACAATGATATACACGCTACGACATCCAGTTTCATCACAGGATTCAATAGTTTGTGGAAATTAAATCCTAAAGTGTCTGACCATGAAAGCTCTGAATTCCATGTTAACAACTTCGAAAAATGGAAAACTCTTGAAGTAAGACTTTTTCAAAGCAAAACTATCGATGTTGCTCATCAAGACGTTATGGAAAGAGAGAGGAATAAATGGAAGGACATTTTACATAGGCTCTTCGATATAACACTTTTTTTGGCTATACAGAATTTGCCGTTTAGAGGTCATTGACTCTGAAAACCGAGGCAATTTCATAGAACTTTTAAGTGTTCTGTCACATTATGACCCTATTTTAAATGAGCACAGCATACGGCTTCAGCAATCGTTGCAAGCAGGAATGATTCCAGTATCTAACTTATCGCCTGCAGTACAAAATGAGTTTATTTCTCTCTTGGGTAACGCCGTAAAAAAAGAAATAATTTCTGATATCAAGAAAGCAAAGTACTATGGAATACTATTTGATAGTACGCCTGACATATCTCACACGGAACAGATGAGTCTAGTAATAAGATATGTGAAAATTGACAACAGGAAAGTAGAGGTCAAAAAATCATTTCTAGGTTTCATTCCAATTAGTGGGAAAAAGGCACACGACATTACAGAGGACATACTTCAATCACTTGGAAAAAACAGCTTGAATATATAACTTTGTAGAAGCCAAGGTTACAATAATGCTGTACAACAACAATGTCAGGTGTTCATACAGGAGTACAAACAAGCATTAAAGAACAAAATCCGAAAGCGATTTTCGTACCTTCTGCAAACCATTCTTTCAATCTATGTGGCGTTCATGCTTTTGGTAGTGTTCCTGTTTGGGCCACATTTTTTGGAACATTGGAAAGCGTGTACAATATGTTTTCTTGTTTAATACCAATCTTTAAAAACTTCGAAAAGTTGTTCGATGCTGTGAAGAAATTGGGTGATGCTTCTGAATATCTATATACAAGGGGACCAACGGAGTTGCTGATGAAAAACATTTGCAACTTCAATTTCTTTTGCTTCTTGTACCTATGGTACCACATTTTACAAGAATACAAAAATACCTCCATATCCAAGATATTAGTTTAGAAAAGTATGTAGTCAAGCTGAAAACATTGAAAACATTTTTAGAAGAGAGTCGGGTGAATAAAGCCTTATAATATGCGACCACCACCTGTGCTGAAATGGACACAGTAGAAATCGCAAGCGAGTAAAAAAGATGATGCCAGGAAAAAAAGCTAAGGATGCAGGTTTGACCCCACAGCAAGAATTGAAACGTTCTATGTTAGAGTGTATTGACAACTTTCATGTAGAACTGGAAAAAAGACTAACATCGATGAACAATGTATGTGAACAGTTTGCTGTTTTGCTGTTGTACACTCAGAAAACCTGGTAAGATCAAATGATGAAACGATAATAACTCATATACATCAGTTCATAGCTACTTTCAATGATTTAGAGGAAGATGAAATGTTGACAGAAGTAAAGAGGCTCAGAAGGCATTCTGGTATAAAAATTGATGATGCAACCTCATGGACATCAATACAAATGCTGAAGTTTATTATTGAAATGGACTTTCGCGAATCGTTGCCAATCATAACAGAGGCACTCAAACTGTTTCTTACTATTTGTGTGTCCGTGGCATTTCGCGAGAGAAGTTTTTCAACACTGAAATTGATTGGAAACTATCTTCGTTCTACAATGAGCCAGTCTCGTTTAACAAGCTTGGCTATACTATCAATTGAAAATGACGTTGCAAAATGTGTTTCTTGATTTTACGTTTCATTGAAATGTTTTGTTCTCTCTCAATATTGTACAAAATGTACAGTTTTATCTAATTTTAGAATAAAATATCAATATAAACATATTCATACCTGTTGTCTGTTACCTTCATTGTTCTTGATAGTAATTTCTTTTAGAGTGACAGTGAAAAGACTTATTAGTGTTACTATGTGGAGTGTATACCACGATACATTAAAACCAACCTTTACAAACTTAAGATTTTAAAGGAAAAGTGAGGTGTTCCTCATAGATATATATTAAAATAACGTTTCGGTTATTTTTTTGACCTTCATCAGATTATAAAGTTCAGCGAATCAAACCTCAGCGAGCGCTCCATCATGGTAATTAGTTTTCTACACTTTTCTTTCTGTTTAAAATTGTACTATATCGATACATTTAAAACACACTACATATACGTGGACGTTCACAAGACTATTATATATATATAGGCACCCTTCATCTATAGCCGTCCCAGGCCCCCAACTATGTCAGTACGCCACTGAAAATCGGACTCTACCAACATTAATAGAAGGATTTGACCTTGCTCTAATGTTCATAGGAGACTTGGAAAGAACTAATAAATTACCCTGTTACGAAGGAACATATGAAGCTCAAGTAAAAGAAATAAAATGGATTGATTCAAAATTAACAAAAGATGACTCATCATGAAAAACAAAGTTAACAGACATACTCAGTACGAAATTTAAGAATGTTGCTACAATATACACAGATGCCTCATTAAATCCAATAACCAAGAAATGTGGAATTGGGGTGTTCTGTCCCAGCTTACAAACAGGATTTAAAAAAAGACTGAGAGATGACACTTGCATTTGTACTGCGAAGATTCTAGCGATAAACGAAGCACTGAAATTTGCAGAAAGGGAAAATATCCAAACAATGGTAATTCTATCAGACTCGAAAAGCGCCATACAAAAAATATCGGCAAAAACAGATGCAAATACAATAAAAACAAAAGAACTGATCTACAGAATGGAGGAAGAAGGCAATATGATACAAATAATGTGGATTCCGGGGCACTCAGGGATACCAGGAAATGAAAAGGCGGACAAGGTGGCAGCAGAAGCAAGAACACTAACCGAAAAAGGCAACAATAAACTACATTATGCAGAAATCACGAAGAACATCTAGGAAATGATCTGGAGCGAATGGGTTTTCAAGTACCAAGAATTAGGAAGACATAAGGGACAGAGCTATACTATGCTAAACCCCATACCAACAAAGAAGCCTTGGTTCAATGAAACTAACTACAAATCAAGATTCCACATTTCAACTCTATGTAGAATGAGAACAACCCACTGTTGTACACCAGTCCACCTAAATAAAATCAATATTAAAGACAACCCCCTATGCGACTGTGGGGAATATGGATATCTCAATCATATACTTTTTAGTTGCCCAAATCATCGGAATAATTCAGAATTATATAAAACATTAATCAAATTCACAAAAGGACCAATCCATGTTAATAACATTCTTATATACCCTAATTCTGAGGAAGCTTGTATATTTACCAAGTATTTGCTTGCTATTAGTAATATTAAGCTTTAGTGGTATGATTGCTGGCTTAATTACCAGATGAAGTATTGGCATGAAACATTTTTGAGTAAATTTGACATCAAATTAATTGACAAATTTCTTTTAGCTAATCCTGTACCACCATATCCTGTATACCTGGCGTGACCTTTGTGATTAGTTCTGGATCCGCCACAGAACGAGAAGAGTCTATAAACCCTTGTTATACCTTATTCTTCCCGAAGAGCATGGGACAAACCCAGATGCACTTAACGGTGCACTCTTCGTGAAACTGCATTCTAGAAAGAACCTGGCCGGATGCTATAAAGCAAGAGGTCAAAAAAAACCAGAAGAAGAAGAACGGGAATCTTTATTATAGTCATGGGATATATGTGTGCCGTTCAAGTTATGATTGGTTAATTATCCATATTTCTAGTGGAGTAGGCCTCATGGGGACACCACTATAGAAAAAACCTCTGGGGTGGCGTGGAAATGATTTGAAATAATGTTGATCTCACTTAACTGAATTCCTAACTTTTATGTTTTGAATAAATATCTAACATAAGTATCTTCTGTCACATCAGGAGACTTCAAATGGATTGGTTAGTCTACTCATCCAAGATCCACACCTACAATGCAGTGAATTCAAGTGGTAATTTATTAGCGCAAAATAGTGAAAATATATGGACTTTTTTATTTAATAAAGTATACGTAGGGGTCTCATTGAATTTAACACGTCTACAAAACCTCTAAACCTTAGACGGCGATGCTACGGGATATGAAGAAAACACTGATCGTATTTATTTGTATATTACAAATCTTATTTAAAATATATCTAGAAAATAACACTTAACAATTTCTGAGTATTTTCAAACGGTACCGAATCAGTTAAATATATACAGTATGCAAATGTGTTCAAGCCTTATGTTATTATGCACCATGCAAAATTTGCAGGTATTAGGGAATGTGAGCAACGACACAATAAACCAGGTGTAAGCAAGCAAATGCAATTGTTAATAACAGCGGAAGCGGTATAAGCAGTTTGTAATTATGCGGTAAGCAGCAGTAATACAATAATTACCTATCACAGTAGTCAACGGGATATTACCATCTTCGCGGTAGGGATGGTCAATCGGGATAGGTGGGAAAATGTGATCAGACCAGTTTATAACAAAAAAACTAATGAATTTAAACTAGATTATCAATCAATCCGTGGCAACAGCCTCAGACTTGGTTGAGAATCTTATTATTGTAGGAGAATATACACTTTTCTAAACAAAATGAGTGAACATAAAATAAATTACATCCGGCTGACACTTGGACAGCTGGTGGCAACAGCCTCTGATCTGCCTAGCAATCAGTTTTTAAATTTTCAAATTATCGGTTAAAATTATTCTAAAATTTTGGTCGGAAGATACGACGGCCAAATACAAGCAAAATAAAACTGTCTCTTAGAATAGATAGATATGAAACGAAATTATTACCGGCTGAGAGTGGAACAGCTGGTGGCAACAGCCTCTGATCCGCCCCACACTCAGTTTTAACTTTTCCAATTTGCCGGTCAGTTAAAACTATATATAATTTAGAACTAAAATAATTCAAGGTAATTTAGAGAAAATAATGCTCGTTCCGAAAAGGAGACGGCTGGTGGCAACAGCCTCTGATCCGTCCCACAGTCGGATTTAAATTTTTCAAATTGCCGGTTAGTTAAAACTATATATAATTTAGAACTAAAATAATTCAAGGTAATTTAGAGAAAATTTTCGGTTTTCAAAAATAAATTTTCACTTACTCAGAAAATAAGGGACGGTCGGACACTGGACTTCAAAACTATCAATTTGATAACTGATCACTGCGAGAGATATCTGGATTCAACTCCCAAAAACGCTCGGTTTTTGGAATTTATAATTTAATTCCTACCTAGAACTTTTGGCGATAACGGTGGTGAGGGAATTAACTTGAATCGATTTACTTACAACAAGAAATATTGCTACTATACTGGACGGCTTTGGTTTTAATTAAAATAGTTTATATACCGAGCGTCCCTGATAATTTAAATTTTGAAAAGCGGAATTTAATAAATTTTACCTATTTCTTTAGATGGTAATTCATGGCTTTTGCATTACTAATGAAATAAATATTTAAATTAATAATTGAATAGATGAGGCTTTTACTTGATGAAGATCTATACTGAACGATGAAATAAAACAGTATAGTTTGTTTAAATCTTCATTTATTTGAATTAATGTTCAATTTAAATTTGTTGACGCGTTTCACTAACACAGTAGCTTTGTCAAAACGAATGAAGGTAAAATATAAAAATGTCTTAATATATACAGTGCTAAATACAGAATTCTATTTACTAAAAGCTTAACAATGGTATTGAAAGAAATTACCTGGAAATTCATTCACTACAAACATTCCTAAGCTATCTTCTAGGTAAAGAGGTTCAATAAAGGAGACTGATTGATATCTATTTGGTCGTTAAGGAGATTACCTGAATATTTATTTTTGTTAATCTCTAGGGCCTCTAATAAATTTAAACTAAAGTATTTACCGACTACATGGAGAATTTCAAAATTTGGGTCGAAAACGTGTTGGTTTTCTAATAAATGATTTGAATAGTTAGAATCTAAGTTTTTGTTATCATAGCTACGTTTGTCTTCCGAAATTCTAGTTTTAAAATTTCTAAAAGTTCTACCGATATAAATTTTATTACAATGGCATTACCACATTTTAATTTATAAACTCGTGATTTGTTTAATTTTGAAGATTTAGATTTATTATTTTTAATGAATTTGGATAAATTGTGATCAGTTTTAAAGGAAATATTCATGTCTAAAGTTTCTAAAAATTATTTAATTTTTAAGGATGGTGTTCCAAAGTATGTTAAGCTTTTAAATTGTTTATTATTTTTATCTGAAGGGAATACTTGTTCTAAAGTCTGTTTTTTATCTTTTTATTTATGATATTTGGTGCGTTTTTTTCGACTAAGATCTCAGATCACTTCAGTTAAGGTGATCTTAGATAAAGAGATGTGAGTAAGCACCTAAAAGAACAACATTTCAATTGAAGCGCGCGATCTGTCGATAGATTTAAACTATACGACAGATTCGTATCAGCATCGAATAATGTTAATTAATGTATCCATAATTTGTAACAAAAGAAAAATAGATTATGTGTGTTTATTATTTATATGTCAATGGTTAAAACCTTAGATAACCTTAGTTAAAACTACATATAAACCAAGCAAATCAAATATTTCTTCATCCCCTCCACTTTATTTCCGATCAATTCCAACTGATACCCCCTTACAACACATTCAGCATCGGTGAAAGGGGAGGAAAAATCTCAGCTCATTTGAAGTGAGTAAAGCTTTTTGAACGCTCACATTACTGATGTGAGCTGAGATTAACTGAGATCTCAGTCAAAAAGAACGCACCTATTGTCAATTAAATTTGTATCGTAATTATTATTAATTGCTATTTGTTTTATGATATTCAATTGTTTGTTATAATTATTAATATTTAATGGGACTGTTAAGAGTCTGTGTATCATACTATTGAAAGCTGCTAGTTTATGACTGAATGGTTGGACCGAAGTATTATGAATTGTAATATCTGTATGTGATGGTTTATGAAATATAGAAAAATCATGTTTATTATTTATACTTGAAATTGAAAGGTCTAGAAAGTTTATAGACTTATTTTGTTCAAGTTATACGGTAAATTTGATATTATTGTGAATAGAGTCTATGTAGGTATTGAAGCTCTCTAATTGTCTATTTGTACCGATGAAGCTAGCCAAAATGTCCACATATCGGTGCCAGTACATAAATTTTTTACTAAGGGGGTGTTCATGAATTATTTTTTCTATATTATCCATGAAAATTTCTGCTAGTAGGGGGCTGAGGGGGTTGCCCATAATCAAACCATCTTTACTGCTATAAACCTCTCCATTGAAATGAAAATAATTTTGATTCAAACACACTTTTAATAAAGTAATGATATCAAAGTGAATTATAGGATTAAAGGCGGGTTTATACAACATTTACATAGTCATAATCATAATCACAGTCAGAATCATAAACTTAATCATAATCATAACTCTGAAAGGCGTTTATACAATTTTAATAGTCACAGTCATAAGCATAAAATTCATATAAATAAAATTTGCCAAAAAGTTAAATCAATGAAGTTAATATAAACAATGATTGACGGAGCACAGAAATACCTCCAAAAAACGGCCAATAAAATTAATTCTTCAACCAAGACGCCTTTTTGTCATCATTGCTCATAGCGTGTTTGTTACGACACATGCGCATTTCAATTCTCGTCTTAATCATAATCATAAAGTTAAAAGTTAGGAACTTCAAGGTCAGTAAAATTATGCTTATGATTATGATTGTGATTGTGACAATTGTATAAACGGTGCTATAAGAAATCATTAGTTTAACTCTTATGATTGTGACTGTGATTATGATTATGACTATGTAAATGTTGTATAAACCCGCCTTTACATTATTGTATGTGAGCAAGTTATCAACAAGAGTTATAGTTTCTTTAGGAGGTATTCTAGGGAATAGATTTGTTACATCGAACGATATGAATTTAGAATTATGGGGTAGTATTATATCTTGAATATTATTAATTAATTCCGTTGAGTTTTAAACTGAAAATCGAGGTATGAATGAACAATATTTAGAGATGACATCTATGAGAATCTTTGAAATTGTGAATGAAGGTGCTGTGAAATAAGAAACAACTGGTCTGATTGGGTATCCCTCTTTATGGAGTTTAATTAATGAATAAAGTTCAGGGTGTAGCGGATGGGGTAAAAATAATTTATATTTTTCTTTGTCGTCAATTATTGATTTAGCGTTATCTACTGCCAATTTTATTTTTCTGAAATTTATTAGTTGGCTCTTTTTTAAAGGTCTCAAAATTGCTTGCCTCAATAAAATTGTTGGTTTTTAATATATAATCTTCTTTAGGTAATGCTATTACCGTATTTCCTTTATCTGCTTTTGTGAAAATAAGACTATTTGATTTTGATTTTTGTTGAATTGATTTGGCGACTGATAATTCAAAATTGGGTTTGTTAAACTCGACTAATTCTTTTTTAAAAATTCCTGAAGCTTTATGTTTTATATTAGAATTATTTGGAAAATTATACAAATTAATTTCTGTTTCTATACCTAGTTTGTTGAAGTTATCCAATGAACATGTGTGTAGAATATTATGTTTAAAACCTTTTTGTAATAATTGAATTTCTTTATCTGAAAAAATTGTATTTGAAAGATTGACGAATCTATTAAAAAATTTATGTTCTGAGAATTTGGTTTGTGGGCTTTTTGATACTGGTTTGTTGGTTAATAATGACTTTAATTTACGTTTTTGTGAATTATTACTTTAATTTTATCTCTTATGTCCCTATCTAAAATGTCAAACTCTATGGGATGTAGTATACGTGATAGTTGTGAATGAATTACCTTAAAATAAATACTAAAAATATATCTCTTACTATACTGAATGTTCTTTTCTTCTTTTAACCATTTTTCTTTGCCATAGATACTGGCTTTGTTGGCTGGACTGCTCTTGTTGTCTGTTTTTAATTTCATGTATCTAGGAAATACACGATTTCTGGAACACTGCCCGAAGAACCACAAATTTTGCGTACACACTGCACTTTTTAAAAGTAATTTAAAATACCTTATAGCCAAATAGCTGATATCAGCTTTCTTCAAAAATTGAATAGATGAGGCTTTTTCTTGATGAAGATCCATACTGAACGATGAAATAAAACAATATAGTTTGTTTAAATCTTCATTTATTTGAACTAATGTTCAATTTAAACTTGTTGACTTGTTGAATTTATATCGGTAGAACTTTTAGAAATTTTAAAACTAGAATTTCGGAAGACAAACGTAGCTATGATAACAAAAACTTAGATTCTAACTATTCAAATCATTTATTAGAAAACCAACACATTTTCGACCCAAATTTTGAAATTCTCCATGTAGTCGGAGTTTAAATTTATTAGAGGCCCTAGAGATTAACAAAAATAAATATTCAGGTAATCTTCTTAACGACCGAATACATATCAATCAGTCTCCTTTATTGAACCTTTTTACCTAGAAGATAGCTTAGGAATGTTTGTAGTGAATGAATTTCCAGGTAATTTCTTTCAATACCATTGTTAAGCTTTTAGTAAATATAATTCTGTATTTAGCACTGTATATAATAAGACATTTTTATATTTTATCTTCATTCGTTTTGACAAAGCTACTGTGTTAGTGAAACGCGTCAACAAGTTTAAATTGAACATTAGTTCAAATAAATGAAGATTTAAACAAACTATATTAACTTAAATTAATGTTACGGGACTGAAACGGTACCAGAAATCAAAGTTGGAAAGTAAGTAACGAGTTATATCTACTTATTAAAAACTAAAATACCATCGTTACAAATGAATTGTAACTTCTGTCATTCTGACGATGATATTCAGTTATCGAAACAATTGTCAATTTTTTAGAATTTTAACATTTTTCATTATATTGTGGAATTAGCTAGAAACATTGAGTTTCATTAAAAACACTAATAATTCAACCTTTTTTCGCATTTTTTCTTTATAAACCAACAAAATTATGAAAGCCTGAAAATAGCATTATTATCAAGTGAAATCGCCCTGTAATACGAAAAGATATGGAAATTAATTTCTTATGAATTTGTCATACAAGGATGTGATGATAAAATAATACCACCAAAGATAAATCAGAACTGAACCATAACTTGGGAGATACGGAGTGAATATTCCTCATATTCAACTAGTCATAGGATCGACTTGCGCTCATTGAAACATTTCACCAGAATGATCAATTCTACAATATATCAAAAATTCAAGAAGTTTGACGGAGATCCATTTTCCCATATAAGGTGTGCGTGGTCCTTTGTAACAAGCTGGGAATGGATCCAATTTGATAAACGTTAAGACTGTTAATTAAGAATTAATGCGAGGTAATTAGTAATGCTTTAAGGGTGGTAAGACGTAATAAGGCTGAAGAATATTCTTAATATGGAAATGAGGGATAAGGTTATTTTAGTATATATAAAGTGATTAAATATCGCCAATACCTTGATAAAAAGGTAGGATGTTTTTATAAGTTAAATAGCAAGATTTTGATTTCAATTTCAACCAGTAACTAGGATGAAGCTCTGGGGGGTGATGAACTACCGGGAGATCTGGGTATCGGAAATTTTTTCAATTATAGGCTACAGCTCATAACTTTTAGTACATTTCCATAAAGTATAGGTTTTCTGTGATTATGTATTAGATTTTTTCATTTTTAGGGTTCTGGGGGGGCTCTATCCCCCTCATGCCCCCCTTAGTACGCCACTGATTTCAACTTATTATGGTATTTATAGTATCATGAACGATATTTGGAAGCGCCAGCCATAAAAATGCTAAAATGTAGGCAGAATGTGAAGAATTGATAAATCGTAAAACAAAAGTCTCTTAAAATAAGAAAACAATTTACTAAAAATATATTTAATCATCTTTTATTTATTATCATAGTAAGGAAATGAAAATTGGACGGTTTTTTTTTCATTTTTTTCTCGGTTTAGATCCCTCTTTCTTCGGCGACTTCGTTTTTTCGCGTCTCCTGGATTTACTTTTCGATCTCGACCTCCGTTTCATCTTCCTTTTCGGTATAGCACCTAAATTAGATGAAATTACTTTTTCCGCTTCTTTCGGTACTTCCTGCAGTCTGGCGAACGAGTCGTACCCATATTTACAACAACTTCTACCTGGAAAGTAACAAACCAACTAGTGTTTTAAATGAAACTTACTATTTCTAGTTAACTCCACAGTTTATTGAAAAATGTTAATAATTCTATGAAATTGACAATTGTTTCGATATTATCTAAATATCATCCTGAAAATTACAGAAGTTACATTTCATTTGTCAATTTTTTAGAATTTTTAACATTTTTCAATAAACTGTGGAGTTAACTAGAAACAGTAATTTTCATTTAAAACACTAATATGAGTAGATTCCACAAAGTAAGGGTTGAGACAGTTAATTTAACAAACTAACTGTTAGTTTCGTCTTCTTTACCCGATTCAAAAAATGAGCCTAGAAAATACATACAGTTATATCGAAGTTCTACTCCAGAATTAGTGTCCTAGCTTACCCTACACTAACAATATGTCAGTTATCAGTAAATTTATCTTGTTTAATCACTTACCATTGCAAAAATCCTCTCCGCAGTCCGTACAAGATACAACTCTCATTTCAACGACTCCAGATTTATTTTTGCTCTTCCTTATTTGCGAATCCATTTGGAATTGTCTACGTTCTTGTGCTCGACTTTTAATCTCCAATTTCCCGATTTCAATTAACCTTAAAAAATATAATAAACGCTCAATGAGGTTCATAATTTTGTTATTAGGTTTGATCCAAATTGTAACAACGACCGTCAAATTCTAGTTATATACTTCGTTTCCGTCATAGTGATAGCACATTATGTATGCATATCCCAGTTTAACTGTACTGGGTGGTTCTAGCACGTTTGGGTATTTCTGACCAGTTTTGTACGGTCATTTAATAAACACATTTTACGTTGAGTAGGGCTGCCAGGTATATAGTAGAATACCATTGTGGTCCTTTGCTTATTGTCCTGAAAATTATAAGTCCAAAATAACACTGTCACGGACAGAGTATCTGGTTTTTACGGAAGAACCGATTCAAGTTATGATTATATAATATAAATTTCATAGTGTTTTTAACGGGAAGCGGTTAATGAGTGTCGTAGGTACTGGTATGTTGTTTAATAATTGATTATTACTCATTATTTATTTTGTTTATAGCTCAACTACGAAAATAGCACTGTGCCTTTTCATAGAATGTTATATAAAGGAAACTTTTGACATGCATATTTGGTTCAAAACAGATTAAATTGTGTCCAAAATCATTAAAAATAACAAATCTAATCTTCAAAATTAAATAAATCAGTAGGTTATAAATTAAAATGTGGTAATGACTACTATGATAAAATTTATATCGGTAGAACTTTTAGAAATTTTAAAACTAGAATTTCAGAGCACAAACGTAGCTATGACAAGAAAAAATTATATTCTAATTATTAAAATCATTTATTAGAACACCAACATCAACCTAACCTAACAAACCAAACTTATTTATTCAATATAATGAGTTCCACAACTTTATCAATAACATAGTCCGATTGAAAAATTAGGAGAATTCAATAGTAGAACTAAGAGACCAATTATTATAAAGCTCAACCAATGGGAAAAGAAGCAGGAAATAATGAAAGAAAAGAAAAACCTAAAAAGTACAAACATTTGACTAAATGACGAATTGCCCAAAAAGAGTACAGGAAGACCGGAAATACATGATGCAGTTTATGAAAAGAGCAAGGGAAAATGGCAGTACTTTAAATATGATAAATTGATAATAGATGGAAATGTTCATGACAAGTATAGTTTCCAGGAAGGCCAAGAAAAGATAGAAAAGGCAAAGACAAATAAGCCTAAAAGGAAAGTAAACGTAAGATCACCGGAGGTAGAATAGAAGAAAAACCTAGAAGAAGAGGAACAACTGGAAGAAGAATATGGAGACGAAAGAGGCAATGAAGAGGAACAGAAAAATAGAGAACCGAAGGAAGATAGGATTCGTTTTAGAATTAGAAGTAACTTTAAGATTAGTAATAGTAAATTATAGATAAAGGAAATAACAAAAAAACATAATATAAGTACAAATGAAAAAGGTAGGGAGATATATAATAATAATTGTAATTATATGTTTGAAAAAAGGGTACAAGACAAACGTAGGGAAAACACTAATGATAAACCAGGCGATAAAAAAAGTAAATATCGATCAAAAAGGGGAAAGAAAAAAAGGTACGTAGGACTAAAGAAATTAAAATAAGTACTTGGAACGTAAGGACAATGCTAGAACCAGAAAATATGGAGGAAATTGCATGGGAACTGGAAAAATATGATATTGATGTAGCAGCGCTGCAGGAAATAAGATGGAGGGGGAAAGGAAGTACTGAAAAAAAATCAATTATTTTACTCGGGAAGAGAACAGCAAGGACAATATGGAGTAGCATTTATAGCGAGAGAAAAAATAAAAGGAAATGTAATGGAGTTTAGACCAATCGATGAGAGAATGTCTTATATAAGAATTGAGGCGAGACTCTTCAATCTGTCAATAATAAATGTTTATGCACCCACAGAGTTGGCAGAAGATGTCGAAAAGGAGGTATTCTATGAAAAGGTAGAAGAAGAAATAATAAAAGTGCCAAAACAAGACACGATAATATTATTGGGTGACCTGAAAGCGCAAATTGGAAAAAAAAATATTACATACAGATAAGGGGTATACACACATTACATGAAAAAACAAACAACAATGGACACAGAATTTGTAATCTGGCAGTAAACATGAACATGATTATTTGCAGTACGATGTTTCAACACATCAAATGGCATAAAGGTACGTGGAGATCACCTGATTGCAAAACATATACGCAAATTGATCATATATTGATAACAAAAAGAAAACGGTCGACAATGAAAGATGTCAGAACATATAGAGGGGCGTGTGCTGATACGGATCATTACATGGTTGCAGGCACTATGCTACAAAAGATAAAGATTGAAAATAAAAATAAAATATGCAATAAAAAATGGGACATAAGAAAACTAGAACAGACAGAAACACAAAACGAGTACAGAGATAATATAGAAGAACAATTCATTAATGAGGCAGAAAAAATTAGTGGAATTCAAGCAGGGTGGAAAAGGATAGAAACATGTATAAGTACAGCTGCAAACAAAAAAAATAGGAAAGGTGGTAAACAGAGAACAGAAGGAATGGCTCGATGAAAAATGCAAAGAAATGATTGAAATGAAAAAAGAAGCATGGGTAGAATGGATAAGGACGAACAAAAATGAAGAAAGAGAAACTTATGAAAAACTAAGAAAATAATAAAACAAGCTAAGAGAAAAACAATTGAAAACAGAATTAGTGAAATAGAAAGGGCAAGTTATGCAAGGAACACAAAAGCTTTTTATCAAAAAATAAATGCACAGACCCGAACATATAAAAGCAAAGCAACAGGAATAAAAAACAAAGTGGGAAGAATAGTTAATGAAGATACGGAATATTGTAGCATGATAAAAATACAATGCTTTTTTTTGTATTGTATTATACGAGTAACTCACGGAGGTGCAATAATTCGGTTAAGCCACCCACTGAGTATGCAACTTTATACACACTTCTGTATAGTTGGTTGTATAAGGGAATTAACTATGGGTTTTAAAATTATTTAAGCATATCCTGGAGTAACGGGATTTAAATAATGAAATGGGTGCCTTGAGTAATATTTTTATTAATACTTTTCATGTGATTTAACCAATCCATGAGTATTTTATCATTTTATGTGGGGATTTTATTTGACTGTCATTGGTAACACTGATTGTAAATGTCAATGGTAAAGTGAAGCTAAAATGATTGAAATCACTTGTCTGATACTTTTCGAATGGTTAAGTTGAGTGTCAATTAGGACAAGTCGTGAGTATAAAAAAATGGCCGGTGGCACATGGTTTAATCCATTTATTTTCGGGACTATCGTGGTGAAAAGCCCTTGGTAACAAGTTAAGCTTTCATCTTGTATATATTTTCACGGCAATAACCCCAATTTCTTTTTAGGGTTTTTCTATACACCACATAGTTTTTCACATACAAGTTTTTACAATATTTTTTGCCAAATGGATATGGTTTAATAGTTTTTATGGGTGATGGTAATCAATGATAGGATGATCATGTCCAGATTTTAAGAAGCCTCAAATTTCGGATGTTCCCTGTATGGGATATATTCTCGTAGGGACAGCTGACAGGCAGTTCTCCGCTCAGGGTTGTAGAGACGTGTCGTACCTCGGATTGCGATTAACGTTACAGAGTGACAAGAGCTTTTAACGGCGTTTCCAGTTCAAAGGACGAAGCTGGACTTATGTTTGTTGATGACAACTGCGGAATAATTCCATTATGGACAACGATTATTAACCGCATGGCTGAATCTTGTTCCATAAGTCAGATGTAGCTTGTCAATTAAGCCAATTGACGTTTAGTAGTTTGGACACTAACCGCAAGTAACGTTTAAAGTTTTATTTGTTTTTATCTGAACTTTGAGCAAATTATTCATTTTATAACTTCATGTTTTAACGTTTAATGACACATTAACTTTTATATTTCACTATTTAGTAACTTCACATTCTTATAAAGACGTCTATCAATTCACAGTTTTATTATTACATTCTTTCAACTTTTTAGAGTTGAAATATCAACTTTGTTATTGCATATCGCCCTGAAATTATATTTCAGCTTAATCTTACTATATAAGAGAAACTTTTGATCTATTTGGTTATATCTTGTTAATTATTATAGTTGTAAGGCTGTAACTGGTATACCATTTACATGTTACTAAAGATTTAGTGTATTGTACATAATAATCTCAGTTAGTTGATAACATTAGAAATTGTTAAACATTTTAAATTAACCAACCATTGATAACTGATTATCAGTTCATAATTAGAGTTGATCACCTCATATTTATTGAGACAGGTTTTTACACCATCTGTTCAAGGTACCATCCATTTAATTAAACTGTTTCATTGGCAGTAAAATGTGTTTTATTTGATTCACAAACGTAAAAGCAAAACGATATAAGTAACATATTTGAAAAGTGATAATAGCTAATTTTTTCATTATTGGTTTCTTGATTAATCAGTAAGTTTCTTGAATGTCCTACTAATCAAGTGGCGCCTTAAAAAAATAATACAGGACAAGCTTTCAAATATTCCTCACTCACGACCTTATGCTCTCCGGCAAAAAGCGAACCTTTGGCAATGTAAGCTCGCTTCTTGTAGTAACAACAGCAAGGTAAGGTTACAATATAGAGAGACATGGATGGAATACTTTAGGGAATTACTAACAGAAACAGAAGTAAGAGAGGATGTTGATATAGAAGCAAAGAACAAACAAGATGGAATCAAGAGCCCAACGAAGGAAGAAATTAGAGAGGTAATTAACAGAAGTAAGAACGAAAAAGCGCCAGGAAGCGACGGAATCAACATGGAACTTATCAAATACGGAGGGACTAAACTGTTAGAAAAATTATACCAATTGATATATAAAATATGGGAAGAAGAAGAGATGCCAGATTAATGGAAGGTGGGACAAATAGTAACAATACACAAGAAGGGAGACAAGCTTGTGAAAACTTCAGACGAATTACGCTACTGAATACAGCATATAAGATAACAACAACAATCGAAAAATAAGACTGCATGACGCAGGTTACAGAGGTGGAGAATATCAGTACGGATTTACAAAGGGAAGGTCAACTACAGATGCGATACATATACTGAAACAAATTTTGGAAAAGTCCAACGAATATAACATAGATATTGAGATACTATTCATTGACTTCCAAAGAGCATTTGCCTGAATAAAAAGGAATCAATTACTGAAAGCGCTGAATGAAATGGGAGTTTATAATAAACTGATGAGATTAATAAAAATGACACTAGACCAAAGCGTAGCAGAAGTAATAACACAAAGAGGGAAAACAGAGAAGTTTACATATAATAAAGGAGTCAAGCAAGGAGACTCTTTATGCACAATGGGCCAATTGTGGCCTAAGTGCTGTGGGGTCTACCCACCCTTCCAACCTTTACAGAAGGAGACTCTTTGTCGATAACACTATTCAATTTGGCACTAGAATATACGTTGAAAAAAATATGTAAAGGAAATTTAAGGACCAGAGGAGGACAAATAATAGCATATGCCGACGATGTAGCACTAGTGACTAAAAACAGAATGGTAATGGAAGAAATGTTGGAGGTAGGGAAAGAAAATTGTACTGGTGATAAATACGCATAAAACCAAATTATTAAGACTCAAAAAGAATTGTGAGTACAAAAATGTGAAAATTGGAAGATATGAATTTGAAGAAGCGGATAGAGTTAAATATCTGGGAATAACAATAAGTAGCGATGGAGACAGAGAAATTGAGATGAGGGAAAGAATCGTAGCAACAAACAAAGCATTTCAGGCTAACAAAAAATTATTAAAAAATGAAATAATTAGCAAGCGTACGAAAATAAGAATATATAACACAATAATTAGACCGGTGATGATGTATGGGGCAGAAACATTAACTATGACTAAAAAACAACAAAAGGATATGAGAATACAGGAACGAATAATACTAAGAACAATATTAGGACCAAAGAAATAGGTGAAGAATATAGAAGAAGAACAAATATGGAACTATATCAAGAGATACAAAAATACATAGTAAGAAAAATTAAGGAACAAAGATTAAAATGGTTGGGACACATATGGAGAGCAGGTAAGAGAGCAATAATATGGTAGAGTGGAAGCCCTTAAATAAGAGAAGAAGGGGAAGACCAAGAATAATTTGGTTGCAAAAGGTAGTAGGTGATCTCAAGACTATGGGAATTAGATACTGGGAAGAGAAAACGCAGGACAGGAAGCAATGGCTACCCGTCTGATCCACCCTTAGAGAAGGATCTAGAAAGCTCGTAAGAGCGGCGCTACTCCTACGGGAGTGTTAAGCCACTATATATATATATATATATATATATATATATATATATATATATATATATATATATATATTCCGTTTGATAGATCTTGAGTCCTTATTTGTGAGTGTGATTAACAACTTTTTCCAATTGTCTGGAGCTACCTTTGATAGGGAATTATGTAGTAATTGTTATACGTTTTTTAATTTATAAGATTTCTTTTTCTGTGCTACGTCACCCTTTATTTGCGCCCATATAAGTTCAATTAGGTCACTCTCGCAGTGGTATGGTGGTAATCGTAGCACACTTACTCCACGATCTAATTCCATTCCGACAATTACATATTTTTTGAAATTTGTTTAGTGCTCTTTTTCAATTGCCAGTAATTCTCTTTTTATCGTATGCTCCTTATACATGATGTTATGTATATCCAACCAGGCAATTATTTCTGCTGCAGCTGTTGGCAATGTATCTACCAGTCTTGAATGGCAGAACAAAGTAGCGCTCTTCAACGCAACCACATAAGGAACAGGAACAGTGAAAGAATTGTTCACTGAACGATTTGAAGTATACTTAATGTTGCCGGCTTTCATTGTACATGGGTGAGTATTTGAGGTCTAATCTTAATACAGGCTTGTAGAATTTGTTCCTTAAGTTCATTAAAAGAACTTCCTGTTCGCATGGAATCCACAAATTCTCGATTTCACATAACCCCAGAAAAATAAATCGTTGCATGCCAAATCTGGAGATCTAGCAGGCCATCTAATATTACCATTCGTGGAGATTGTCCGATTAGAAAATTGTGTATTTAAAAAATTTATTGCTAAACGATAATTATGCGATTTACAACAGTCATGTTGGTACGAAATATCATTGAAATTAACCCCTAATTGTACGAGGGCAGGAATAAATTGGTTTTGCAGGATATTCAAATATTTTTATTCGGTTAAATTGCCGTCAATAAAAAATGGTCCAATTGAATGTTCACCTAATATTCCAGCCCAAACATTTAACTTTTGGGTATATTGAGTTCTACTATTGTAGTGTTTGTGTAGATTTGTCCTGGACCAATATCGCATAACGGATGGATTATGTGCACCGTGTATGGGAAAAGTCGATTCATCTGTGAACAAAATATTTTTCGAAAAATTTGCGTCCAATTATATTTTTCCATAACTATTTCACAAAATTTCATTGGAAATTGATCGTCTGGAAATATTTCATGACTCTTTTTCAGTACCGCCCTCGAGAGGCGCACGCGTGATTCATATATTCTAGTATTTTTATTTTAACTGTAATAATCTACGCTGACTTTAGATTGTATATCTAACCATACCTCTCCCTAATACACTGGTAATTCCATGCGCCTCTCACATTTTCCCTTTGACTATGAGGCGATTATTGTTTTACGCTAGAATTAAATCAGGAATTATTTTTGTTATACTTAAAAAGGAATATCGTATGGGTACTTATACTTTCAACGCGTAGATTGAAAATGAAGATAAAATGTAGATAAAATCATTTTATCAGGAGCGTTCAGAATTGAATATTTCCCATGTAATGATTGGAGTGATCTTTGAAAAACAATTTGTGCAACGATACTTCTTTAGTATGTTTTGATACCCTGTTAAAGAAAATAGGTGATACACTGAATGTACTTGTTTCTTTCTTACATATTGTCGCTTATGTACTTTGTATTAAAACCCTAGAATATTCCTAGCACTGTCTGTATATGATCTAACAAAATAGTAGTTACTTTGTTTATTACGGATTCAAAATAATGTAAATAATTAGGATTACCTTGAAAAATAATTTTCCTCTATCTTGCTCTTTGGTCGAAGGTCTGTTAGCATTTTCCAGTCGATAGAAACTGCAGCCAAATCTTCTAATTTCAAATTTGCCATTTCAGCTGGTAAAGGATCCATGAAACTGTATTTTTCTTTCCTACGTTTAGCTTCGTTTTTGGCTGTTTTGAATTTGAAATTTTTTTCTTTTATTTTTATACTTTCCGGTAGGACTTTTTCCGGTTTAATTTTGAAATCCGGTACTTTTTCCAGTAATCTTCTGAATTCTTCTTTCGAATTTATTACGGCTTTTGACATATCCAGGATAGGAGCGGTTTCTTTTTTCTTAGTTAGAAAATCGTCAAGTTTGGCCATTTTTCAGATTACTTGAACGAATATTTATTATTTATTTATATAGGATGTCCAACCGAATACAATTTCGTTAAAACCTCATATACAGAATGTCCCAAGAAATGACAGTTCTTGACGAAAATATATTTAACGTTAAAAATTATGTTTTTTTCAATTTTTTCCAACAAATTCTGAAAATTTTTAAGCAAAACAAAAGATTCACTACTACATGCGATTTTACAACTTTTTTTTTATAACTTTTAAACGGCCAGAAAAAAATCTAAAGTGGCTGTTCCGGATCTATACGTATTTGGCATTAACGACAAGAGAACGATGAAATTAAACAATTTAATTTGTTTGAAACTTCATTATATTTGAACTAAGGTTCAATTTAAACTTGTGGCCCGTTTCGCTAACACAGTAGCTTTATCAACCGAGTGAAGGAAATTCATTTACTACAATCATTTCTAAACTATCTTCTAGGTAAATATGTTTAATAAAGGAGAAGGTTGATATCTCTTTGGTCGTTAAAAAGGTTACCTGATTATTTGTTTTTATTGATCTTAAAAATTTAATTTAAAGGATTTAGCGGAATATAAAGAAAAAATAATGAAGACAGAAGAAGTAAGATTCAGTAAAATTGCAATAAGTAAATTAAGAAACACAGAAAAAAATCTAAATATCAGGAAGAAACAAACAGGGAATTCGAAAAATTGATTAATGAAAACAACGAATGGACACTCGAAAAACGGTGGACAGTATTCAAACAAATATTACTTGAAAAAGCAGAGGATATATGTGGAAGAAATAAATTCAACAAACATTTAAAGAGGACTAAGTGGTGGAACGAAGAAATATAAACATTAGTAAAAGAAAAGAAAGCCGATACTGTCGACCACTCCATACTTTTAGATACACTAGAAGATATGGGTGTAAGGGGTTTAGCTCATAATTTATTCAAAAGTTATCTAACAAGCAGAACACAAAAAACTAAATTCAAAAATCCTGTGAGTGAAGAGATGAACATTAAATGTGGTGTACCTCAAGGAACAGTATTGGGGCCGGTGCTATTCGTAATTTACTTAAATAATCTATTTGAACAGGAAACAATCGGAAAAATAATTAGCTTCGCGGACGATACTGTGATTTATTACAAACGTGATGACTGGTATAATCTCAAAATAAATATTGAAAATGATTTTGGAAAACTCAAGGACTGGTTCGACAGCAGATTACTCTCAATAAACTTTGACAAAACTGTATACTTACCCTTCAGTAGTCATGAAACGTCTCTGCCAAAATACAATCTTAATATCCAACAAGATTTTTCAATTAAACCTGCAAGAAGATTTAAATACTTGGGTATTTACATTGACAATCACTTACGATGGAACCATCATATGGAATATTTAAATAAAAAGCTTCGGAATATCCTATTTCGATTTAAGCAAGTAAGCCAATTTTTGAGCTTTAAATCTAAAACAATACTGTACCACAGTTTGGCTGAGTCACACCTCAATTATGGAATTATTGGCTGGGGAGGAGTATCAAGGAACTGTCTAAATGCCCTCGAAGTGTCTCAAAGGCGATTCCTCCGAATGATTCTCAACAAACCTAAAAGATATTCAAGCTCACTACTCTATACTGAAACACAAATATTAGATGTTAGACAATTATACATTATTCAGATAGGATGCCATAAATATAAAAATAAATACAAACTTACCACTCAAAATCATAGATACGCGACAAGATCGAATAATCAATACTGTATACCAACAGCTCTTAAAACAATAGGTCAAAAAGGTTACTCCTACTTGGCATCTAAATTATTCGGGAAACTACCACAGAGAATTATCGATGAAACTTCTTTTAAACACTTCAAAACCCAACTAGTAACATTTGTTAAAGAAACAGACAAAACAAAAATACAAAAAATGATAGAATGCTGAATAAAAAAACAGAGAAGAGTAAACTCATATACGAAATGTATGTCTGAAATACAATCATGTAAAAATGGATTTATATTGTTTTTAACTGCATTTTTTTTTAAGTTTTGACACACTTGCCTATATTCACCACATACAAGTATGTACAATACTTCTGTGGATGTCTAGATGTTTATTTAATTTTATTTGTATTTTATCACTGTATTTGTTAAATTTATGAATAAACGTTATTATTATTATTAAAAGAAAACCTCATGGAAAAATACCTCCAAACAAAAACACAGGAAGATAAGGAAATATATAACGGAAAAAGAAACATCGTCAAGGACGCGGTTAAGAAAGCGAAAAGGGACTCATGGAAAGAATTTGGAAGGGAGATGTCAGAGACACATGTATCAGATAATAGAACATTTTGGACAGCAATAAAAAGACTACGAGGAAGTAAAGGAAAAGATATAAGAGCAATAAAAAATAAAAATAACGAATTGGAGACCGAAATAAATCAAATGCTAAAGACTTGGAAAGAACACTACGAAGACCAATTTAGTAATAGGTTGAAGAGGAAAACAACGAATATAGCGAAAGAAGAATGGAATGAACATGAATACCATGCATTCCAAAGAGAAGAAATGGAAGTGGCTATGAATAAACTTGAAATACGAAAAGCCAGTGGGGAGGATGAAGTAGCGCCAGAGCTGATAAGATGGTTAGGAGAAAAAGGAAAAGACTAGCAGTGTCTCATATGGGATACTCAAAAAATCCCCAAAGACTGGGAAAATAACCTTATACTGCCAATACATAAAAAAGGGGATCAGACACTGTGCAACAATTATAGACCAATATGCTTAGCCCAAAACAGTTTCAAAATCTACACGAGAATAATAGAGATCCGATTAAGACGTTATGTAGAAGCAAAATTAGAAGAGGAACGAGTGAAAATTGGGCTCAGTAAGTAAGCAAAGTTCTATGAAGAACTGGAACAAGAAGTCAATAAAATACAGAAATTTGATGTTAAATGTGTAATAGGGGATATGAATGCAAAAGTCGGAAAAGAAGAAGAGTATATAAAAGTAACGCGAGGAAAAAGTAGACACGCACTCAGTAATGATAATGGCAAGCGACTCATAGAATTTGCTTTAGAAAATAAAATGAAAATTGTAAGCACGTCATTCGACCATAAGAACATCCACAAGGAAACCTGGTTATCACCAAATGGCATAACAAAAAACCAAATAGATCACGTCTTAATAGAAATGAAGCACTTAAAAAGGGTGACAGATGTACGAAGTTACAGAGGAGCTGATGCGGATAGTGACCACTTTTTGGTAATTACAAAACTGAAACAAGATAAGCCACCTAGAATTGAACAAGATAATAAAAAACGGAAAAAATACGATTTAGAAAAATTGAAGGACGAGACCAAAGTAAATCAACAAGAAATCAATAAAGAACTAAATTTAAGACCTTGCGTCGAGCAACTAGAAGAAGAGTGGTCACATATAGAAACTGTAATGAGAGATGTAACAAATAGGATACTAGGGAGCCCCAAGGGAAGAAAAAAAGATTAGTGGTTTGATGAACAATGTATACAGGCGTTGAAAAAAAGAAATAAAATCAGACAGACTATTAAAAGAAAACAGTGAAGAAAATAGACTAGAGTATAAAAAAGCAAGGAAAGAAGTCAAACAAATATGCAGAAAGAACAAACGAAATTACTTTGAAAGGGAATTATTAAAAATCGAAGAAGCTTATAAAAATGAAGAAGTGAGAAATTTTTATCATGAAATAAGTGAAGGGAAAGGCCACAACCGGAAAGCACCTTATTTTTTGAAAAGCAAAGAGGGATATCAAATAGGGGATAGGGAAGAAAAAATAAATAGATTTGCACAGTATTTTGAGGAATTACTAAATGATGGTGAGGAAGAACTAGGCGAAAATGATAATGAATCGGAGGAAGAAAATTGTGATGAGGAAGATCTAGCCATAACGGTCCCAAAAAAACTGGAGGTGACAGAATGCTTAAAACATATGAAGAATAATAAGAGTGCAGGAGGAAACAATATTCCAATAGAAATTTTAAAATATGGAGGCGAACAATTAACGGAGAGAATATGGCAGTTGTTCTAATTAACCCTTTTTTACGTGGGCTAATAGATGGAATGAAAAGTTCTTTGTTGTTAGCTGATGTACTCGAAGGACCAAATGATTGTATTCAATATGTCGTAGAATGTATGATGAAATGGATGAAGAAATTAAACACTTAGTTCACGTTCATTTTTATATATTGCAGGAATTTATAACTTTTTTATTTTTGCGTAGACAATTAAGAAACTCACTTGATCATACGCGTTACACTGTGATTATTTAACACATAATCTGAGGGATTAATGGATGATTGAAGTTTAAATACACATGTTTGGTACCGGGACAAAAAACGCCGGGTGCTCTTATAACTTGAGTACCATTATGAATGATGATTAAATGATGTAGAGTGAGAATGTACGAGTGATGACTGGGAAGTGGATAAAATTGAGGTTGTATTCGTATTTATACGTCGGCTGACGTAGTTGCGAGGAAGGAGCAAAATATTAGGATCTGGCCAATGGGATAAAAGAGTTTGAAACGTAACGGTCAGATGCAGCGAGTGCAAATTTGCAGTTGGGGTGATTTTTTATGGCCTGAAAAGGTTTCGTAGATACAGATAACAGGGTTTGGAAGAGAGTTTTTTTTGAAGCGATAAGGTGTCGGGTACTTTGAAATATTTATTGGAATTTCAGAAAACGATATTTATCTGTTTTTCTTAGGTGGTAGTAAAGTTAAAATGAATTTTTTGTTGATGTAAAGGAATATTAAATGTTGAGCATAAGGATATATTTAGTTAGATGTTTTGAGCAGAATATTTGAATTGTATTATACAGTACAGTAGTTGTTGAAACAAGTATGGCGAGAAGGAAAATCCCTAAAAATTAAAACAAGGCATTAATAATTCCAATCCACAAAAAAGGTCTCAAGGAAGAATGCGATAACTACCGCGGAATAGCACTTTTAGATGTAACATACAAAGTTCTGGCAAAAATACTTAAAAATCGATTAGACAAATACCACAATGAAAATGTAGGAGAATACCAAGGAGGTTTTAAAGCAGGTAGATCGACAATAGACCAAATTTTCATTATGAAACAACTTCAGGAGAATGCTTACGAACAAAATTTAAGTCTGCATATGCTATTCATCGATTACAGACAGGCCTATGATACTATCAAAAGAAAAAAAAATGTATGAGGCAATGAGAAAGTTGAAAATACCAGTTAAATTGAGAAGACTAGTGGAACTGACCATACGAAAAACCGAGAGCAAAGTAATTTTGGAGGGCAGTACTTCTAACGAATTCAAGATAGAGAAAGGTCTGAGACAAGTAGACCCATTATCCACAACCCTCTTTAACCTAGTTCAGGAAATTATACTAAGAGAAAGTGGTATAAAAACCCGAGGTTTAATTTATGGGAATAAACATCAGTGTCTAGCATATGCGGACGACATAGTACTTATGGCAAGATCCAGGAAAGAACTGCTAAGCGTATTTAAGCTACTGGAAGAGAAGGCAAGAGTATATGGTCTAGTGATCAACGAGAAAAAAACAAAATACATGGTAATGAAAGATAATGAAAAAACCGATATTATTATAAATTGTAATGGAAACAGAAGCTACAAAATAGAAAAAGTGGAACAAATCGAATATTTGGGAGTCACTATCACAAATAAAGGAGACGAAGAATGGGAAATAGAAAAATGGTTAACAAAAGGCAGTAAAGCAGCAGGAATGGTATCACAGATGTTTAACTCAAAAGTCATATCACGAACAGCTAAAATAAGAATGTATCAAACAATAATAAGACCGTCAGTTACCTACGCTTGTGGAACCTGGACAATGAACAAAAAAAAGCAGAATAAACTAGAAATATGGGAATGTAAAGTGCTCAGAAAGATTTATGGTGGAATAAAAGAAAATGGAATATACAGAAGAAGGACAAACAGAGAATTATCAGATTTGTATAATCACCCACGTATAACCCATATAATTAAAGCACATAGAGCGAGATGGTTAGGACATACAGGTAGAATGGCAGAAGATAGATGGGTAAAACGAGTGCTGAAAGGGGGAGAGGGTGGTAAAAAGAGAAGAGGAAGACCAAGGAAGAAATGAGTGGGAGTAAGGGACTGGCAAAACGAGGCGAGGAATAGAGAAAAATGGTGAGAGAGAGTGAAAGATCTCGAAGCCGAGGGCCAGATAGGCCTGTAGTGCTGATATATATATATATATATATATATATATATATATATATATATATATATATATATATATATATAAGTTAGCTTCTCTAGATTTAGGATGTGTGAGTTTAATAGCTCTATCATTTAGATTATTAATTACACTGTTTTTGTGACATTATGGCGCATTTGAATAAAAGTTTGTGAATCTATGAGATGCATCTGGTTTTGTACACCAGTTTGTTGTAATATTCCCGTTTTTGTCATATGAGATGGTGGAGTCTAAGAAATTTATTGTTTTGTTATTGTCTGTTTCGATTGTAAAATTCAGTCTCTCATTAAAATTATTCAATGTATTCAAAGTTTCCTTTACATTAAATCTTTTATAAGCTCTTTAGATAAACAGAAACAAATATTCAGGTAACCAAATAGATATTAACCATTCTTCCTTATTAAACTAGAACATAGTTTAGGAATAAATTTGCAGGTAAACTTTTTCAATACCTATGTTAATATTCGTAGAATCCCGTATTTATGCACTGTATATAGTAAAACATTTTTTCATTATAACTTCACCTGTTTGAGAAAGCTACTGTGTTAGCGAAACGCGTCACACGTTTAAATTGAACATTAGTTCAAATATAACGAAGTTGTAAACAAATTAAATTGTTTTATTTCATCATTCAGTATGACTCTTCATCAAGTAAAGGTCTCATCTATTCAACGACAGGACAGTTCGCATTATGAATATAGACACGGTGGCGTACAATTTACACATAACATATAAGGTGATTGAGAAAACATATTCAATTATTATACAGAGCAATCAATAAACTAAAATCACTGTTTAGAAGTATAGGCATACGCCACACTGTGGGGCTTCCCCATTTGTTCACTGCTATTAACAATTTTATTAACAAAAAACAAATATATTAAAATTTGAGAATCTTATAATGGCCATTTCAATCACCCGATTATTCCCCATCGAATTTCTAGACGAACTCGATAGAAAGTTAAAAAATATATATTCTACGAGCTTGGAAAATGTGCGGAAATTCTTAAAAATTATCACAAACGCGTATTAGGAAAATTTATCAGATATAATTTGAATTTCAAGGAATCAAGTTCAAAGCTCAGTTAAGTTGCCCCCCCCCCCCCCAATAGATATTTTCAATAAGAACAAATATAGTCGTTATGCACTCCTCATGCACCAGTATGCTCCATGAATGATTTTCTTTGCACCACATTCCCCGAGACACCACATATATTTGTTTATGGAGAGGGGATTAATAAACGCTAGCCCCCCCCCTCATCCAATAGGGATTTTCAAATTTTATAATTCTCCATCAAAAAAATCCTTTCCACCCGTCTCCTTTTTTAGTAGTAGCGCATTATTCAGAATATAAAATTGCCCCCCCCCCACCCCCCAATGCCGATTTATGCACTTGAAGTGTCCAAATTATTAAAAGTATATGCCCATCTTGTTGCTATAAACATTAAAACGTTTAATTATGACCAAAAAAAATTAAGAATTGTCTCCTTTTTTGTGTTTTAAATGAAACTCAATGTTTCTAGCTAATTTCACAATATAATGAAAATTGTTGAAAATTCTAAAAAAATTGACAATTGTTTCGATAACTGAATATAATCGTCAGAATGAGAAAAGTTACATTTCATTTGATGCCTACCTGATGATTAGTAGTTATTTTTGGCTAGAACAAGAAGTGTGATTGACTTAATATATGTTAATAGAAAAAATAAGATGTGATATTACAAATATTGAAGCTTAGATATTATTAGCCCTATGGTGATATCCTGGATATCATTTTTCCAATTTAGATCATTATAACTGTGCAATGATATAGAAAACCAGGAAAACTATATCTGCTGATCTTTACAATTATCACTTAAGAAGACAGTTTAATAGTGGAGAGCTCCCTAGATTTATCTGTTCATTGACTACTTCATATTGTGGGTTTCTTAAGTGTCTTCTAATTTCCAACTTTTCAAGGAAATCCAGTTCTTGTTTCTTATCACAAATATATAGTACTTCTAGTTCTGTGTTAGGTGTCAATGAATGATTGGTGTCAAGTAGATGTTTTGCGTAATGGGATTTATCTGGTTGTTCTAATCTGTATGCTCGGATTTCAAAATTTCTAAGGGTCTGACCCAAATATACAGTATTACATTCTGGACATTTGAGTTCATATATACCTGATTCCTTTAATGGTGGTATTTTTGTTTTTACATTTAACAGTTTTGTACTTACGTTACTTTCTGTTTAAAACAAATGTTGTATTCGTTGCTAAAGATATTATATTTGAAATATTATTAGAAATATTTCCTGCATATGGGATGGTTTTATAAGTTTTTATTTCTTCAGTTTGTTTAGGAGATATTAGTTGTAATGCCACTTTGTCCTCTTTTTTATTAATTAGCTTATTTATCATATGTAAGGATAACCGTTGGATGTTGCTATTTGTCTAATTGTATTAATCTCTCTATCAAAATTACATTTGGTCATAGGAACTGAAAATGCTCTATGTATCATTGAATTATATGCCGTTAGTTTACATCGGTGTGTGTTGGTTTTCGGTAAATTGAATAATCAAGTACATTATTAACTCTTTGAATTTTCAAATCAAGAAAATTGATTGGGTTATTTATTTCAACTTCTAATGTGAATTTAATTTTTGGGTGTAAATTATTAATGTGGTTGAAAAATATATCTAATTGTCGTTCACTACCTATAAAACAAGCTAATATGTCATTTAAATATCTATATCAAAATAAAACATTTTTTGAAATATCACTTTCAAAGATTTTTCGTTCTAAACTGTCTATAAAAGTGTTTGCCAAAATAGGTGATATAGGTAAACCTATATTTGAATATATATGTTATTGTCAAAAGTGAAATAATTCTGATTAATACATACATCAAATAAATCAAGTATATCTGATATTATTCCTGGATTAATATTTTTATCTTCTAGTAATTTTCTTACACGTATTAGACATTCTTTAGGAGGAATTTTAGTGAACATATTAGTAACGTCAAATGAAATAAGCTTAGAGTTATTTTGTAAGTTGAATGCTTTTGATTTTTTGATTAGTTCTATTGAATTTCTAATTGACTATTTAGATGCATATCCGTAACTATTAAGTATATTGTTAAGCTTCTTTTCCAATATATTATTAGGAGTATTAACATAAGAAACTACAGGTCTAATTGGTTTCGTTATTTTATGTAATTTAACGGTTCCATATAACTGTGGACAATGAGGATTCTTATGTGTGATAGACCTCTTTTCGTAATCACTTAAAAGATAATTTGAATTATTCACAATATCCCTTACATTGAAAGAAAACTTTTTTGTTGGGTCTGCTTTAAGAACTTTTACATCGCTAGATTCTATAAAATTATTTATTTCTGAATTATAATTTTCAGTTGTCGATACGACAGTTGTGTTCCCCTTATCAGATTTTGTAACTGTTAGGTTATTATCTTCTACTTTCTTTTTGATTGCATTTAAAACTGTAATATCATTACTAGAAGATAAACATATTAATCCGGGAATAATATCAGATATACTTAATTTATTTGATGTATGTAATAATCAGAATTATTTCACTATTGACAATAACATATATATTCAAAATGAAGGCTTACCAATTGGAAGCCCTATATCACCTATTTTGGCAAACATTTTTATGGACAGTTTAGAAAGAAAAATCTTTGAAACTAATATTTCAAAAAATGTTTTATTTTGGTATAGATATGTAGATGACATATTAGCTTGTTTTATAGGTAGTAAACGACAGTTAGATATATTTTTCAACCACATTAATAATTTACACCCAAAAATTAAATTCACATTAGAAGTTGAAGAAAATAACTCAATCAATTCTCTTGATTTGAAAATTCAAATAGTTAATAATGTACTTGATTATTCAATTTACCGAAAACCAATACACACTGATGTGTTAATTCCACATAGTTACAATCACCCCATGTCACATAAACTAGCGGCATATAATTCAATGATACATAGAGCATTTTCACTTCCTATGACCAAATGTAATTTTGATAGAGAGATTAATACAATTAGACAAATAGCAACATTCAACGGTTATCCATTACATATGATAAATAAGCTAATTAATAAAAAAGAGGAAAAAGTGGCATTACAACTAATATTTCCTAAACAAACTGAAGAAATAAAAACTTATAAAACCATCACATATGTAGGAAATATTTCTAATAATATTTCAAATTCTTTAGCAACGAATACAACAGTTTCTTTTAAAACAGAAAGTAAAGTAAGTACAAAATTGTTAAATTTTAAAAAATACCACCAATAAAGAAATCAAGTATATATAGATTCAAATGTCCAGAATGTAATGCTGTCTATTTGGGTCAGACCCTTAGAAATTTTGAAGTCCGATAGAGTGAACACTTACGAGCATACAGATTAAAATAACCAGATAACTCCCATTACGCAAAAGATCTACTTGACACCAATCATTCAGTAACACGTAACACAGAACTAGAAGTACTACATATTTGTGATAAGAAACAAGAACTGGATTTTCTTGAAGAGTTGGAAATTAGAAGACACTTAAGAAACCCACAATATCGCACCCTTGCTTCAAAAGTGACACAACTCAAAATTCACATTTTTTGAGTTAACGCCATGAATGAGATTACTAAACACTCCTACGTCGATCATCAAAAGTGTTTCAACTTAGCTTACAAGGGTGTGGGCTAGATGGCGCTTGTGTCATTTTCGAAGTTTCTAAACTGGAAATATTATATCCAACAAAAGTGACACAATCGTTAGTTGTGCTCTGAACTTGAAGAAGAGCGATTGCTTCTCGAAGATCAAAACCGCATTATTTTGAGTTGTGTCGTTTTTAAAGATCGAAACTAAAAACCTACATTGAAAGAATTTGAGTTGATACAGTTTTGTAGACTGATATTTGCAGACGACAGTGGATTAATTTGAATTGTGACATTTAAGAAAATTAAGGTAAGTGACTCTGTTATTTATATTTTAAGTTGCGTCACTTTTGACGAATTATTTGTTTGGGAAGTATCATTAAGCTAAGCTTGGGATTTTCCGCCGCGGCGGTTATGTTTTGTTGTTTTTACATCGGATTATTTTTATTTTTCTAGAAACGATGGATCAATCACAAGGAAGGACCGCTAATATTTTAAAACTGGCAGCTGAAAAATTGAAAGTGCGTGAATGCTGTACCACGATATCTAAATTTTTAGACAATAAAGGAATCGTAGGTTTTGAAAAATCATCTTCAATCGTCAGTGACCTACAACGTAGTGCCGTCGGTGAAAATTCCACAAAAATTAAGGAAACCTCAGAGTTTGCCATTCCATCACCAAATCAAATTTTGGTTGAGAATTTGATTGAAAACAGCAGTATTAACAAAACCTTAAGTGTCAATGTGTCGTTTAATTCTGCGCGCCCGACTCTCCTACGTTTTAAAAAACTCGGTAAAAACAACTATTACATCTCACCTAAACACAGTGGTGAAAGCGACATAGACGATTCAGATGCTGATCCACATTACAGTAAGAGTCCTAGCAGTTCCTCTGACAGTGAAGTGGAACCCGTTGAGGATGAAAATTTAGTTGAGGAAGAAGACGGTACAGTTCAGCATGAAAATTTAGCAGATGAAGAAGAGCCAAAGAGAAAAAAAAGAAAAGCAAACCCCGACAAGTGGAATGTTAAGAAAAGTAAATATCGAAGGAATTGTGGGAAGGCTTATGTATCCTCTTCAAAAACTAAAAAAGAATTCCCAGCAAGAAGATTACGTCCTCCTTGTGGGGATAAGTGCAGATTGAAGTGCAGCGCAAAAATAGACGAGACAGCCAGAGAAAACCTGTTTTCTAGTTACTGGAAACTAGGAGAAGTACAATGGCAAAGAGAATTCATCGTTGCCCACGCTGAAACTATAAAACCGAAATATAGGTATTCAAGTACGCAAGATTTTCGAAGCATGACTCGGCTTTCCATTTTACCATCAACGATAATCGTATTAGAGTATGCAAGTCATTTTTTAAGGCGACTCTGGATGTAAATGATCGACCGATTAGAACAGCTTTAGTGAAGAAAACTGAAAGTGGCTTCTTCGACAATAACCAAAAGGGAAGACATGGAAACCAGCCTAAGGTTGATCCTGGAATCAAAGATGGTGTATGAAATTTTATCAATACTATACCGAGAATAGAATCACATTATTTAAGGGCCCAAACCACCCGTGAATATATTGAGGGTAGTAAAGGTTTAGCTGATCTGTACCGTGACTATAAAGAAGATTGTGAAACGCGGCAGCTTCCTTCTGCGAATTCGGTGATGTTTAATTTCATACTCAATGGTGAGTTTAACATCTCTTTTTTTTTTTCACCAAAAAAGTATCAGTGCGACGTCTGTGAATCCTTCAAAAATGCAGATGAACAAGGAAAGGCGAATTTGGTAGATGCGTATGATCTTCACCTAAAATAAAAAGAGCTTTCTCGAAAAGAAAAACAAGCCGATAAAATAAATGCAAATGGTACCATGTTGCAGTATACTATTTACAAGCCGTCATGCCAGTTCCCAGAGGTCAAGTGTCGTCGTTTTACTACAAAAGTAAAATTAACTGTTACAACTTAACCATAAGCGATCTAAATGCCAAAAATGTAAACTGTTATTTCTGGAATGAAACTGAAGGGAAACGCGGTGCAATAGAAATAGGTAGTTGTGTACTTAAATACATGCAGGCTGTAACGGAAACAGCCGAAACAACTTCAAATATTGTCTTTTATGCAGACAATTGCTGCGGACAGCAGAAAAATAAGTATTTACTTGCTACATACTTATATGCAGTGACAACACTGAATATTGACACTATCACACACAAATATCTGATACATGGACATTCTCAAAACGAAGGAGATAATGTTCATAGTGTAATCGAAAAGCAGGTAAAGAGGCATTTAAAATCGAATCCAATCTACGTGAGCAATATGCTACATTGATCCGAACAGCAAAAAAAATGGCCATGCTTATCGCTTGCATGACATGAGATTTGAAGATTTTTATGATCTAAAAACACTACAAGAAGAAATGGCTAACAATTTTTCAACAAACACTGAAAATATAAAAATAAAGTGGCATGATATAAAAGTACTTAAAGTAGAGAAGCAAAGCCCTTCAATTTATTTCTACAAAACGTCGTATGAAGATAAAACTTTCAAATGGTAAATATAAGAAAACAAAAGCAAACGAGGTCGAAACAAAATGGACAAACAATAGAATCTGAAACGCGTCTAGTGCGGGCTTATGTCAATAAATTACAACTAAGTGACAATAAAAAAAAGGACTTAAAAGAACTTGTGGACAAAAACATAATTCCGAAGTTTTATTACAACTCTTACTTTAAAAATATTCTTGATTAAAAATTAGAATATTTTATGGCATTGTTATAATACTTAAATCATTCATAATAACTATTACTGTTTAAGTTCAATCGATAACTTTAGGATACATTATTTTTATTTTCTTTTTAGTAAAAATTTGGTTTTTTCTGTTTAAGTCAATAAATACATTTTTTAGTTTGGACTATTGAACTTTGTTTTTTATTTGACAGGTACTCAGTAGGTATAGGTACATACTGTTAAAATATAGGTATTTAGTTTGGCTGTGCCGTACGGTTTAGTTTTCTCTGTACGTTTAAGATGAACAATAAAACTATTTTTACTTTTGAATTAGCTACTTTGTTTACTATAAATCAAATATTATTGGTATTTTATTTACCGTGTCTATTGGCAATGACTATGTCACAACATAAAACGTTTTGTGTTTAATAGCCGAACCAAAACTTCAAAAATGTCACTTTTTTATAAAAATACGTTAAATGTGACACAACTCAAAACAATTCAGTTATTTATACGAATAAACATCATCAAAACCGTCACAACTCCAAAGGCGTGGTTTCAAGGTTTGTAAAATGGATTAAACAGAAAATTCAAGTAATTTTGCCACCTTTACACTGTTATTTAACTAGTTCCTTTTTTGGATCGATTCAAAAATCTGTAACTATTCAAATACTAGTTTTTTGCGATTTCTGAAAATCTAAGTTTTTTGAGTTGTGTCACTTTTGAAGCAAGGGTGCGATATGAAGTCGTCAATGAACAGATGAATCTAGAGAGTTCTCCACTATTAAACTGTCTTCTTAAGTGATAATTGTAAAGATCAGCAGATATAGTTTTCCTGGTTTTATATATCATTGCACAGTTATACCATCACTATAGGGCTAATAATATCTAAGCTTCAATATTTGTAATATCACATCTTCTTTTTTCTATTAACATATATTAAGTCGATCACAAGGTAGGCACTTCTTGGTCTAGCTAAAAATAATTATTAAATATCAGGTAGGCATCAAATGAAATGTAACTTCTGTCATTCTGACGATGATATATATTCAGTTATCGAAACAATTGTCAATTTTTTAGAATCTTCAACATTTTTCATTATATTGTGGAATTAACTAGAAACATTGAGTTTAATTTAAAACAAAAATATGAGTAGATTCCACGAAGTAAGGGTCGAGACAGTTAATTTAATTGTCTCCTTATTCGTTTTGAGTAGTTTATTTGGGGGTGTAAATTTTAATTGGGATAACTATTTACTTGTATTCGTCAAATTTGTGCAATATTGGAATAAGTATAGTGTACAACATGTGTGGAAAAGTACTTTCCTCACTTTTTGCACACGTATTTTCCGAGCTTCAGAATAAAAATTTAGTAATCATAACCTCAATTATTTTTAACTAGCCGAAATCTGCGGAGACCGCAACGTAATATCCCCCCACTGTTCTTGTTTCATCAACAAACCGTTGTGTAAGTCATTCAGTTTATCCAAATTGTTTACATTAATATCTAATTCTGGCAGTTTTTCGATTTCCTCGTTACGGCGAATCGATTTTTCTCGAGGCGAGCTATCATCGATTTTCAAAATATCAACTTTGACGCTACTTTCCGAACACCTGTGTCTACTACATCTACATACACAACAACAAACGTGTCGTTTGTAATAAATTCGATCTTTATCGGATTCTAGAGGAACTGTTTCCGTTTGGAACATTCTAATATTCCTCCAATCGTTTCTGGAGTATCTTTTTTCTACGTTCCCTTTTTTCCTATATGTCAATCTAGGCGAGCCTATCTGACTTTCATCACTAGAATTTTTGTCGTCTCTTATCTTCTGTCTCAACTTTCTCTTCTGGTATGAAAGATCTTTCTCGCTTTGTTTCACGTATCTTGTCGGCGGTCTATTCACCCCCCACTTCGGCCTTTCTTCCAAGCTCTCGCTTCTACTACGCCGTTCTTTTCTGTTTCTGTTTTCTTGTATTAATTTTTCACAAGACGATTCGGTTCTAACGAATACAGACTCATCAGTTTGGGTGCTGCAATCGCAGAATTTTTTATTTTCCCTGAATTGCGTCGGGGTTAAAATTCTATTTTCGACACGAGGGGTGGTTGGGATTAATAAAGCATAGTGGAAGTTTTCGATCGCTCCTGGTATAATAAAAGTAACATTATTGTCTGATCTGGGAGTCGGTGAAAAATTGTTGTTAACGGTTTGAAGCACGTCTTTTTTTCTTGGTGATGGGGTTTTAGTTTCTCGAGTCTCTCTAGGTGATATGCTCTTTCCTCTAATCTCTAAATTATTATTTATGTCATTGTTGACGTTCTCTAATTTCGTATTATTCAATTTCTCCTCGAAAGAATCTGTATTATTCCTCATTTCCATACTATTTATGTCGTTAATATTATTCTGTTTATTTTTTCTTGTTTTGGCCAACTGCGCTTCTTTTTGTGCTATTTCTATCGCTTCTTCTATAGCTTCCTTCCGCTTCCTCTCCCTTTCCAACTTATCCTGCAATAATTTATATTCTTCTTCTTTCCTTTTTCTTTCTATTTCTTGTTCTCGCTCTATTCTCAACTCCTCTTCGTGTTCCTCTCTGATTCGTCTTTCTTTTTCTTCTCGACGTCTTCTTTCTCTTTCTTCCAGTTGTTGACGGATAGCGTCTTGGTGCGCTAGAGCCAGTTGTCTTCGACGCTCGCGCTCCGCCAACTCAACGGAATCTATCGGGATGTTCTGCCCTCGCAAGTAAGTGTTTCTGAAAAGGAATCAGAACTCTGTTAGAAAAAGTTAGTAAACATACCAACGTCTATAAAGCTAGCTTGATCAAA
Organism: Galeruca laticollis; assembly: GCA_963921935.1. Lineage (NCBI taxonomy): Eukaryota > Metazoa > Arthropoda > Insecta > Coleoptera > Chrysomelidae > Galeruca > Galeruca laticollis. The sequence continues at coordinate 232,788,335 of OY998175.1, forward strand.
CGAGCAGAATCGGTTTGAAATAGCAATAATTAGTGCTCATTTACTGCCAAAAGCTGAAATTTAATGATCTCTTATACTACTGGAAAATGAGTGCTGAAGATATGTGTTGAATGAGTGCTGGCAGTATAATAGCATAATTTACTTGAAAAGCCTTTTCAAACTTTTTTAATGATCATTACTACTAGTAGGACACTCTGGACATGCTCTGGGGTAAATACACAAACCTCCATAAGTAATTAATGGGGGTTCAGTATTAAGTGCTCAATGAGTGCTAGCTATAGAAGAGAAAAAAATTATTGTAAAACATTTTTTAATATTGTTTCATGATCGAAAATGCTAGAATGACACTCTGAGCATGATCTAAGGATGAATACATAGATTTCCATGAAAAATTAATGATGGGGTTAACATATATTTCTATAAGAAATTAATTATTCTATGAGGTTCAGTATTTGGTGTTCAATGAGTGCTGGCCAAAAGAGAGCAAACATTTACCGAACTTTTTTTTAATATTATTTCATGATCAAGAATGTTAAGATTACTATCTGAGCGTATTCCTTGGGTAATAAATATACCAAGAAAGCTAGAATGACAATCTGAGCATAATCTGGGAATTAATACATAGATTTCCATAAGAAATTAATGATTCTATGGGGTCCAGTATTTTTTGATCACAATGAGTGCTGACATAGAAGGGCAAACATTTATTGAACCATTTTTTAAAATATTTTTTTATGATAATAAATATTAGTTTTCATTATCAAAAATAATAGGTCATAATTTGGGGATGAATACATATATTTTCATCAGAAATTAATGATTCCACGAAGTTCAATATTTGGTGCTCAATGAGTGCTGGTCATAGAAGAGCAAAAATTATGTGAATTTTTTTTAAAAAAATTTCATGATCAAGAATGCTAGGATGACACTCTGATCATGATCTGGGGATAAATACATATATTCATATAAGAAATTACTTATTCTATAGGATTCAGTATTTGGTGCTCCATGAGTACTGGCCATAGAAGTGAAAACATTTTTTGAAAATATTTTTCATGATCAAAAATACTAGGTCATGATTTGGGGATGAATACATAGATTTTTATCAGAAATTACTTATTCTATGGGGTTCAGTATTTGGTGCTCAATTAGTGCTAGCCATAGAAGAGAAAACATCTCTTTTAAATATTTTTTTAATATTTTTCATGATCAAAAATACTAGGAGCATGCTTTGGGGATGAATACATAGATTTTCATCAGAAATTAGCGATTTCATGAGGTTTAATATTTGGTGCTCAATGAGTGCTGGTTATAGAAGAGCAAAAACTATGTGAATTTTTTTTAATACGATTTCATGATCAAGAATGCTCTGATCATGATCTGAAGATAAATACATATATTCACATAAGAAATTACTTATTCTATGAGGTTCAGTATTTGGTGCTCAATGAGTGCTGGCCAAAAAAGAGTAAAAATTTATCGAACTCTCTGAGCATATTCCTTGAGTAAATAAATATACCAAGGATGCTAGAATGACAATCTGAGCATGTTCTGGAAATGAATACATATATTTCCATAAAAATTAATAATTCTATGGGGTTCCGTATTTTGTGATCAATGAGTGCTGACATAGAAGGGCAAACATTTTTTTAAATATTTGTTCATGATAAAAAATGCAAGGATGACACTCTGAGCATAGTCTAGAAATGAATACATAGACTTCCGTAAGGAATTATTGATTCTATGAAGAGCAAACATTTATTGAATTTTTTTAATATTATTTCATGAACAGAAATGCTGAGATTACTCTCTGAGCATATTTCTTGGGTACATCAATATACCAAGAATGCTAGAATGACAGGCTGAACATGTTCGGGGAATGAATACATAGATTTCCATAAGAAATTACTGATTCTATGGGGTTCAGTATATTGTGATCAATGAGTGCTGATATAGAAGGGCAAACATTTATTGAATATTTTTTCATGATAAAAAATGCTAGGATGACACTCTGAGCATGGTCTGGAGATGAATACATAGATTTACATAAGAAATTATTGATTCTATGAAGAGCAAACATTTATTGAGAATTTTTTTAATATCATTTCTTGATCAAGAATGCTAGGATGACAGGTTCACTCACTATTTGCTGACCGTAGAGGAGCAAACATTTATCGATTTTTTTTTAATATTATTACATGCTCAAAAATACTAGGATGACCGTTTGAGCATGATCTGGAGATGAATAAATCGATTTTCATCAGAAATTAATGCTGCTATGAGGATCAGTATTTGGTGCTCAATGAGTTCGGGCTATAAAAGAACAAAACCTATTGAAATTTTTTTAAAAATTATTTCATGATAAAAAATGGTAGGATGATACTCTGAGCATGATCTGGTGATGGATACATAGATTTCCATAAGAAATTATTGATTCTATGAAGACCGAACATTTATTGAGAATTTTTTTAATATCATTTCATGATCAAGGATGCTAGGATGACAGGTTCACTATTTGGTGATCAATTAGTGCTGGCCATAGAAGAGCAAACATTTTTGTTAATATCATTTCATGATTAAGTGCTGGCCACAGAGGAGCAAACATTAATTAAATTTTTTTTAATATTATTTCATGATCAAAAATCCTAGCATGGTCTGGGAATGAATAAATCGATTTCCATAAGAAATTAATGATTCTATTGGTTTCAATATTTGGTGATCAATGAGAGCTGGCCATAGAAGAGCAAACATTTATTGAAAAGCATTTTTTAATCTTGTTCATGATCAAAAATACCAGGACTATACTCTGAGCATGATCTGGGAATGAATAAATCGATTTTCATCAGAAATTAATGATTCCATGAAGTTCAATATTTGGTGATCAATGAGTTCTGGCAATAGAAGAGCAAAAATTTATTGAAAAAATTTTATTTGAAGTAATCAGATTTATTCTTACCGATTTTGTGAATAGCTAGATCCGGTTTGCGGTCGTTCTTCTTCGCACCTTTGTTCGGGAGATTCAGCTGGCGAGGTGTTATTGATAACGATCTCTTCTCCTTTTAGTCCCCTCTTCACCCAATTCGGCGGTTCATTTATACTATCGAAAGTTTCTTCTTTCGGTTGCCAAAATTTATTCTTATCGCCCCATTTCATTCTGTCGTCTCTACTGGATGAAGATTCGTATCCGGATTGTGGGTTCCAGGTGTTCGTGAAATCCGGCGAGTGGTTCGGATTGTCACTTCCGTAACCGGAAGTTTCCCCGCCGATTTCTTTGTCGTATTTATCGCATGAGTTATATTGGTTTTTATATAAAGGAGGTAGACTGCTTCTTCTTCTAATTTGTCTCGATATTCTGGAATTTTAGAATACATGTGAGTCATAAATGTTGGTATTTTTATTTAGTACCTGTCAAGTGGTCGGCGGGTATCTTCAGATACGCTCCAGTGCTTGTCCAATGCAGCGAGCTCTTCTGAAAAATATGTTCCTAGAGCAAATTATTTTTTTTTGGTTATTTTGAAAGTGTTTCGTTTACCCTTTTCCCTTGCCCATTGTAGCTTTTTTCTTTCTACCAAAGACAGGGTGGAGTCGTATGCCGCAGTCATCGCATAAAATTTGGCACAGACGTTTCGAAATATTTACCAAAGAAAATAATTGAAAGCTAAAACAAATACTTATAATTATCGGTTGAAATTTTCATTTTCATATGAAAAATCGTACAAACCAAAATAATGAAAATTTTGAACCCCTATTTTGAATAATTAGTCCTAAGAAATCAGTTTATAAGGAAAAGAATCAAGAACGTCCTATCTTGAGGTAATTCTGAGATATGGAGTGATAAAGTTGAAGAATCTAAATTTTTAGAAAGTACAAACTTTCATTTATAAAATCGTACTATACAAAATAATGGAAATTATGAACTCGTATTTTAAATGATTGTGCATAAGTCATTACTTATGGTAATTCTAAGAAATGGAGATGATAAATCCAAAATATTTCGAAGCACAAGCTTTTATTTAAAAAATCATACTAACCAAAATAATGAGAATTTTGATCTCATATTTCAAACAATGAGTCTGAAAAAATCAATCTATGAGAAAAAAATACAAACGTCCTAACGTACGCTAATTCTGAGATATGAAGTGTTAAAGTTGATGTATCGAAATTTTTTTAAAATACATACATTCTTTTGAAAAATCGTACAAACCAGAATAATGGCACTGAGGTATATTCCAAAAGGTTGGAGAGAAGTCAAAATCGTGTTCATACCAAAACCAGGAAAAATGGACCATTCCATCCCAAAAGCATATCGACCCATTAGCCTCACATCGTTTTCAATGAAGACTTTGGAGAGGATGTGCGAACGATACATAAGAGATGTGGTGATAACACGAAATCCACTGCATCCAAATCAACATGCATACACTCCAGGGAAATCCACCGATTCGGCTCTCCATCTCGTAGCGGGCCGCATCGAGAGATCGTTGGAAAATAAGGAGTCCACCCTGGGTGTATTCATAGACATAGAAGGAGCATTTGATAGTACCACTTTTCCTAAAATAACAAATGCACTTTCCAACAAAAATATCCCCCAAACCATAAATGGCTGAATATATAACATGCTCTCAAAAAGAGCGATAAAAATCAGTGTGGATGATGTAACCATCAGAGGCTTGGTTGTAAAAGGTTGTCCACAGGGAGGGGTGCTCTCGCCACTACTGTGGAACATGGTCTTAGACTCCTTGGTCAGCCGCCTCAACGGTAGTAAATTCTACACAATAGCATATGCAGATGACCTAGTGATTCTGCCAACAGGAAAATTCGAGGAGGCACTCTGCTCTTTAATACAAGAGGCCCTCAATATCATAGAACAATGGTGCAGAGACCATTCGCTGTCAATATATCCAAAAAAGACGGAGATGGTTCTTTTCACGAAAAAAAGGAAGCTTGCAAAACATCAGAGGTGAAATATTTAGGGGTCACCTTTGACAGTAAGTTAACGTGGAACTCTCACTTAGAAAACAAAGTTAAAAAAGCATATATTTCTTATGAGCTGTGTCGTAGAACCATCATCAGACCTATGCTAACGTACGGCGCGATTTCCTGGGGAGCTAAAGTAAACCAGCTGACAGTCGTCCGTAAACTGGATCAAATCCAAAGAGCAGCATGCCTCAATACTACAGGAGGCATGAGAACCACCCCAACAAGAGCTATGGTGGTAAACCTCGGTCTCACTCCCCTTGACATATACATCAAGGAGGTTGTTTTGATGACCATGACACGTCTACGCTCTACCGGTATACAACCTGATGTAGGATCCGGTAAACTGAGACGTAACTTGTGGAATGAGGCCCTCAGGGAGGTCCCACTGCTGCAGGCCAATACGGACTCGATTCCACCGCGATATGCTTTCTACAGGCCCTACAAGGTAATCTTTAAAAACAACGAACAAGACCCAACGGAATAAGACGCAATCCGCATCTTCACAGATGGGTCTAAATCAAATGTGGGCTCAGGATGTGGAATTTTCTCCAGACCCCTGAATCTAAACATAAAATGGGTAATGGGCTGCAATGCAAGTGTTGCTCAAACAGAGCTCACTGCTATCTGCATCGCTGCAAAAGAGATTACCAAAAGGAAAGCCACAGGTAATAACATATACATCCTTACGGACAGTAGACAAACACTACTAGCCCTGAACAGACCACGTATTACATCAGGCCTAGTACTAGAATGTCACATGGCCTTAATCCAAGCCTGTAACAACAATACGGTCACTTTGAGCTGGATTAAGGGCCATGAGAAATTGAAAGGAAACCGTATTGCAGACTCGCTAGCCAGGAAGGCAGTCTCCCAAAATCTTTTGGGACCTGGCACTTTCATTGGTCTATCGGCATCAGCGACGGCCGACCTATTAAAGGAACACTCCCCTAATAAGTTTAAGGGTAGATGGGACGACGCAGAAGGCTGCAGGCTTGCCAAGGAACTGCTACAATATCCGGACAGCAAAGTAGCCAAAAAATACGTGACTATGAACAGGCGGAACCTACGAACAGCCACGGGTATTCTGACTGGTCACTGTCACCTACGAAAACACCTCCACAGACTGGGTCTCTCTGATACCCCACTTTGTAGAGGATGTGAGCAAGAAGATGAGACTGTCGAGCACATTCTTTGTGAATGTCAGACACTCTCTCATCTTAGGTTTAATGTATTCGGCGAGCACAGTCTAATACACGCCAGTATGAGGGAACTTAATTCAGGCGACGTTATCGCCTACTTCCAGGAAGTAGGCTGGATGACGAGCTAGAATGAAGTTTTGAACCTCAGAAGGATGCACTATGGGCCAATTGTGGCCGAGTGCTGTGGGGTCTACCCACCCTTCCAACTTTTACAGATACAGAGATAATGAAATTTTTGAGCTCATTTCTTAAGCAGAGTGTCTTAAAGGATCAGTTAATATGAAAAAAAAATTACGAACGTCCTTATTTACGTTAAGTCTGAAATATAAAGTATTAAAGTTGATAAATCTAATATTTTCAAAAATACATACCTTCATTTGAAAAATCATACAAAACCAAATTAATCAAAATGTTTTGCTCATATTGTGAACATAGTATTTCAAGGGACCAGTTAATATGACAAAAAAATCAAGAATGCCCTAACTTCTGAGATATGGAGAGTTAAAGTTGATGAATAAATTGTTATAGAAAGTACAAACTTTAATTTAAAAAATCGTACTAAGCAAAATAACGAAAATTTCGAGCTAATATTTGAAATAATGATGTATATGTTAGTAATCTATGAGGAAATAAATCATGAACGTCATAACTTATGGTAATTCTGAGAGCTGGAGTGTTAAAGTTGATAAATCGAAAATTTCAGAAACTACAAACTTTCATTTAAAACATCGTACTAACCATAATAATGAGAATTTTGAGCTCACATTTCAAACTATGAGTCTCAAAGATTCAATCTATGAGAAACGTTCTAACTTATGGTAGTTCTGAGATATAGACTGTCAAATTTGATGAATCGAAAATACATATCTTTGTTTGAAAAATAGTACAAAACAAAATAATCGAAATTTTGAGCTCATATTTTCAACAATCATTCATAAAGAATCAGTATATAAGAAAAAAAATCAACAACGTCCTAGTTTGCAGAAATTCTGAGATATATGACATCAACGTTGATGAATCGAAAATTTTCTAAAATACATGTTTTCATTTGAAAAACCGTACAAGCCAAAATAATAAAAATGTTGGGCTCATATTTCAAACAACGGCTCTCAAAGAATCAGTATATATGGGAAAAATCACGAATGTTCTAACTTTTGGCAGTTTTGAGGTATGGAGTGTTAAAGTTGATAAATCGAAAATTGTAGGAAATGCAAACTTTCGTTTAAAAAATCGTATTAAACAAAATAATGAAAATTATGAGCTCAGATTTTAAATGATTATGTATAAGTTACTAGCGTATGAGGAAATAAATCATCAAAGGCATAGCTTATGATAATTCTGAGAGATTGAATAAAGTTGATAAATCGAATATTTTAGAAAGTACAAACTTTTATTTAAAAAATCGTATTAGGCAAAATAATGAAAATTTTGAGCTCACATTTTAAATAATGATGCATGAGTTACCAGTCTATACGGAAATAAATAATGAACGTCATAACTTATGGTAATTCTGAGAGATGGAGTGTTAAAGTTGATAAATCGAAAATAATAGAAAGTACAAACTTTCATTTTAAACATCGGACTACCCAAAATAATGAAAATTTTGAGCACACATTTCAAACAATGAGTCTCAAAGATTCAATCTATGAGAAAAAAATTAAGAACGTCCTAACTTACGGTAATTTTGAGATATAGAATGTCAAATTTGATGAATTGAAAATACATACCATAGTACAAACATAAATAATCAAAATAGTGGCTCATATTTTAAAGAATCATTTTCAAACAATCATTTTATAAGAATAAAAATCATGAACGAACTAACTTACAGTAATTTCGAGATATGAAGTGTTACAGTTGATGAATCGAAAATTTTAGAAAGTACAAACCTTAATTTAAAAAATCATACTAAACAAAATAATGGGAATTTTGGGCTCATGTTTCAAATATTGAGCCTCAAAGGACCAATCTATGACAAAAAATTACGGATGGAAGTATTAAAGTTGTTGAATCGAAAAATTTAGAAACTACAAACTTTTATAAAAATCGTACGAAGCAAAATAATCCAAATTTTGAGCTCATATTTCAAGTATTGAGCCTGAAAGAACTGGTCTATAGAAAAAAATTACGAATTGTCTAACTTACGGCAATTCTGAGATGCGGAGTGTTAAAGTTGATGAATCGAAAATTTTAAGTACAATCTTTCATTTAAAAAATCGAACTAAGTGAAAATTTTGAGCTCATATTTTAAAGAATCATTTTCAAACAATCATTATATAAGGAAAAAAATCATGAACGAACTAACTTACATTAATTTCGAGATATGAAGTGTTACAATTGATGAATCGAAAATTTTAGAAAATACAAACGTTCATTTAAAAATCGTACTAACCAAAATAATGAAAATTTTGAGTTCATGTTTCAAATATTGTGCCTCAAAGAACCACTCTATGAGAAAAAAATTATAAATGCTCCAACTTACGGCAATTCTGAGATATGGAGTGTTAAAGTTGATGAATCAAAATTTTTAGAAAATACAAACTTTTATTTAAAAAATCGTACTAAGTAAAATAATGACAATTTTGAGCTCATATTCTCAACAATCATTCTTAAAGAATCAGTCTATAAGAAAAAATATCGTGAATGTCCTAACTTACGGTAGTTTTGAGATATGGAGTGTTAAAGTTGATGCTTCAAAAAATTTCGTTAAAAAAATTAATTTCCAAAATTAAATCATCAGGATTAAACTTTTTGAATATAAAAAATATAAACCAATTCCAAATTATCGTAAATAAAATTTTAGAGCCGACATCTACCTTGACAACCCACAGCGAGGAATGGATTGTGCCTTGAACGACTTTTTTAACTTATCGTCGTTGTTCTCTTTTACCTCAAATCAATAATATGATTTGTTATTTACACGAAATCCCCTCATTATTCCACACATATTCTCAATCTCGTAGATTTAATCATCATTTTCTAGGTCGACTTTAAATTTATTCAGTATCGATCTTTTCGTATCCCCCCGTTATGAAAATGAGTCAATTATATAAGCAATTATACAATACAACAAGCATTTAGTGCAAATGCAAAAATATTTTCCCATATTTCGACATTCTCACCAGCATAAATATTATATAACAATCAACTAGGTTATCTGCCGTTGAAGATAACCTATAATTCCTATTTACTTTCATTTAATAACTGCAAAATCATCCCAGATTTATAAAATAATCAGTTAGACCAATTGAAATACGTTATGCTTTTTTGTAATATCAATTTTCCACTCTTGCAAGTACAATAGTATAGTATCAGGTGATTGAGGTAGCCATTAAATACTATCAACTTAACTTTTTTTAATGAAACTAACTGTTTCTAAATAACTTCATAATATAATGCAAAAATTATAAGAATTCAAAAAAGTGTTTTGAAATTACTAAATATCATCATCAAAATGACAGAAGTTACATTTAATGTGTATGTGTTATGTTTTGCTCTTCCATCTATCTAATTTTAAGTGACAGGTTGCAAAGTAATTTTCGTTTTATTTCAGGTTCTATGACAACGGAAGAAATACGGATGTTACATCATTAAGGTAAGTGTTTTACCTCTAAAATACACAAGTTTGCCCCCCATTTAACCATCCCTCTATCTCTTACCGTTACCATGATCCCAATGCATAGACTCGAATTTGAATAGCACTGTATAACACGTGTGGAAAGTGACAGATTACGCGTGCACTTTCTAACGAGGTATGTACACTATTTTTCCTACGATCATGAATATTCAAATTATGAGTGGTAAAAATCTGAATTCTGAGTATATAATTATTATCATATTTCTAGTCATGTTCAACCTCTGAAAAATATACCTAACTATTACTAATAGTTAGGTAAGTATAATAATAAGTCAAATGAAAATGTCGAACATGTTCGTATCGTTTTTTCAATTTTGATTTAAATGACGTTGCTTGAGCTTCAATAATTTCTGGTGGTGTCGATTTTATATTATCTATTATGTCGACCCTTTCAGAATTAAATTCTAGGTATTTGTTTACGACAATACTTTTCAAGTTTGACCCATTGAGATCGATTTTTGCCATCGTATTATCGGCATTGGCAACGGTTTTCGCAGTAATCGGTTTATACATTTCTCGTTCACTTTCATCTTGGGTGCGCTTGGATTCATAGGTTATGTCTCGCAGCTTCATGTCAAATTAATAATTAATTACGAAGGCTCTTATTAAGACTGAACATAAACTCAAATGAATTTTTCTGGACTCTCATTGTCTAGAAAACAAAGAAAATGATCTCGCTGCATGTGTTTAAGCCACGACGTTTCAACACATCTTTTCGAGATATCTTCTCGCATTCACACACTTGATAACGACAGTAGGTGTTAACTATCGAAACGCCGTGACTCAAAAACATGCAGAGAAATGATTTTCTTTGTTTTCTAGATAATGGATGGAATTACAGAAAAAATCTACTCATACTGATACATTGTCAACCACTTTCAAACAAATTAATTAAATTCATTGAGAAGAACGCATATAGTGAGAGTGAGTATTGAATTTAATAATCATAATATACAGTGTGGGCCATAATGTTTCTAGCATATTGGAAACAATTATTATCAGAGTTACAAAACATCGTTTCTGCATATTGAAAAACGTAATACAGCTATCAGGTTAGGTTAGGTGAGGTCATCAATGAATCAATATTGGGACATACGTCTTATTTTTTATAAAATATGTTTCCTGCTTCTTTTCTGATCTCATATTCTTTAATGCGTTATAAAAAAGTTTCTGGTTTGGTTTAGCGTCATCTTCTATTTTTTCTCCAAATTTCTTCCATTGTTCGTTCTTCGATGCTTTAATCAGTTCTTTAGTTTTCTTTCTTTCTTCCTTATAGTTATTATATTTTTCTTCCGTTCTATTAGATAGGTATAGTTTCCATGCTAGTTTTTTTGTTTCACTTGATTTTTTATTTCTATCGTCCACCACGAAGTTTGTTTCATATGGCTTAATTTTGTATTTATCCCGCACACTTCTCTTGCAGTATCTAGTATGACGTTCAATTTATCCTCTATATTTCTGTTTTCAATTTGTTTATAATCAAGTTTTTTATTTACTTCCTGTTCGTATTTCTGTGCTATTTCTTTTTCTCTTAGTTTGTTCGTTTTTATATTTTTATGCTGGACTTTTTTTTGGTGTTGTATTTATGTATTTTTCCATTTCGTCTTCTTTAAATTTGGATTCTACTACAAAATGATCACTGCCGATTTCTGGTTCTCTCCTTACTCTTGTGTCTTTTATCAATTTTTGGTATTGTCTTTCTATTAGTATATAATCTATTATTGATCTTTCGTTTCTGCTCTTTACTTCTCTTGTGTATTTGTGGATGTTCTTATGTTGGAACCATGTATTAGTTATTATCAAATCATTTATTAGACAAAAATCAAGCATTATCCTCCCATTTATTATTCCTAACATTTTCCCCATATGCTCCTATAACTGTTTTATATTCTTCATCTTTTTGACCGACTCTACTGTTAAAATCACCTATTATGTACAATCTACCTTCTGATTTTTCTATTATTTCTGTCAATTCATACCAGAATATTTGCTTATTATCCGCATTATCATCTTTGTTTGGTCCGTATACTACTATTATTGTTTTCTTTTGGCTTTTTTCCGCTTTCATCTCTACTGTTGATAACCGTTCTGAACATGCTTTCCAGCTTAATATTTGTGATCCTAGTTTTTTATGTATTAAAACTCCTACTCCGGCTGCTGCTTTTCTTCCTTGTGCTACCCCGCTGTATATTAGTATATTATCTGTTGCTAGTTTTTGTATTCCGTTAACTTTTTTTTTGTTTCTATTATTCCTAGTATGTCAACCTCCATTTTTTGAAATTCTTCTTCTAATTCTATTTATTTTCCTTTAATACTCTTTATATTCCATGTTGCTATTTTCCGTATTAAAGGTGTATCTATATGATTTATAAATTTCGGTTTTCTACTTTTCACCTGCGTTTAAATCAAAATATTAATAATTTCAACATATTAGTCTGACTGTTCTTCGAACAGGACAACAACTAATACCACACAGAATATGGAATTACATCCTCTTCGAAGATCTTGACGTCGATCGATCCTTTTGTCGATACTGATCTGTGGAAGTGACGATGGCGCCAGCTGACTACTTCTCGTAAGTGCGTAAGCACATGAGCCAAATAGAGGTTGTCGGGAGACGGAATCTTCAGTTTGGATTAGAGATTCCGAACTAGAAGGAATTACGGCGCTCTTGAAGAGACCCAAGATCGACGAAACCGGTCAGTGTACTATGCCCTTCTCCTTACAGTTGCAAATTATCGGTGGACTAATAGGGAGATCAAATTGAGTTAGTTTTAATTGTGTAGGGTGATAGTTAAATTTGATTTAGAATATTACAATGACGATTAAATAAAACAATATAATTTGTTCAAAACTTCATTTATTTGAACTAATGTTCAATTTAAACTGGTTGACGCGTTTCACTAACACAGTAGCTTTGTCAAAACGAATGAAGGTATAATATAAAAATGTTTTAATATATACAGTGCATAACTACAGAATTTTATTTACTAATGTTAACAGAGGTATTGAAAGAAATTACCTGGAAATTCATTCACTACAAACATTCCTAAGCTATCATCTAGGTAAAAAGGTTTAATAAAGGAGAGTGATTGATATCGATTTGGTCGTTAAGAAGATTACCTGAATATTTATTTTTGTTAATCTCAAGGGCCTCTAATAAATTCAAATTAAAGGATTTAACGACTACATGGATAATTTCAAAATTTGGGTCGAAAATGTGTTGGTTTTCTAATAAATGATTTGAATAGTTGGAATCTAATTTTTTGTTGTCATAGCTACGTTTGTGTTCCGAAATTCTAGTTTTAAAATTTCTAGAAGTTCTACCGATATACGTTTTTTCACAGTTGTCATTTGAAGATTTAGATTTATTATTTTTAATGAGTTTGGATAAATTGTAATCAGTTTTAAAGGAAATACAGCTGTCCCTCGATAATCCGACCCTTTTTAATCCGACGTACTCGGTAATCCGACGCGCTGCCGGCAGCAACATGCATCCCCCTCCCTCCGTTCCGGCAGGAAGCAAAACAAACCTGCAGTGATATGAATCCTCCTCCCTCCGCTCTGTGGGGACAGATCAGTCCAGTGTAGTTAGTTCAGCAGTTGTGTTGTATAGTTTCGGACGTACAGTATTTACTATTGCTTTGTGTTACGTTTTGACAGTGTGATTGCGTGTAGTGACAGTGTAAAAATGGCAAGCACAAGTGTGAAACGTAAACATAAAACATTAATGAAATTGACTGTCTCGACCCTTACTTCGTGGAATATGCTCATATTAGTGTTTTTAAATGAAACTCAAGGTCTCTAGTTAATTCCACAATATAATACAAGTTATTGAAAATTCTAAAAAATTGACAATAACTTGTATTATATTGTGGAATTAACTAGAGACCTTGAGTTTCATTTAAAAACACTAATAAAACATTAAGTTTATCTGAAAAATGGGAAATTATTAAACGAATAGACCGTGGTGAAACTCCGAGTGCAATATCTAAAGAGTATGACATTGGACGACCTACTGTCTACGATATTGTGAAAAATAGGGAAAAAATTGAAAAATTCATAAAGTCTGCCCAGGGACAGAAAAACTCTTAAGACTAGCGAGTTGCCCGAGGTCGAAGACGCTCTTTTCATTTGGTTCAAACAGCAGCGAAACCGGAATGTACCTATTTCAGGAGACATTTTGAAACAAAAAGCCCAGTTTTTTTACCAAGAAATAACAAAGAAAACTGACTTCCGCGCTAGTCACGGGTGGTTTGAAAACTTCAAAAAACGCCATGGTATACGATTTATGCAGATGAGTGGCGAAAAAGTGTCTTTTAACGAGTCTGAAATCCAGGAATTCATTGGAAAATTGGACGCAAAAATCAATGAACTTGGCCTAGTTCCTGAACAAATTTATAACGCCGATGAAACCGGCTTGAATTGGCGTCAGCTACCAACAAAGTCATTTGTAACTGAAGATTACATTGAAGGTTACATTGAGGTAATATACTTGCCCAAAAACACGACAGCTTTGATCCAGCCAATGGACCAAAACGCCATAAAGAATCTCAAGACACATTACAAAAAGCGCCTTTTAATGGATGTTGTCAGTCAACCTAATGATGACATTGCAGCCTTTTTGAAATCCTTTAACATTAAGGATGCGATTTTGAATGCAGCATTTGCTTGGCAGCAACTAAAAAGCACAACCTTGATAAAATCTTGGAAGAATATTTGGCCTAACAACCCACATCTTACAACATGCAACTCTTCTTCCAACGATTCTGAATCTATTTTGGAGGCTGCACTTGAAATTTGTAACGAAGTGGAACTTCCGCCACCATCAAGTGAGGAATTCAGAACATGGATTATTGAGGACAACCTCGCTACTGATGTATCAGACGCAGAAATAATCCAGGAAGTCATGACAGTAGATGATCAAGTGAACGAGGAGGCAGTGCCAGAGAAAAACTTCACCGTCAGCTGCGATGAAGCGTTATTGGCAACGAAAACTTTGCTTCGTTGGTGTGAGGAGAGAGAATTAGACTTTTCAAATATTTTGATGTTAAAAGGGATTCAAGAACAAGCAATGACGGACTTCCTGCGTACGAAGAAACAAAAGAAAATCACAGACTTCTTTAATGTGTAAATATGTATGTACATATTGTATATGTATTTTACTTAAATTTCTTTCCGTATTTCTTTTAAAAACTTACATGTATGTACTGTCATTTTGTATCATGGTATTAATAAATTACATGTACCTTTACTGTTTCTTCCTTTTTTTTAACTTCATTGTGTTCAAACGCATTAAGAATCAAACATCTTTGATAATCCGACATTTTCGGTAATTCGACACTCTCTCGGTCCCTTAACTGTCGAATTATCGAGGGACAGCTGTATTCATGTCAAAAGTTTCTAAAAATGATTTAATTTTTAAGAATGGTGTTCCAAAGTATGTTAAGCTTTAAAATTGTTTATTATTATTTTTATCAAAAGGGAATACTTGTTCTAAAGTCTGTTTTTTTTATCTATGTTTTTGTCAATTAAATTTGGATCGCAATTATTATTAACTGCCATTTGTTTTATGATATTTAATTATTTGTTATAATTATTAGTATTTAATGGGACTGTTAAGAGTCTGTGTATCATACTATTGAAAGCTGCTAGTTTATGACTGAACGGGTGAACCGAACTATTATGAATTGTAATATCTGTATGTGATGGTTTGTGACATATGGAAAAATCATGTTTATTATTTATATTTGAAATTGTAAGGTCTAAAAAGCTTATAGACTTATTTTCTTCAAGCTCTACGGTAAATTTGATATTATTGTGAATTGAGTTTATCTAAGTAATGAAGCTTTCTAATTGTCTATTTGTACCGATGAAGACTACATGGAGAATTTCAAAATTTGGGTCGAAAATGTGTTGGTTTTCTAATAAATGATTTGAATAGTTTGAATCTGATTTTTTGTTGTCATAGCTACGTTTGTGTTCCGAAATTCTAGTTTTAAAATTTCTAAAAGTTATACCGATATAAACTTATGTGATAAAATGTATATCGGTAGAACTTTAAGAAATTTTGAAACTAGAATTTCGGAACACAAAGTGCTATGACAACAAAAAATGCTACCATTGGCTGACCAAAGATTTGTGTTCGTGATATATGAACGCATATAATATGTACAAGCTATTTACATAAATATACAACATTTAGATTGATATGAAGAGACCGGATAATATTAAAACTACATATATGGATTTGTACATGGTTATTTGAAAGTTAAATTCTTAACTACTTATATTATAAAGAATCTTAATAATATTTAACATTAGTAAGTACAAGTTCCTTGAAAGTTTGTCCTTTAAACTGTTATAGGCCTTTATATTTGTTTATATTAGTTAGGAAAAATGATCATTTTATATTGATAGTTTTGCTTTGGGACCCAAAGAAATGATTTTATTGACCTGATATGTTGAAAAGTTCTTAATTTAACATGTCGGCGACGACGCGTCCCTTAGGTACTGCTATGCATTTCAATTATTAGTGTTTTCTTCCTTCTGGAGTGGGAAGCTCGTTTACACTTAACACTATGATACCAGTTACCGATGTGGATAATAAATTTCACTTAATTTCAAGATTTTTCAATAATTTTGTTAAAATTTTCGGAAGCTCACCAACATGCTGTTCTCGCTATTCAAACTCCCCCCGATTCTCTCTTGTTTTTTTAATCAACAAACTTTTTTGATCGGATGTTCACAGGTTGCTTGTTTTTATATTAGGTTTAATAATAATCGACTATCTTGTACTGAATTGTTAGAAATTGCCAAATTGTTAATAGTAATGTCTTATAGATTTTCTTTTCATACTTCACTCTGTTCAATCCTTCACAAATCCTCAAAATTCGTCCTTTTGAATTATTCTAATACCCTTTTTTCCTCATTTAAAGCTTGTTTAAAGTTATAATTATAATCTTTATTAAAACTAATTCTATAACCTAATTAATTAAATGCCATATATGTAATTGTTTCATTTAAGTTTTTATTTCTCATCATTTAATTGTGAATCATAAACTTTGAATCGTTTAAAAGATCTGTTCGTTGCATATTTATTGGGTTTAATTAAAATAAATATTGTGTTGATAATGGATTCTTTTTGTGACGTCATATCCTTTCGTACAAAATTCGATAATCTAATGTAAATATGTCATTCTACTAGGAAGCGTTTCCGTACCGTCGACAAATAAATTTCCCTTTATATAGGTTATGAAATGTTACTTAATTGTAGTATTAGAAAACAATAATGATCTATGACTAATTGTAATAGATACCAAGTATACTTTAAAATTATTCAAGTACTTCTTTGTTACTGTGCTGATTGCAATTATATGGCGTAATGAATTTGGGTAATTTACTTCTAAAGATATGATTTTAATTATCTCCAATTATCATTTCTAACCACTTTTATGATTCCTATTATAATTTTATCGTTTAATTTCTCTCTCTCTCTCTCTCTCTATATATATATATATATATATATATATATATATATATATACATCGGATAGGCATCACATGAAATGTAATTTATGTCAATATGACGATGATTTTTGATAATATAGAAACAATTGTCAATTTTTTAGAATTTCTAGTATTTTTTCATTATATTGTTACGAAACAGCACACTGGTATAGTTCCTGAATCCGACTCTATCTAAGTCATGTATGAAAGTTAAAATTATTGCGGATACGCAGGGATTTCTTAGAACCGTTTACGATTGTGACTATCTTATCCAGACATTGTTTTTGTGATCAGTCTTATCTAGAAAATGCCAGAGCCAATTGTTTTTGTGTAAGCCGCAATCTAGAATTATCTAGTAAAAAAGGCACTCATGTATATAAAGGACCGACCGGCGGAGAAGTTTAGTTTAGTTGATAAAGTAATTTTGACAAATAACCAAGAACACACCGAAATAGCGATAAATAAAGTATTGATATAAATTAATAATTAAGGTTGTGTGCATATAAATTAAATTTAAGTGAATAGATAAGTGTTAGCGAGTAGTTTAGTGTTTAAATAAATTTGTAAGTAGCCGTACCGTGTGTTTAAAGTTTATCCCACCCGTAATAAAAACATTTTAATAAATATGAAAAACATTACATTGGTGTCAGAAGTGGGATAATATAAATAAATTGCTACGTAAAAATGGCCAAGAGACTATGTGACATGAAAGTGACTGAGTTAAGAGCAGAATTGGAAGAACGTGAGTTGGTAACGTCCGGTAAGAAAAGTGAATTAGTAGAAAGACTTAAAGTGGTACTGGAAAATGACGGCTTTGATCCAGAAACAGTTTTATTTAATGACGCGGCTTCCACCTCAATCTCGTCGATTTCTGCTAATATTTCTGCTAACATGGACGAGAAGATTTCTGCCATGGAAGAGAACATGGACAAGAAGATTTTGGCTATGAAGAACGACGTTTCTGCTATGAAGAACGACATTTCTGCTCATATTTCTGCTAACATGGACGAGAAGATTTCTGCCATGGAAAATAACGTGGACGAGAAAATTTCAACTATAAAGAGCGATATTTCTACTATGAAGAATGATATTTCTGCCGATATCTTATTAATGAAAAACGACATTGATGTTGAAAATAAAATTTCCTCTCTGAAATTTGAAAAGGAGAATAAAATATCAACGATGGACGAGAAAATCGAGAATAAGATTACAACGATGGACGAGAAGATTGAGAATAAGATTACAACGATGGACGAGAAGATTGAGAATAAGATTACAACGATGGACGAGAAGATTGAGAATAAGATTACAACGATGGACGAGAAAATCAAGGATATAGAAAAAAAGATGACAGATATAAGAACTCAAAACAGCGGAAAAAAAGAAGACCGAGCAAACGAAACCTTGTAAGACAGAAACACACCCTAGTTAGAAGACATTGGCAGTTTTACCCGAGTCAAGGCCCCAACGTTCGATGGAAAAATGTCGTGGACCAATTATGTGAAACAGTTTGAAACAGTCGCTAGAGTGAATAATTGGTCCGATGATGAGAATGCAGTGAACCTAACTATAGCGCTTCGGGGAGATGTCTTAGATGTACTTCAGACGATACCGTTTGAAGAAACGGATGACTTCGAGCTGCTGTAGAAGAAGTTGGACACGCGATACGGTCACGAATATCTAGAACATTTGTACCAGTCCCAGCGGAAGAACCGAAGGCAGAAACGTGACGAAGCCCTTCAAGAGTATGAAGTGGACATTGCCCGATTAGTTCGATTCGCTTATCCATCAGCACCAGAGAACATTATGGAATGTCTGGGCATCCAGGCCTTTATCGATGGCTTACGCGACCCCGATATACAGAGGACGCTTCGTTTAGCCCATCCCAAAACATTAGTTGACGCATTGACTGCTGCTCTTGAACATGAAGCAGCCATGATGGCTTCCGGATACAACAAAGGTAGGACCATACAGGAAGAAGGTGACGATGGCAGACTTGACCAGATCGTCAACTTGTTGAATCGTATGGTAGACAAGAAGCCGAAGAAAATCAGGTGCTGTAATTGTGGCGAGCTAGAGCATGCACGCAGTTCATGTAAGTGTCCTACGACTCCTGCAAACCAAGAACCTCTTAAATGCAAAGCAGCCACGAAGGGCTCGCGGTATAAAAAAGGTAGGACCATGCAGAAAGAAGATGACGATGACAAACTTGACCAGATCGTCAACTTGTTGAAAGGTATAGCAGACAAGAAGCCGAAGAAGATCAAATGCCGAAAGTATGGCGAGCTAGTGCATGTACGCAGTCCGTCTAAGCGCCCCAAGACTACTGCAACCCAAGAACTTAAGTCACAGGGGAAATCAGACAGGGGTGAACATCCATCTGATGTGAATCACCGAAAAGCCTACTCTTTGCCTAGATGGTCATGCCCTGTACACTATTCTCAATGCAACAAGTCGAAATCTGAGGTAGTTGTAGTTTCAAGAATTACTGTAGTCAACGAGGAATGGTCACCGGCCAGAATCAGAGAAGATCAGGAGAATGATCCTTGCCTAAAGAAGATTCGGCAGTGGAAGGAAGAAAATCGGCGACCTACATGGAAAGAAGTGTCAAGATTTTCACCGCCACTCAAGGCGTATTGGGCTCAGTGGGATTCCCTTGTCCTGGAAGAAGGGCTGTTGAAAAGAGTCATTGAAAACGATGATGGTTCCGAGATGAGGAGACAGCTAGTTAACCCGAGAACAAGAGTTGCTGAAGTACTAAAGAAGTAACACGACAGTCCATCGGGATGTCATCTGGGAGTGAAGAAAACCCTTCAGCGAGTCCGTGAAAGGTTTTAATGGATGAGTAGCTCCGATGATGTGAAGGACTGCTGTAAGAAATGTACGACTTGTGCTACGAGTAATGGACCACATCGCAAGAGACAGGCACCTATGAAACAGTATAATGTTGGAAGCCCTTTCGAAAGGATTGCTTTAGATATCGCTGGACCATTTCCGACGACAGAAAATGATAGCAAATACATACTAGTTGTAATGGATTATTTTACAAAGTGGGTGGAAATTTACGCTATACCGAACCAAGAGGCCACAACTGTCGCGGATGTATTAGTGAAAGAATTCATCAGCCGATATGGAGTGCAATTGGAAGTCCACAGTGACCAGAGAGGAAATTTCGAAAGTCATCTATTCCAGGAGATTTGCGAGAAGCTGGAAATGAAGAAGACCAGGACAACAGCATTACATCCACAGTCGATGGAATGGTCGAGAGAATGAACAGGACTATTGGAAAATACCTGTCCAAAGTAGTGTTATGTTTTTCCAATTTATTTAAACAATAAACGGGTGGGATACATTTTAAACACACGGTATGGCTACTTACTAATTTATTTAAACACTAAACTAATCACTAACACTTATTTTATATATACTCAGTATATTCACTTAAACTAATTTATATGAACACTTAACTAATTTATATTTACTGTTTGCTATTTCGGTGTATTTATTTCACGAGATCACTTTATCAACTAACTGGTCCGCTGATCGGTCTTTTTTATATACTAGTGCCTTTTGTACTAGAGAATACTGGGCTGCGGCTTACACAAAACAATTGGTTCTGGCCTATTCTAGATAACTCTGGTCACAAAAACAATGTTTACATAAGATAAGTCGTAAATAGTTATAAAAAACAGTGCGTATCCGCCATAATTTTAACTTTTATACCTGGTTTAGACAGTCGGTTTTAGGGACTATACCAGGGTGCTGTTTCGTAACATTACCCCCTCCTTAAATGGAAGTTCCTCCTGGAACTTTTGTGTAGCCGAGACTGGATGTTTAAATCGGCAACCGGCCCCATGCCTACATTTTCCCATCTTATGGAAATAGCAGGGCACCGTCTTCATCGGATACTGATAACGGGGGTTGTAGCTGCAAATTAATATCTGGACACCGGTATCTTGAAAGATAATCTCTACCATGTTCCTGATGATTCGCCAATCCAACTGGTTACTCGCTATCTTAGGCATAGCCAGTTTCTTCACGTTGGATTCCAACACATGGTCTCGGAGGTTCCGAAGTGCTTCCCACACATCGCGGTAGGTAGATCGATCTTGGAATTCATTTTTAGTTACCA
Source organism: Galeruca laticollis (assembly GCA_963921935.1). Lineage (NCBI taxonomy): Eukaryota > Metazoa > Arthropoda > Insecta > Coleoptera > Chrysomelidae > Galeruca > Galeruca laticollis. The sequence continues at coordinate 232,809,791 of OY998175.1, forward strand.
CGTAGAAGACGCACCGCGAATTATGTTTCAGTTTTAGTGTCTTGCCAGGGGCTGGAATCTGGTCTTCAAGTTTTTCTAATTGCCCGAACTTCTTTCGAAAGACGGTTGCCAACCCTCGTGCGTTCTTGATACGGGCGGGGATGTTGTATGCCAGTGAATAATCTTCCGGGAGAGTGAACAGATCTTGTTGTTGTTCCGAAGTGACTCCATATCTAGCTTTCCCGGTACCTCCATACGTGCCCATAAATTCCTCGAAGGTAGGGTCAGACACATCTCGAATAAGGTTTACTCCTTCCTCCAGGTCATGGTCTCCATCGAATGGCGCTAGTCGGTTTTGGTGAACTACTTTTGGTTTTCCGTTGGGGATCTTGCTTATGCGATATATAACATCATTGATCCTTTTCTTGATTAAGTATGGACCTTCCCAGGATTTTTGTAATTTTGGAGAAAATCCTTTTCTCCTCGCCGGGTTGTGTAACCATACTTTGTCCCCTTCTTTAAAACCGCCTTCTGTGGCCTGCGTGTCGTACCGCCTTTTCATTCTGTCGCTGGCAACTTGAAGATTTGTTCGAGCTAATTCATGAATATCGTCAAGCCTTCTTCTCAATTGGATCACGTAGTCTTCGCCTGCTATATCTTCTCCAGGCCGACAGCCAAGTTCCAGGTCACAAGGAAGCCTCATTTCACGTCCAAACAGGATTTTCGCCAGTATTTCACCCGTGGACTCATTGACGGCAGATCGATAAGCCAATGCGAATAGGGAAAGATACTGGTCCCAATCTCTCTGATGGCTGGATACTACTTTGGACAGGTATTTTCCAATAGTCCTGATCATTCTCTCGACCATTCCATCTGACTGTGGATGTAATGCTGTTGTCTTGGTCTTCTTCATTCCCAGCTTCTCGCAAATCTCCTGGAATAGATGGCTTTCAAAATTTCTTCCCTGGTCACTGTGGATTTCCAAAGGCACTCCATATCGGCTGATAAAATCTTTCACCAATACATCTGCTACAGTTGTGGCCTCTCGGTTGGGAATAGCGTAAATTCCCACCCATTTTGTGAAATAATCCATTATAACCATTGGGTATTTGCTACCATTTTCTGTTGTCGGAAATGGTCCAGCGATGTCTAAAGCAATTCTTTCGAAAGGGCTTCCAACATTGTACTGTTTCATGGCTGCCTTTCTCTTGCGATGTGGTCCATTACTCGTAGCACAAGTCGTACATTTCTTACACCAGTCCTTCACATCGTCGGAGCTGTTCATCCAATAAATCCTTTCACGGACTCGCTGAAGGGTTTTATTCACTCCCAGATGACCTCCCGATGGACTGTCGTGTAACTTCTTCAGTACCTCAGCTACTCTTGTTCTCGGGATAACTAGCTGTCTCCTCATCTCGGAACCATCATCGTTTTCAAGGACTCTTTTCAACAGCCCTTCTTCCAGGACAAGAGAGTCCCACTGAGCCCAATACGCCTTGAGTTTCGGTGAAAACTTTGACACTTCTTGCCAGGTAGGTCGCCCATTTTATTTCTTCAATTGCCGGATCATCTTCAGGTGAGGATCATTCTCCTAATCTTCTCTGATCCAGGTGGGTGACCATTCCTCGTTGACTACAGTAGTTCTTGAAACTGCAGCTTCCCTAGATTCCACCTTGTTGCAGTGGGAGCGGTCTGTTGGGCACGGCCGTCTGGACAGGGAGTCGGCATTTCGGTGAATCACACCAGCTCGATGTTCGATGTTAAATCGTATTCTTGAAGTCGCTCAATCCATCTAGCGATCTGGCCCTCGGGATTCTTGAACTGCATCAACCACTTAAGTGCTGCATGATCAGTCCGGATTAAAAACTTCCTACCATAGAGATACTGGTAAAAGTGTTCCACGGACTTCACTACTGCCAAAAGTTCTCTTCTTGTGACGCAGTAGTTTCGTTCTGGTTTGGAGAGGACTTTACTGAAATACCAGTACTCTTTCTTGCCCTCCTTGGATCTGTGAGAGCACTCCACCAATTCCTACGTTGTTTGCGTCAGTGTCAAGAATAAAGTCTCCATCTGGTAATGGGTATTCTAATATCGGCGCCGAGGTTAAATGCCTCTTCAAGGTTTCAAAAGCCGTTTGACAGTCTTCGTCCCATTGGAAAGCTCTTGCTTCTTCTGTGAGTCGCGTTAGAGGCTTGACAATATCTCCAAACTTCCTGATAAATCTTCTATAATACGTGCAAAGTCCAAGGAAACTCCTAATTTCATATTTGTCGGTTGGTTTGCGGCCATTGCTGAATGGAAGCAATTTTCTCTGGATCCACCGCCACTCCTTCATTGCTCACAATATGACCTAGATAGTTGACTCGGTTTTGGAATAGCTGACATTTCTTCGGGTTTAATATGAGCTGGGCAGCTTGGAGTCATTTGAATACGTCTTCCAAATTCTTCAGATGATCGTCAAATGTCTTCCCCAGTACTACGATGTCGTCCAAATAGACCAGGCATGTCTTCCAAGACAACCCTCTCAAGACATTTTCCATAAGTCTTTCAAATGTCGGAGGCGTATTACAGAGCCCGAATGGCATGCCGTTGAATTGCCATAACGCAGATCCAGTGGTAAAAGCAGTCTTCTCTTTATTTTCTGGGTCCATTTCCACTTGCCAATAACCAGACTTCAGGTCCAAGGTGGAAAACAGTTTGCTGCCGGCCAAAGTGTCTAGCGTATCGTCAATTCGAGGCAGGCGATAGCTGTCTTTCTTCGTCATGTTGTTAAGCTAGCGATAATCCACGCAGAATCTCGTAGTTCCATCCTTTTTCTTGACGAGCACTACTGGAGACACCCATGGACTAGTAGATGGTTCTATTACTTTTTCTTCTGCCATCTCTCGAATAATTCTTTCAGCTTCCAGCAGAGCATATTTCTTCCCATTTACTTCGCCATCCACATATACACTGTCGTTGCGACATCTGAGAGAAGCTATCAGTATGAGAGGGTCTTTGGAACGATCATGGGTCGGTGCTGCCCCCTCGTAGCCGATCCGTTCTAGTTTTCCTGTGACTGGGGTTCTTGGTTTGCAGGAGTCTTGGGGCGCTTAAATGAACTACGTATATGCCCTAGTTCGCCACAATTCCAGCATCTGATCTTTCTCGGTTTCTTGTCCATCATATTTTTCATTAAACTGACAAACTGGTCAAATCTGTCTTCGTCACCTTCTTCTTGGATGATCCTGATTTTGTTATATTCTGAAGCCTTCGTTGCTGCTTCATATTCAAGGGCAGCTGTCAATGCGTCGACTAATGTTTTCGGATGGGCTAAACGAAGCGTCCTCTGCATATCGGGGTCACGTAAGCCATCAATAAAGGCCTGGATGCCCAGACATTCCATCATGTTCTCTGGTGCTGACGGATAAGCAAATCGAACTAGTCGAGCAATGTCCACTTCATATTCTTGAAGGGATTCATCCCGTTTCTGCCTTCGGTTCTTCAGTCGAGATTGGTACAAATGTTCTAGATGTTCATGACAATATCGCCTGTCCAACCTCTTCTTCAGCTGCTCGAAGTCATCCGTTTCTTCCAAAGGTATCGTCTGGAGTACATCTAGGGCATCTCCGCGAAGCACGATGGTTAAGTTCACTGCCTTCTCTCTATCGGACCAATTATTCACTCCAGCGGCTGCTTCAAATTGTTTCACATAATTGGTCCACGACATTTTTCCATCGAACGTTGGGGCCTTGACTCGGGTAAAACTGCCAATGTCTTCAAACTTAGGTAGTGTTTCTGGCTTGCAAAGTTTCGTTTGCTCGGTCTTCTTTTCTTCCTCTGGCGTGCCTCGCGTTCTTGAATCGGGAATCTTTTCCTCTAACTCCTTGATTTTCTCGTCTATCGTTGTAATCTTATTCTCGATTTTCTCGTCCATCGTTGACATTTTATTCTCGATTTTCTCGTCCATCGATAACATTTTATTCTCAAATTTCTCGTCCATTGTTGACATCTTATCCTCGATTTCAGATTTTAGTGACAAAATTTCATTTTCAATATATGCGGCAATGTCGTTTTTCATTAATAAGATATCGGCAGATATATCGTTCTTTAAAGTAGAAATTTCCTCGTCCATGTTCTCAGAAATATTAGCAGAAATCTTCTCTTCCATGGCAGAAATCTTCTCGTCCATGTTAGCAGAAATATTAGCAGAAATGTCGTTCTTCATAGCAGAAATCTTCTCGTCCATGTTCTCTTCCATGGCAGAAATCTTCTCGTCCATGTTAGCAGAAATTGACGAGATTAAGGTGGAAGCCTCGTCATTGAATAAAACTGTTTCTGGATCAAAGCCGTCATTTTCCAGTGCCACTACAAGTCTTTCTACTAATTCACTTTTCTTACCGGACGTTTCCAACTCACGATCTTCCAACTCTGCTCTTAATTCCGCCACTTTCAGGTCCCTTAATCTCTTTGCCATTTTTACGTAAATATTTATTTATATTATCCCACTTCTGACACCAATGTTATGTTTTTCCAATGTATTTAAACAATAAACGGATGGGATAAATTTTAAACACACGGTATGGCTACTTACTACTTTATGTAAACACTAAACTAGTCACTTACTAACACTTAATTTATATATACTCAGTATATTCACTTAAACTAATTTATATGAACACTTAACTAATCTATATTTACTGTTTGCTATTTCGGTGTATTTATTTCACGAGATCACTTTATCAACTAACTGGTGCGCTGATCGGTCCTTTTTATATACTAGTGCCTTTTGTACTAGAGAATTCTGGGCTGCGGCTTACACAAAACAATTGGTTCTGGCCTTTTCTAGATAACTCTGGTCACAAAAACAATGTTTACATAAGATAAGTCGTAAACAGTTATAAAAAAACAGTGCGTATCCTCCATAATTTTAACTTTTATACCTGTCTTAGACAGAGTCGGTTTTAGGGACTATACCAGGGTGCTGTTTCGTAACAGTAGTTTCCAGCCATCAGAGAGATTGGGACTAATATCTTTCCCTATTCGCATTGGCTTATCGATCTGCCGTCAATGAGTCAACGGGTGAAACACCTGCGAAAATCCTGTTTGGGCGTGAAATGAGGCTTCCTTGTGACCTGGAATTTGGCTGTCGGCCTGGAGAAGATCTAGCAGGAGAAGACTACGTGATCCAATTGAAAAGAAGGCTGGACGATATTCATGAATTAGTTCGAACAAATCTTCAAGTTGCCAGCGACAGAATGAAAAGTCGGTACGATACGCAAGCCACACAAGGCGGTTTTAAAGAAGGGGACAAAGTATGGTTACACAACTCGACGAGATGAAAAGATTTTTCTCCAAAATTACAAAAAAACCTGGGAAGGCCCATACTTAATAAAGAAAAGGATCAATGATGTTATATATCGCATAAGTAAGATCCCCTACGGAAAACCAAAAGTAGTTCACCAAAACCGACTATCGCTATTCGAAGGAGACCATGACCCAGAGAAGGGAGTAAACCATATTCGAGATGTGCCTGACCCTACCTTCGATGAATTTATGGGCGCGTATGGAGGTACCGGGAAAGCTAGATATGGAATCACTTTAGAACAACGACTAGATTTGTTCACTCTCCCGGAAGATTATTCACTGACATACAACATCCCCGTCCGTATCAAGAACGCACGAGAGTTGGCATCCGTCTTTCGAAAGAAGTTCGGTCTATTAGAAAACTTGAAGATCATATTCCAGTCCCTGGCAAGATACTGAAACTGAAACATAATTCGCGGTACGTCTTTCACGTGGTAACTAAAAATGAATTTCAAGATCGATCTACCTACTGCGATGTGTGGGAAGCACTTCGAAATCTCCGAGTCCATGTGTTAGAATCCAGCGTGAAGAAACTGGCTATGCCTAAGATAGCGAGTAACCAGTTGGATTGGCGAGTCATCAGGAACATGGTAGAGGTTATCTTCCAAGATACCGCTGCCCAGATATTAATTTGCAGCTTCAACCCCCGTTAACAGTATCCGATGAAGACGGTGCCCTGCTATTTCCAAAAGATCGGAAAGTGTAGAAATGGGGCCCGTTGCCGATTCAAACATGCAGTCTCGGCTATACAAAAGTTCCAGGAGGAACTTCCATTTAAGGAGGGTGTAATGTTACGAAAGAGCACACTGGTATAGTTCCTGAATCCGATTCTGTCTAAGCCATGTATGAAAGTTAAAATTATGGCGGAAGCGCAGGGGTTTCTTAGAACTGTTTACGATTGTGACTATCTTATCTAGACATTCTTTTTGTGACCAGTGTTATCTAGAAAATGCCAGAGCGAATTGTTTTTGTGTAAGCCGCAATCTAGAATTATCTAGTAAAAAAGGCACTCATATATATAAAGAACCGACCGGCGGATAAGTTTAGTTTAGTTGATAAAGTGATCTCGACAAATAAATAAGAATAAACTGAAATAGCGAACAGTGAAGTGTTGATATACATTAATAATTAAGGTTGTGTGTATATAAATTAAGTGTTAGTAGTTTAGTGTTTAAATAAATTCGTAAGTAGCCATACCGTGTGTTTAAAGTTTATCCCACCCATAATAAAAACGTTTTAATAAATAGGAACAACATTACAATAATATTTAGAAATAGTTAGTTTCCTTTAAAAAAGTAAAAAAAAACCCTGATAATCTGGATTATATTTTAGAGACAGTCATCGTGTGACACCTTATTTTGTATTGCCTTCAGTCAAGTAATTTGCTTTGCAGGCTAAACGAATGGACTATAAATTGTAAATTTTGCATTATACATATAGTTGGCAATCTTTTATTTTGTTTTTGTCTTACATACATCGGTTTTTTACTTTGAAAAAAAAACTGTAATTGTGGAAACGTATACTAGATAACATCATCTTCATCATTTTTCAAAGCATATTATTTTTAACAAACAAAAATAATTTTTGAAACTTACCGCGTGTCCTTTACTACTTGCACTTGCTAAAAACAAAAATAACACACTGAAAACCTCACAGGTGAATCCTTTCCACCACCGGCTCGTCTGAATTATGAAAAGCAAGCCCGCGACCATGCGGGAAATATTAATCTAGAACTTGATCAATCCCGCTTCTATAGCAACAGCTTTTCAAACATTCCGAAGGTTAACAACCCTCCATTTTCGCGGCAACTTTGTCAATTCGTCTAATCAACCAAGATGTCGTGTCAGGAAAAGTGATTTTTTTCATTAGAAGTAGGTTAGAGTCATTTTCTACTATAGATCTTATCCATACAGGAAGTTTTCATTTATTTATTGCCGAATAGTACGTTAATAATTGATACATGGCACCAAAATATGCTAAGCAGGTTTAAAGTTTGATTTTTACAATTTTTTTTGAAAAATAATGTTATTTCATATAGCACAAATTTATGTGACACCCTGTAACACATTTTAAATTATTAGACTAGATATATCGAAGAAATTGAGATATCGTATTATTTGCAGACCCTGTATGTATGAAACTGAATAATCACAATTTTATTGTATTCGTAAGTACCTCTAAATTGATTCTTGAGTATCCGAAAAGAAAGTCAAATTCATTTATTATTTCCAATCCTTTTTAAAATCGCTTAAAAAACATCTGCTGATTTCCCAAAAGGTTTATCTTATATTCTATTTGACTGTTACTTAACAAAGAAACTTTAAAATCAGTTTGACAGGAGTCCAAGTACAGATATGTTGTTACAAAAGATGTTTTGGTTATTTTTGATGAGTTCGAATGCTTTTGAACAAAATGAAACTTTGTTTAATTTAATTTCCCGATATTTAAACAAAGAACGTTCGAAATTTTGTTTATTTGTACTTTGCTGGACGGATAAAGGTGTGTATACAAGACGAGGCGAAACATAATTATTATAAAATTATTTTTTATTTTAGAACGTATTAACTTGCAAAAATATGTACATATGAATGGAAATACAAGAACTATGTTTTATTATGACGAAAAAAATTTATTAGACATATTAAATAATGATCAAATAACAATAATCTTAGATTTTGATTGTCCTAATGCGATGGCTACACTACGAGAGGTTGATTTTTGTGTTAATATAATTTAATATACTAATAATATTGTTCGTTTCTGGTAGCTACAGAACGTAAAAACTGTACAGTTTTCCGGAAAATCCCATTTTCTTATTTTTCTCAATGAATTCGAATTAATTAATTTTTTCTCGAACAACTGGGAATTTTTTTTGAATTGTATCAAAAAAACCCATAGTGCAAAATTTCATCGAAATCGGAATTTTCTTTTCGGATGTCTTTTAAAAAAATTCAACTTCAACTTTAACTTTGTTTCTGTTATTGATGGAAAGTTGCTGTACTTTTTTTATAATAGTGTAATGTTATTCTAATTTATTTAAACAGTAAACGGGTGGGATAAATTTTAAACACACGGTACGGCTACTTACTAATTTATTTAAACACTAATCACTAACACTTAATTTATATCTACCCAACTAATCACTTAAATTTAATTTATATGCACACAAACTTAATTATTAATTTATATCAACACTTTGCTAATTTATCTTCTCTTATTTACTGTTTATTTGACGAGATCAGTTTATCAACTAACTCAGCTCTTCTTTATCGGCCCCTTATATATTAATGCCTTTTTCACTAGATAATTCTACATTACAAAAACAATTGGCTTTCTGGCATTTTCTAGATAAGACTTGTCACAAAAACAATATAGATAAGATAGTCACTATTCGTAAACAATTCTAGGAAACCCTGCGCGTCCGCCATACTTTTAACTTTAATACCTGGCTTAGACAGAGTCGGATTCAGGGATTCTACCAGTGTGCCGTTTCGTAACATTACCCCCTCCTTAAATGGAAGTTCCTCCTGGAACTTTTGTGTAGCCGAGACTGGATGTTTGAATCGGCAACTAGCCCCATTTCTACACTTTCCGATCTTATGGAAATAGCAGGGCACCGTCTTCATCGGATACTGATAACGGGGGTTGTAGCTGCAAATTAATATCTGGACACCGGTATCTTGAAAGATAATCTCTACCATGTTCCTGATGATTCGCTAATCCAACTGGTTACTCGCTTTCTTAGGCATAGCCAGTTTCTTCACGCTGGATTCCAACACATGGTCTCGTAGGTTTCGAAGTGCTTCCCACACATCACGGTAGGTAGATCGATCTTGAAATTCAGTTTTAGTTACCACGTAGAAGACGTACCGCGAATTATGTTTCAGTTTCAGTGTCTTGCCAGGGGCTGGAATCTGGTCTTCAAGTTTTTCTAATTGCCCGAACTTCTTTCGAAAGACGGTTGCCAACCCTCGTGCGTTCTTGATACGGGCGGGGATGTTGTATGCCAGTGAATAATCTTCCGGGAGAGTGAACAAATATTGTTGTTGTGCCGAAGTGACTCAATATCTAGCTTTCCCGGTACCTCCATACGCGCCGATAAATTCTTCGAAGGTAGGGTCAGATACATCTCGAATATGGTTTACTCCTTTCTGTAGGTCATGGTCTCCTTCGAATGGCGCTAGTCGGCTATGGTGAACTACTTTTGGTTTTCCGTTGGGGATATTGCTTATGCGATATATAACATCATTGATCCTTTTCTTGATTAAGTATGGACCTTCCCAGGATTTTTGTAATTTTGGAAAAAAGCCTTTTCTCCTCGGCGGGTTGTGTAACCATACTTTGTCCCCTTCTTTAAAACCGCCTACTGTGGCCTGCGTGTCGTACCGACTTTTCATTCTGTCGCTGGCAACTTGAAGATTTGTTCGAACTAATTCATGAATATCGTCCAGCCTTCTTCTCAATTAGTAGGCTTCTCCAGGCCGACAGCCAAATTCCAGGTCACAAGGAAGCCTAATTTCACGTCCAAACAGGATTTTCGCAGGTGCTTCACCCGTGGACTCATTGACGGCAGATCAATAAGCCAATGCGAATAGGGAAAGATACTAGTCCCAATCTCTCTGATGTCTGGAAACTACTTTGGGCAGGTATTTTCCAATAGTCCTGTTCATTCTCTCGACCATTCCATCTGACTGTGGATGTAATGCTGTTGTTCTGGTCTCCTTCATTCCCAGCTTCTCGCAAATCTCCTGGAATAGATGACTTTTGAAATTTCTTCCCTGATCGCTGTGGACTTCCAAGGGCACCCATATCGGCTGATAAATTCTTTCACCAATACATCTGCTACAGTTGTGGCCTCTTGGTTCGGGATAGCGTAAATTTCCACCCACTTTGTGAAATAATCCATTACAACCAGTATGTATTTGCTACCATTTTCTGTCGTCGGAAATGGTCCAGCGATATCTAAAGCAATCCTTTCGAAAGGCCTTCCAACATTATACTGTTTCATAGGTGCCTTTCTCTTGCGATGTGGTCCATTACTCGTAGCACAAGTCGTACATTTCTTACACCAGTCCTTCACATCATCGGAGCTGTTCATCCAATAAAACCTCTCACGGATTCTCCGTGGGGTTTTCTTCATTCCCAGATGACCTCCCGATGGACTGTCGTGTATCTTCTTTAGTACTTCAGCTACTCTTGTTCTAGGGATAATTAGCTGTCTCCTCATCTCGGAGCCATCATCGTTTTCAAGGACTCTTTTCAACAGCCCAAAGTCCCATCTCTAAGTATCTATATATGATATCCTCACTGCATTCTCAGGATATCTTACCAAGGAAGAAAATAGGAGACATCCCGAACATGCGTTCATTAGACATCGTTTTAAGTCTCATACCTAATTATATTCCCAGGCTCATCTCATTATATATCTGGTACTTATCAAATATATAAAATTCTTTGAACTTCTAATATAAGCTGGGAGTTCCCACTACTATTCCGTATATCTGAGTAAGAATCCTCCTGGTAGGCAACAATATCCAAATAAAAATGTTGATACCAAAATCAACAATATACAGAGATTAATAAAAAAAACTAGCCATATACGTAGCTTGGTGTGCGACATTTACGAGCAGAAAATAAAAATGGATTTTCACTGTTTGTATAATTATTCGAATGTATTAATAACTGATATGAAACGAGTTACCATTCTGCCATCGATAGAAAGTATGCAATGAAGTGGAGAAGTTTGATGATTTTAATTTCCCAACTGAAGTGAGTATTTATTTGAATACTGTAGATAAATTAGACAAGAGATGTTTTGAATAGTCTCAAACTTGAGGGGATTCGTTTTAGTGACATTGCAATAGTATTTTCCTCTCCCGGGACTGAAAATTAATAGTGAAAAATCTAGAGGATTTGCTGAAACTTCTTCAATCGTGGAGTTTCCGATTGTGATTCTCACATATACGGAATTATAGATTTTCGATTTGGTTTGTCTTGAGTATTTATAATAATAATACGAGTAGTTATGTCAACAAAAGACAGCGGTTGTTGGATATCTGTAATACATATGATTCATGCGTATTACCTGATAACACCAGTATCTTACGACATAAATCCATACTGACATGTGCTTAGGATTTATTTACTTGAAATGTACCTTATATCGTAACATTCTACGGATATGTATAGGACATATTACATCCCCTACCTAGTAGATATCTTGAGACCCCCGCATTATCCATGATGGGAATTTTTATTATAGTCATGGGATATATGTGTGTCATCAGTCAAGGCCGTTCAAGTTGTGATTGGTTAATTATCCATATTTCCAGTGGAGTAGGCCTCATGGGGGCACCGCTATAGAAAAAACATCTAGGGTGGCGTGGAAATGATTTGAAATAATGTTGATCTCACTTCACTGAATTTCTTACTTTTATGTTTTGAATAAATATCTAACATAAGTATTTTCTCAGTCACATCAGGAGACTTCAAATGGATTGGTTGGTCTATTCATCTAAGATCCACACCTACAATCCAGTGAAGTCAAGTGGTAATTTATTAGCGCAAAATAGTGAAAATATAAGGACTTTTTCACAAAGTGTTCGCCTTGTATATGAAAATCACGTCATAGGATTCCGTTGATGTACGATATGAATGAAAGTATTTCGAGTTCTCCCATGAACAAATATCGCTACCTTTTCGGATTGCTTTATGAGATATAGGGTGATGAAAAAAATCTAGGATTTTATTTAATATAGTATACGTAATTTTTCAAATTGACATCATTGGATTCTGTATACGATGAAACACATCGTTTAACATCCTTCACGAGAATTTTGTAATTTTTGGTGGTTTTATTACTATTATGATAATTCAATCTTTTTTAGCATTTTCTCTTTATAAAACAACAAAATTATAAAAGTCCCTTATTATCAAGTGAAATCGTCCTGTAATACGAATAGATTTGGAAATGAATTTGTCATACAAGTTTGTGATGATAATACCACCAAAGATAAATCAGAACTAAATCATAACTTGGGAGATGCGGAGTGATGAAAAGTGAATATTTCCCATATTCAACAGCTTGTGTACGAATTTGATTTAACTACCAAATTCTCCTGTGATTTTTATTTTCAACTTCCTCTGTATAACACAATTCATGTATTCTGCCCAAACCATATAACGAAATATATCATTATTCTCAACATCCAATATTTCTCTACATTAACAAAATTCCATTTTAACGTCACTGTCACATAAGAAATACAGATAAATATCGTCTTATGAATTTCCACTTAATATTTCAAAGTACCCGACACCTTATCGCTTCAAAAAAACTCTCTTCCAAACTCCGTTATCTGTATCTACCAAACCTTTTCAGGCCACAAAAAATCACCCCAACTGCATACTTTTCATTCGCTGTATCTGACCGTTACATTTCAAAATCTTTTATCCCATTGGTCAAATCCTAAGATTTTTCTCCTTCCTCGCATCCACTTTAACCGACCTATAAACATGCATAAAACCTTAATTTTATTCACTTCCCATGATCTTGCAACTCAACCCGCAACACTTTAATTATAGTTGTTTGTTAATAAATTTTATAATATTTCGAATTCATAGGTACCTTTTTGTTGACATTATCAATCACATCGGTCATGTACATTTAAGAAACCGAAAGATTCCCTTTAAATTACCTGTTCACTACCTACATTCTCCGCTGACAAGCTTACTTTGAGAGTGCATTGATAGATCAATGTAGTCTCAATCGAATTGTATTTGATAAACATCAGTTTGACTTTTTAATATATTATCAAGGAGTCTGCTTGCTGCCAGGGAGATTGTACGTAGGATTTGTCAAAAAATCGAATGTGAGTAGAATACGAAGGAGTTAATTAAATCTTGCTTAATTTTGTTAGGGAATCAGGTAAGTTGAAATAAATGATTCAAAGCTATGCCTCGAGCTTGGGTTTTTGTTATACCAAATGTGATGTTCTCTATTAGGTGTCGAAGGAAAATTGTGGAAAGAGTAAAAGCGCAAGTGGATTTGTAGAGTGGAAAAAAAGGAGTTTAGAGAGAATAGGATAAGAACCCTCTAACGGAGGTAATGTAAACGTGATGGATGTGATTGGTAAGTCATTTTAATTATTTACAACATTGTAGGATCTCAGTCAGGGGACACCAAGAGAATAAGTATAGCCTCTCCGCCTACGTTAGTGGCATTATTTTGAAACCAGATTTTCGAAAACTTATGTTAGAGGCGAACAGACCCCTTTGGTAGTACCGTAGTAAAGTAGTTAATAATAGGTTTAGGCATTATATTTTCTTTTGTAAGCGGCTCCATGACGTCACAGTAGCGCATTTCAATTATGTATATTTCCTTCCGTTTTGGAAAGTAAGTTGTTTGTAAATAGTCTTTTTTTGTGTAAATAGTAATATAGAATTTTCATTGTAATACCTAACATCTTATATATTGTCTGCTCCATCCTGACCATCGTAGCGGTCTACTAGTTAGCGCTGGCTCATTAAAATTTAACTGGTGGCGCCCATTTTTAACAACTAAATAAAATAGGAATTTTCGCATACCCACCCCCGACCGAACTGAGCTTGGGCATGAGGTTGCGCTTCTGAAGCTAGCGAGTAGACAATAAAAAAATAAAGCGCGTAGCACCCAGTCGGCATTCGTACACTTCTCAGTCATCCTTCATTCTCTCTCTTCATCAATCATACGTCGTACACAACGTTACTAATCTTATAAGGCAACATCGGCATGAGACCGGTAAATCATTATTACAAGTAATTCATTCATTAACTCCATCACATAATGTGATAATTAATTAAAAGTGCAAAATACTTCTGCTTCAGTGACATTCTTACGTGTTCAAGCAAAAAGAACAACTTATATCTTTGAGCAATATAACTAACATGAAAGTGAAATAATTGTTTAATTTATACAACCGACATAATCCTACGAATACCACAGTGAACATCATACGAGTATAAGGTCCTTCGAGCGAAGTAAAAACTACAAAACCCCTTTCCACTTATTATCTCTAAATAAAAAAGGGATAATAAAACAGCTTGTATCTCGAAAACTAGTCATAGGATCGTGCTGCGCCCATTGAGACATTTAACCAGAATTATCAATTCTAGAACAAGAAATTTGACGGAGAGCCATTTTTCAATATAAGGTGTGCGGGGTTCTATCTCTTAATTTCCCACCCGAAATAATTTTTTCCCAACAACTGACATATTTATTGGAATCCTCGTATCAAAAAACCCTCCTTCCACATTTCAATGAAATCGAAATCAACATTTTTTTTTCGATTTTCAATCCAATGCAATTCGATATTCTTAAAAAAATTCAAATTTGATGTTTTATAATTCGGTTAGTACACGTATACAAAGAAAAAATGCGTTTGAATGGTTATTTTAATTTATTGAGCCTATAGAATTCTCTAATTAATTTATTTACAGAATGATGATATGAAGTTTCGCTTCTCATATAATTGGTTGATAATCATGAAAAATGTTTTAAAAAAAACGGAAACTAGGAATTTACTGTCTGACGTAAAATTGAGACTCGATTCGAAATTTCGTATAGCTGTTCCCGAGTCTCAATACAATATATACCGAATTTACGAACTTTTTGCCCCTGGAATCGGAGCAGATATCAAAATCCACGAATTAGATTTAGAAAATTGTTTATCGTTCTATGAAATCAGAAAAAACTTGGAAGGCGTTTTGATAAGAACCGGAAATAGGGTACATTTTTGCATTTTTTCTTTTTTCTTATAGACTATATGCCATGGTGTCTCTTTTCGCACAGCCGCTGCTTGTCGCACATATTCAGCACATCCTTTTGGGATTTTCTTCTGGTTGTTTAATGGTTTTTAAATTTGACAACAATTATTTCAGGATAATTATAGTTCCACGTATGAAGAAGATTATTTGGGTGTTTTGAGAATTAAAGATAGAGCAGAATTTCAAATGTTCAATTTTCAATTGTTCCTACTTTTAAAAGAGGTTCATCATTTTCAGTAAGATATATTAATATCATAAATACTTTACGTGTATATAAATTAATTTTAGCTTCAACACAACAACAAGAAACGTCTGGTTCGGGAACAGTACGTCCGGAATCGACGGCGGCCTAAGTCAATTATTACACGAAAGAAAAATCGATTTTAGTACATCGGGAGGATATTTAGGTCCTGCTAGAATCGATTATCACGATTTCTTATCACCACTGTATAAATTTAGGTGTGTTTCATCATAAAAACTCTAAGATCTTTGCCGGATATAATTATTACTAAACATAAGGTTTATTGGGGAAGCTTCCCCAATAAACCTATGTTTAGTATATATATATATATATATATATATATATATATATATATATATATATATATATATAAACCGCGAGAATTCTTTATTGATTTTTATCCAAGTTTTCGAAAACGTTCGTTTTCATCATCAAGGATGCTACAAATAGAGGAAAAAATGGGATTATTCTCAATTCCATCAATAAAGAGACAATAGTGTACTTACATCCAATGTGAAATTATTTTCCTTTACGTAAAACATCAACTCATCACATGGCATCAGTTAGGGAAAAATGACATTCAAATTAGCAGTAATATTAACAACATTGAGGCTGTTATAAGATAATATGATAATAAAAACGCAAAACTTGCACGAGATTAATGTCGTAAAATAATTTTCAAACAAACACAACCGAAAAGGACGCTACAAAGCAGGAATCCTTCCCTCCAAGACGGAAATGGAAACGGGTAATTGAGATTCAATTGGTATGGTACCGGCATTGATGTGTTGTGATGTTAATCCCAATGTTTGCATTTTAGTAGGAATATCCGCCTGTTTTCTTCTTTGGTTTTTCTTATGTTGGCTTTGGCCCATGCTTTCAATTTTTGGTACTGCTACTTCACCGTAATCATTATGAAAGTTTTCGTAAAGCCCCATCGCTAGTAAAAAAATAAAAAAGGGAGGGGAGTTGCTTGAGGATTGAAATATAATAAAGGTTCCGAAAGCTTGGAAATTCAAAAAAGAGCCTTCTTTAAACCGATTGCTGCAATCCCCCAATATATTGGTCAGATTTGTTTCTAGCATAAAAAGAAAATGTTTATATTCAAATATCTGTCAAAATGACATATCATTGTAAAAATTTTTAAAAACTTCAAAAATCAGTATATTTACCTATTTTGTTCGATAGCTCAATAAAATATTTAAATAAAATGGACTGTAGAAATGAAAATGTAAATGATTTCTTTTAAAAACTTCACTTACCAATAAAATGTTCCGCGAAGATTCCGTTACTTGCTCTTTGGGAAATAGGATAAAGGAGAAAAAGGAAAATCGAGCACTTTAAGTTATTTGTCACACGTGAGAAATCACAAATGTATCGGTTGATCGGTTTTGTGCCACAACTGTATAAAAGTCGCCCCGATGGCTACAGAAAATTCTCAACTAACCTTTCGTACCACGATTGTGCTAATTACTGCTACTTTTTTAAATCCTTTCAACAATTTTCGGACAAAACACGAAAGCGTTGTTGCCAAATAATAAACCATTTCAGGAAAACTAACTAGGCGTAAACAAATTTCTTATAACAATTATATCAATCTCAATTTACTAATCCGTGATTATGGAAATAAAACTTTCCGAAAGCTTGGAAGAAAAACAGTAAGAAGAGTTTTCTTTAAGCAACTTGCCGTTGCCGTTACCCCAATATTTCTGGTTTTATACTTAATTAGTCGGCAAAGACTCTAGAAGTTTTCTATAAATTCCGATTTATTTTATTGTAGATCTGCATTTATTTTCGTCAACCCTGGTAAATCAAAACCGGGCTTGGAAATATTAAAACCGTTTTCGATTGATACGTGGTATGCTTCTGTGGTTGGCACAATAACCATTGGAATTTCCATATATTTGACTTATAAGTTGGAATATAAATCACATTCTAAATACAGCTTCTGCACCTCTATGCTGATGACTCTTTCTGTCATTTCCCAACAAGGTATTGATACATCTAGAACTACAGCTAGAGCTTAGATTACACATAATCATTAACTAAACTGAATCCCTTATTTTATTTTTCAGGTTCATCAATTACTCCCTTAAAAGTCGCCGGTAGAATAATTTTTTTAACATTATTAATTATGTCTATGATGCTTTACAATTACTACACATCAAGTTTAGTTTCATCTTTGTTAAGCAATGTACCCGAACCAATAAAAACCATAAAAGAACTTTACGAAAGCGATCTTAAGGTATATACTCTATTTTTTAATCTACTAGAATGAATTTAGAACCAGTAGTCATCAGCATATAGTAAATAGTTGACATCATCGATGACGACATTAAATAATAAGGGGCCCAAACTACTTCCTTGAGGAACTCCAGATGTTTGCAAGTATTCAACTAACTTATAACCACATACTGACGTCTATTGTTTAAATAGGAGGTGAATAATTTGTTCAGAATTGGTGATAAACCATATCAAGACAGTTTCTCACAAGAAACATTGAGCGTTTGGCCGTTGAACGTCATTCTGTCAGATATATCAGTTGCCCTTTTTTTGCTATTGACAAAAGTCCTGAATTTTTTGGGATCTGCTTTCATTCTCGACTCAGCTGATTTATCATAATTTTTGTACGATTTGTCTATATCAGATTTCACTTTTGCACTTAAATATTTAAACTGGTTAAGAATATTTATATAATTTTTGATTTAAAATCCCTTATTTAATTTCGATTTCAGCAGAATATGTTTAATAATATTCTGGGTAAGCCATTTTTTTATACTGTTTTGTCTTGGGGCGTACTCATCAAATGCATTATACAACTCACCGTAAAAGTAGATGCAGGCATAATCTGATCTGTCAAATGCTCAAAGAAAGTCCAATCTATAGTAGAGAGACATTGATACAATAACGAAAAACTTGCTTCTCGAAAGTTACATTCAATGCAGGATATTGTTGGAAAGTTTCGTTTTAAAGTTTTGAACATGTGGACTTCCTTTTTGTTGTCAGCTGGATAGCAAATTGTCAGTAAAAGTGTCGTTTCACTTGGTAGTAACATTCTCTCAGTTCTAGAGATCGTTTCAATGATACCACCAAGGAATTTGAAAGTTTTCACTTAATTTTTTCGTCAGCTGGATAGCGAAATGTCAGTAAAAGTGACGTTGTACTTGGTAGTAACCTTCTCTTAGTTCTAGAGATCGTTTTAATGATACCACCAAGACATTCGAAAGTATTCACTTGAATTTTTCGTCAGCTGGATAACGAAATGTCAGTAAACGTGACGTTTCGCTCGGTAGTAACCTTCTGTCAGCTCTAGAGATCGTTTTAATGATACCATCAAGGCATTTGATCATGTGGATTTCCTTTTTCCGTCAGCTGGATAGCGAAATGTCAGTAAAAGTGACGTTGTACTTGGTAGTAACCTTCTTTCAGTTCTAGAGATCGTTTTACTGATACCACAAAGACATTCGAACGTTTTCACTTCAATTTTTCGTCAGCTGGAAAACGAAATATCAGTAAAAGTGACGTTTCGCTCGGTAGTAACCTTCTGTCAGTTCTAGAGATCGTTTTAATGATACCACCAAGGAATTTAAACATGTGAACTTCCTGTTTTCGTCAGCTGGATAGTGAAATGTCCGTGAAAGTGACGTTTCAATTGGCAGTAACATTCTCTCAGTTCTAGAGATCGTTTTAATGACACCACCAAGGAATTTGAACATCTGAACTTCCTGTTTTCGTCAGCTGGATAGTGAAATGTCCGTGAAAGTGACGTTTCAATTGGCAGTAACATTCTCTCAGTTCTAGAGATCGTTTTAATGATACCACCAAGACATTCGAAATTTTTCACTTGAATTTTTCGTCAGCTAGATAACGAAATGTCAGTAAAAGTGACGTTTCACTCGGTAGTAACCTTCTGTCAGCTCTAGAAATCGTTTTAATGATACCATCAAGGCATCTGATCATGTGGACTTCCTTTTTTCGTCAGCTGGATAGCGAAATGTTAGTAAAAGTGACTTTGTACCTGGTAGTAACTTTCTCTCAGTTCAAGAGATCGTTTTAATGATACCACCAAGGCATTTGAAAGTTTTCACTTCATTTTTTGTTAGCTGGATAACGAAATGTCACTAAAAGTGACGTTTCGCTTGGTAGTAACCTTTTGTCAGCTCTAGAGATCGTTTTAGTGATACCATTAAGGCATCTGATCATGTGGACTTCCTTTTTTCGTCAGTTGGATAGAGAAATGTCAGTAAAAGTGAAGTTTCACTTCGAAGTCACTTACTATAAGTTCTAGAGATCGTTTTAATGATACTACCAACGCATTTGAACTTTTCCCGAATACTTGGATCAACTGAAGATTTTGAGGGGTTGGCTCAACCTTCTGCTGTCCTCTTCTTTTATTTCCACGCGGGGATATCTCGCATGTGAAGGTGCTACTGTTTTTTGAGTGCTACGGATAACTTGCTCCGACTTATGCTTACCTGTTGTTTTATTTTTAATTTTTCTTTCTCCATGGATATTCCCACAAGTAGCTAAGGAAATAATGGTCCACTCCTGCAGAGCCAGGGTAGGTACTTAATCTGGTGGTCCCCAGGTTTCGCATACTAACGATCAAGTTTTCCCTTGATCAAGCAATCCCCAGCATATGCTGTTTGTTCTACCTTGACTTGTAGGAGTTTTTATTGTGGTCTCCTTTCACTCGGACGGCGTGTTAAGATATACCTCATCAACTACCATTTCACTAGACGCGGTTTATATCAGACAGGTTTCCGCAAACGTCCTGTTGCCTTCAATCTTGCAAGCCAGACAACAATTTTCTGCTACCATGTTCGAATAGTTTTAATGATACCACCACGGTGTTTGAACGTATCCACTTCCTTTTTTCTTCCGTTACTAGCAAAATCTTATTTGTTATAATCATTTTTGGAATCGAGAACTGATTTTCGTGTCAAATTTGTTAACCTTTGAACATTTTTATCTTCGCAAATCTGTATTTTAGGTAGCTTTAGAACCTCAACCTTACGCTTTCACATATCTCCTTCAACAAAAAGATGACCGTTACATAAATCTGCTCAACAGAACGAAAATTTACGAAAACGGTGTACCGAATACCATGTTACCTATAGAAGGTATCGAGAAAGTAAAACTGGGTACTTACGCTTACCTTACGGAGCTTGCTACGGCTTTTTCTTGTCTAGCTGATTCAGATCAGGAAGTAATTTGCGACTTGGCTTATATTATCTTTATACCATACGGAGATGTGGGATTGGTGGCTCAGAAACGTTCGCAATATACAGAATTGTTTCATATTACGTGAGTACGATCACCCTGAAGATGATTCAGGACTATGTAGAAACGTCTATCTTCAAATTAATGAATTTCAAGTTTTAGAAAAATATTAACCAGTGGAATTTATCAAAGAAATAAAGAATTTTGGTTATCGAAAAGACCTAAATGTATGCTCAATTCGAGAGTTAAGGCAGTGGGGGCTGGCGAACTATTTCTAGTTTATTTGATTATAACTGGCGGCATGATAACTTCGTTAATAATATTTTTAATCGAACTTTCTTTACATAATTATTGTTAAAAACAATACACTGTCACTAATATTGATTTTTGCACTAATAAAACACCCTGTATAATGTGAAGTTGATGTTATTATTTCCCCTAAACCAGCTACTCCGTTTTTAGAGTCAGTAAAATTTAAATTGAAGATACTAAACTCAATTTATAGAGTCGGTCGGTCAAAATAATGATACGCGTGAAATGTTCATGTCGGTTCCCATTAGTGGAATTTTTGTCATAAAAATATGGCAGAATGGTGTATTGAAATAATGTTTTACGCTGCGCTTCGTTGCGTAATTAATTAATTTACGTGAAACGACTTTGTAAGTTGATTTATACCGTTAAAAATGCTTGAAGAATTAATGACAGTTTTTGGGGTAAAATTTTGGTAAATATGACAAAACTATTGTAATAATCGATACTACCACTAGTAGATTTCTCAGAAGTGACGAAGAATATGAAAAAAATTACCAGAAAAATATCTGTTGGAAGTCGATAAAAAAAGATCTAGAATATTCTATTGGCAAAAAATTGTGTCGGAATATATATATATATATATATATATATATATATATATATAAAGGAAGATAGTCTTTGCTGACTGTTAGGAATAAAACTGGTGAATATTGGGGAAAGCAGCAAGAAGAAACGGAAAACGTGTACTCTTAACGGAAAATTTTCAAGCTTTCGAGGATGATTGTCCTCATCATCAGGAATACTGAAATGGAAAAACAGCATTAAGATACTGTAGTTGATAAGTAAGATACAACTAACCTAACCAAAAGAGACACAGCGGAGACCACTCTCTTTTGGTACTTGTTGTCACGTTCATCCACTTAACTATTGGTTGGCATCATTGCCTGTCAACTAATCCCTCCAAATTAAAAGAAATATGATATCACTTTCCGGCCGGCTTTTGACAAGAAAAAAGCACTCGTGTTTCGTTTGTCTGCAAAATGGTGTTAGATGTTGGCTTTTTTAGTCATCTCATTGTGATTGTGCTATTTTAAACCTTTGTTAGTGAACTGTTTCATATTTTTAATATCCGTAGTTTATTTTTATACAACATAATGGATTCTAACCTCAATTCGGAGGTAAGTTCGCACTTGTTGCGATTTCTTCTATATTGTATCTTACTTATCAACTACAGTATCTTAATGCTGCTTTTCCATTTCAGTATTCCTGATGATGAGGACAATCATCCTCGAAAGCTTGAAAATTTTCCGTTAAGAGTACACGTTTTCCGTTTCTTCTTGCTGCTTTCCCCAATATTCACCAGTTTATATATATATATATATATATATATATATATATATATATATATATATATATATATATATATATATATTATTACATATATTTTATTGTATAATAATTTTTTTATATAAGTTATAATGTAAATTTTATTATATGTGTGTATGATTGATGATGTAGTTGATTTAATGATAATATTTAAAAGTTGATTATTTTTTATAAGTATTTATGGGCGCCAACATTATAACTTAAATGTGAATAATTGAATTCCTTTTATTTTATGAAATATAGTTCAATAGCAAATTTTTAAATTTTATTTATCTCTCAAGTGACTAGCTCAAATTGATTTATAACTCTTTATAATTACCTTTATAGCCGGGGCATGAAAATACTCTTGATTCCCTTTGAGTTCTGGTAGTTATTAGTTCTTATGACTCTATCGCTTTGCATTTTCCAAAATGTGATATTTTTTATATTCTTGCCACTGCGATACGCCTATGGAAGGTTAAATCGCTCGCTCTGTGAGAATCGATTGCGACAGCTCGTCATTCACATAAAGCTCGTACAACATGGTAGAAGTTGATAAAATTCATACAACGTTTTGGTTACGTATAATTTAATAAAAAATAAACCTTTTATGATGAAATGTGTTTGTGTGGATAATGATGGTATGAAACGTGTGAAATATGATAAAATGAAATGGATAATTATATTTATAAACAGGTGAGTATCCTACAAACTATGCATTACTTATTTGAAATATTTTTAATTCTATCTAACCTATAAGTCGTCTTGATTATGTTTTATTTGATTTCAGACTTATTGTTCGACTCAAATGGTTAGAATGTATGGTTTTTATTTATATAATTGATCAATTATTTAATTATCACTAACCTTTTCAATGATGCCGCACACAAAGTTCTGTATATTTCGTTGATGAAGTGAAATCAGCTGTTAAGGTTCCCGTGAATTGAATGGATCGTTTAATAAAAGCTTTTTGGTTTGGTGGAATCTCCGTTAATTTCTATGTGAGTACAATTTTGCTTATTCTTGTTACCTTGTGGATTACTTATTATGCTTATCTAATTGCTTGAGGACTTTTTCCAGGACTTTAATATACTTTTTATTTAAATTTTTTAACGATGCATCCTTTTGCCTTGTTCTCCCAAAACCCACACTTCGTCGACTCTCTTTTTTTTCAAAATCAACAAACTTTTTAGCGTCTATTATTAAACAATCTCATGTATGACTTGATCTCCTGTGTTATCTTGACATTCAAAGTATTTCACTATATTTAATAGTTTTGAACAAAATCACTTGTTAAAAATATAATTTGAGTCTTTGTATTTCACCTTTTTAATTGTTTCTTATTGTCTTAACCTTAAAATTGTTCATATATGTTGAAATTTTGAGTAAAGTGTTCATATTGAAAATAGTTTGAATTTCTAATCTACAATCTAAATTTTACATCAAAATGTGCGTGAGACCTTTTTCTTTTTCTCCTTCTCGTTCCTTTTTTGGGCTATATCCTGTGGGATAATTTACCCAGTTTTATACATGTGGGGGGAAAAAGTCTTGCTCTTGGCAATATTTCCCTCCCTCTAGAATGGATATCTTCCTTAAACAAAACTGCACTACTGTTTAGCATAGGTACTATGAGTTATTGCACTTTTATATTACTTATGGTGAGTATTGGGGTATTTGTAAGGTAAGACTTCACAACACAGGAAATTAACTTTTCTCGCTTGGGGGTAGCGGCCAAGCTTGGGCACACCCAGAAATGCTACCTCGGATATAGGTGGAGAAACCCAGGTCTATAAAAGAGAATATTAACTTAAAGGGATATTTTAAACATAAATATAAATTGGTGTATTATTGATAATCGTTCATCATTTAAATTGGCTAAAATTCTACATATATCAAATGGCGCCCTAAGTTTAGTTTTGCATAGCTCTATGTAAAGGTTGAATTGGTTTGATATATTAATTGGACATTCTAGTATTATGTGGTTAAGTGATCCTATTTGCCCACATTCACATAGTGGATCGTCTTTAATTCCAATTCTTAACATATGGAAAGGAGTTAAACAGTGTCCTGTTCTCATTCTTATAACTGTTGTTAAATGTCTTCTGTTTTTGTATTGGTATTGGTTAAACCAGGGAGATTTTGGTAATTGTTCGACAACTTTGTAATAGAACGATTTTTTATTCTGTTTTATGAGGTTCCATTCATTGTCCCATTTAGCCCATATGCTGTTCTTGATATCTGGGAGGTAGTTTTGATAATTCAGTTTTATATTCGCTGGAACTGTAAGGGAACAACCTGTTTTAGCTAGCTGATCAGCTTTATGGTTTCCTTTGATTTCAGAGTGACCTGGGATCCATGCTAGTACGATATTAAAGCCGTTAGTATTTGCTAGTATAATTCCTTGTTTAGTTAATATTGATGAATGCTCTGTTTCTTTGGAGAAAGTTGGTTTACATATTTTTTGTAGTGCAGTTTTAGAGACTGAGAAGATTATGGCTTTCGTGGTGTTAGTTTTTAAGATGATTTGAAGTGCATGGTGGATAGCAGTAATTTCTCCTAACCATATTTGTGTGAATTTTGGTAGCCTAAATGCAAATGCATAGTTGAGTTCATCACTGTAAACTCCAAACTCTGCAGTGTCATTGGAATAGAGAGATCCATCTGTAAATATTCTTGTATGATCCGGAAATTTGGATATAATTTTTTGGTACTGAATTTGTGCTAGCTCATCAGTTTTATTAGATTGAATATTTGCCACATTTAATGGTGTTAGCTGAATTTCTAGGTCAAATTCATAGCATGGCAATATTTCTTTTGTGTACATAATATTAGTAGATGGTTATTGCCGGTCAAGGATTTGTATTAGAGTTGGTTTTTCTTTGTTAGTCCAATATCTTGAGTTTTTGCTTATGTTATTAAGCTTCTTTAGAATATTGATTATAGGGTTATTGGATATTGCCAGGTTTTTTATTAGGTATTTGGAGCTCAGCCATTCCCTCCGATATTTGAGGGGCATTTCACCGTTTTCTGATAATAAGGCTGGGATTGGTGTTGAATTCATGTTGCCTGTAACTATTCTTAATCCCTGGTTTTGAAGTTTGTCCAACATTGTTTTATTCTTTTTTGTGAGGGTGAAAATCTGGCTACCATAGTCAATGTGACTTAGTACTATTGCTTTGTAAAGTATTCTCAGTGTGAGGGGATCACAGCCCCACCAAGTACCGCAGAGAGCTCGCATAACGTTTAGTCCTTTACATATTTTTGTTTCTATGTATTGTATATGTGCATTCCATTTAAGGTTTTGATGAATGTACATACCTAGGTATTTAACTTTATCCACCCATTCAATAGTTTCAGAGTTTATTTTTATTTTGGGGATAGATCTTTTTATGATTCCTTTACTAAACATTACTGCATGAGATTTATTGGTTGATAGTTTGAGAATATGTGTGTCTAACCATGTGTTGAGTTTTTCTAAAAATGTATTTAAATTATTTACCATTTGGCTCACATTTGATCCACCAACTATCAGTACCATGTCATCTGCATATTGAATAAGATTAACATTTTTAGGCAGGATATCATAAATAGGTAGGGTATAGAGATTAAACAGGATTGGACTAAGGGGAGATCCTTGGGCTAGACCTTGATTTTCCCAGTCTTGCTCATTAATAAAGTTGTTAGCAGCTTCTGCATTCTTGAAAGTGACTCCCATTCGGTTTTTACCCTTTCTGGTGAATTTTATAACATCTTATAGTTTCAAGTTAAAGATAGTTTTGGCTATACTCATAATATGTAAATTACCCACATTACCTGACTTTCCCTGAATATATACTTCAAACGGGGGAGAGCTATGTGAAGTGTATAAGATTTTTGTTCTATTAATTTGTGATATATTTTGGTCTTTGTTATTATTTTTGTCAGGAGGTTCGGGAGGTTTATCTCCCGCCATTTGACTTACTTTTTTCCCCCTTTTTTTTCTTAGTATGGGTTTTGTATATATCTAATAGAAATAAGTTGGAATTTACTTACTTAGGTCAAAGGAAAAGGATTTGACACAAAAAGTGGTTAGTAACTCACCCTATCTACTATAAACGATTAAATCACACTTATATTCAACGATAAATCCGTATTCACAGTTAAATTCACTCAATCGACGTAAGATTTCACCTCGATCCCTAATCATCAAATTTAAAAAGGAAAATTTAGAATTTAGGTTATATCGTGAGACCTTTTTAAATATTCATTTAATCTAAAATTAACAATTGGTTTCAATAAACTATTCTTAGATAATATTTTGTTCCTCGCAAAATTAATATTATTTACAGATAAATCGTCTCATATGTTTTACGATTTTCTTGTTCTGCTCTCGCTGTCGCTAGCGTTTGTCGCTGAAGCATATTGACATTGAATCATAACATTGTATAATATCCTTTTTATAATTCGCGTATAAAAGAGACTTCATTATAACATTGTTTACAGTGTCACAATGAAGCTCTTTGAACACTGTTATAGTAATTTTTAGTGTACAGTTGGTTATTGAATTTAGTTATATTTTTATTTGACATTTGACTTTAACCTTGACAAAAATTATAAATAAAATGGTCTAGCTTTGTTCTAGCTAGCAAATTATTATATTAAAGGTAAATTAGAATGATTTATATATTAATAATATTAAAGAATAAAGTACGCTAACGTTTATTTATCAATGATTTGTCAATTGTTCTTTTTTATATTGTATAGGGTCAATATATAGGTATACAAAACGTTCGATTTTTGGAATAAATTACCAGGTATCTATGTGAAGATGTATTACAGAAATAATTCTGTTCATGATATAATATAAATAGATCGCAAGAGCATATACGAAGAAGCTCTTTTCTAAACAAATAATCATCCTCTTTTTGCTTAAATGAAAGTTTGTTTACAATTTACACACAATTATTCGGTTATTATATGTCAAAAGTCAGAAGTGCTGAATAAAACCATCTGTGATCTGACCAATTAGGAATCTACAGAATTGCCAACTTAAATTCAAACCACTCCTCCTAGTTTAAAAATAGGGATTATATGAAATTCTATTTTATTTAAATAATTAAATAAATGCGAATTATAAAAAATATTGTGTAAAACTTGTGCCACAATGACTTTCTGTAGTACTAGTGATTTGCACAACTCACCGCTTCGCGGTTCGCTGTGCAAACTTCACTCGTACTACAAAACGAGTCATTGTGACACTTGTTTTACAAATAACTATTTTTATTGTTGAATATTTATTGTTTAATATTTCTTTCAGATTATGTATTCATGGTATTCCTTTGTAAGAGATTTTATAGTAATGGATGTTGTTTATTTGATGGTTTAGGATTTTATAATTAAAGGTAATGTTTCTTTTTGTTTATTTCATTACAAGTTATAAGGTCTTTAAAATTACACAGAAGCTGTATTGGTAGATTGAAATGAAAGTATTTATAATTATCTAGAAAACATAAATAAATTGAATATCTCATTCTTAACTTTTTATAAAGTATGATCTAGAACATTAATATTTAGTATTTCATAGTAACTCTGTTTTATAATAATCTTTGTATCCTATTTATCCGTTATAACATTCCCTGAATTTTTATAAAATCATTCTAATCATTGTTCACAGTGATCTAGAATGTTTTACTATAAATCTCATTTAACAGTACTTAATTTTTTCTTTTATTTATTCACAATAATCTATTGTTATTGAATCCACTTCATACATTTTTATTTTTCAATTAAAATGAGTCATTGATTTGTTATTATACCTAATTAACCTATCTCTAATTTATTACATAATCTTACACCTTATTCCTACAAACGATTAACTCTTTTTTCAACTTTTAAAATTTATTCATTATCATTATTTTTTTATAGGTTAAATCTATAGAATTTCATTGAATTCAGGATAGAATCGATACAATTGATCCACATTGAAAATTCCTCGAATATTGCCAGTCACAGGATGTACAAGCTTATAACTATTTATACCGTTTGACGTCTCTACTTTATATGGACCTTCGTAAGGTAATTGTAATTTTGCACAGATATTACGCTTATGATTAAGTGCTTTGATTATTACTAGTTCTCCTTCATTGAAAGTAGTTCTTTTCTTAATCCTCTTGTTTCTTCTTTCAATATATTTTTCTGCATTCTTGGAAATTCTTTCCACGTTTCATTTATTATTTGTTCATATTTCTCTGTTTTCTGGTATCCATGGTCTTTCAGGTACTATGTTCTTCATAATTAGTATGGGTGCTCTTCCAGTCACTTTATGTGGTACGTTATTTAAACAGAATTCTATATTTTTCAAATTCTTTTCCCAGTTTCGTTGTTGGTTATGAACAAGTAATCTTAGACATTTGATAACTTCTCTGATATATCACTCAGTATGATTAGCACATGTTCTAATGCTTGTAAAGTGAGGCTTCACCTTAGATTTTTTTAACCATGTTTTAAAATTTTCGTTGTTGAAATAAGTTGCGTTATCCATCAAACAGTTTTCTGGTATACCTATTTCTAGAAAGTAGCTTGTCAAGCATTTCTTTCCGTCTTCTTATCTGTCCGTTGACATGGATATAGTGTTACATATTTTGAAAAGGCATCTACTACTACAAATATGTTTTGATTACCCTCTTTACTAGGTATTATATTTGAAATGAAATCTACCGTTATAACTTCAAGAGGACGTTTCGTTAGTAAGGATTTTGGCATATTTTCATTGTGATGATTTTTTTCTTTTCCAAGTTGACAAAGTTCACATCTAGTAACTATACTTTTTGTGATGGGTAGATCTTTATTTGCAATGTATTTTCCCTAAAGATGTTATGCAATTTTCGTATTACTACATGATTGTATCGCAAATGTAATTCTTTGATTATTTTTCTCGTCAAATTTTCCATTATTACATATAACTCCTTTTGCTTAATAATTTTAAATATTATGTTATCCTTTGTTTGGCAGTTATGTTTTTCTTTTTCTGTCAAATTTTTCTGGTCTTCCATTATTGTATGTACTGAAAATATACCTACTTCTTCCTTCGTACAGTTTACTCCTACGTATTTGTTTCTTTTTGTTTTGCTCTCTTCATCCATTCTTGTTAAAGCGTCTGGAACTATGTTCTTGACACCAGGTATATATTTAATATCGAATGAATATTCCTGTAGAAGCAAAGCCCATCTATGTATCCTGTTGTTTCCATACTTGTTTTTCAAAATAGCTGTGAGAGATTGGTTGTCTGTCTCAATGATAAATTTGTTACCTAATAAGAAAAATCTTAATTTGCTCACACAAAAAAGTATGCTTGCTAACTCCATTTCGCTAACGCTATAGTTTTTCTCAGCCTTTTTTGTAATTCTGGATACAAATGAAATGGGAACTTCTCCATTTTCATGATGTTGTACCAAGCTTCCGGCAAATCTATTCTGTGAAGCATCTGTTCTTAGGATGAATGTTTTCGTGTAATCGGGGTGATATAATTTTACGTTCTCCGTGAACTCCCCTTTAATTTTATTAAAAGCCACTTCTCTTTCATGCGTCCATTTCCATCTCACATTTTTCCTCAGCAGTTCTATGAGTGGTATTTCCTTTTCTGTCAAATCCGGCACTAGTCTCTTGAAATAGTGTAATACACCAAGGAAACCTCTTAGAGTTTTCAAATTAGTAGGTCTTTTATATTCTTTGATAATTTTTATCCTATCTGGATCCATGCTTACGCCATCTTTATCAATTTTATAACCAAGATATACTACTTCTTCCTTGTAAAATTGGCATTTTTTATGTTTAATTTTAATCCAGCTTCATCCAACGCTTTTAAAATTATTTCTATATGTTTGATATGTTCATCTTCTTCTTCTGAATATATTAAAATATCATCAATGTAGTGTAGTGTAAATTTTTCATATCGGTTTAAAATCTTATGAAGAGCTTATAGTAGAGCTGACGTTGCCGATTGTGTTCCAAATGGTACTACTTTGAATCTATAAACTACTCCATCTACCATGAAACCAGTATAATCTCTGCTATTTATATCCAGTGGTATCAACCAAAACCTATGTTTCAGGTCCAATCTCGTGAAAATTTTTGTTTTTGAAATACGGCCAAGTATCGCTTCTATATTTAATGGTGCCTCAAATTCAGGTACACAATGTTTATTCAGGTTTCTGGCATCTAGACAGATTCTCATGTCTCCATCTCTTTTCTGCACAATTACAATGGGGTTTATATATGAAGTATTACTATATTCTATGATTTCGTCTTTTATTAATTTCTTAATTGCATCTTGCATTTTATCCTTATATTTATATGGAATTGGGTAACTTTTTGCTCTGAACGTTTCCATATCCTTCACCTTCAGACTATGTACAAAATGTTTAGCAACTCTTGCTTCTCCATTAAATAAACCTTAATATTTTCTCAACAATTTCCGTACTTCTTCTTTCCTTCCTCTTCCACAATTCAAATGTACTTCATTCCATATGCCATCTTCACAATTATCACATCCCGTATTATATTTTAAATAATTATTAATACCATTTTCTTCATATTCTCCATTCCATATTCCATTTTCACAATTATTATATTTCATATTATCTTCAAAACAATCATCAATATCCTTTTCTTCATATAAAACTATTTCTTCATCTCTTCTTTCTTTAAATTCATTTTTCTTATCATAACAATCATTATTCATTACTTTTTCTACTAATTCCAGTCTGCTATCTTTTTCTTCTGCAATCTTCATTTTCTTGTTTCTTGTTTGTTCTCTGTTTTCATTAAATTTAACTCCAATTCCATTAACGCCTATCGTTCTTGTTTCATAGTTGGTATCTATTTTATGTTTTAGTAATTCATCTAAATCCAATAAGTCATCATATTCCATCTCTTGTATGACCAGTAGTTGTACTTCCAAGTGGATATTTTGTAATTGTAATTTTACAATAATAGATTAGTTAACTTCGCTAAACCTTTTCGCATTAAGACCAATTAAATTTACTTTCGGCACTTTTATAAGATATTTTTGCATGTTTAATTTATTTACAATGCTTTCAGTAATCAATGATGTTTCTGAACCTGTGTCAATTAAAATATTTACATTTAAATCTAATAATTTTCCTGTGATAGATAGTAATAAATTGTTTTCTATATTTTCTAGGCAATCTATTTCTTTGAGGAATTCTCTAGGATGGACATAACTGTATCGATTGCGTGCTACACCATCATTCAATGAAAATTCTGATTAGTGGCGTTTTGTACACCACCATCAGCAGTTGTCATAATAGGAGAATGTTCATTGATCGAAGACTCATCCAGTTCTATGTGACTGTTTGGAGAGTTTGTCCTGCTTTGACTGCTAGCTCTCCTCTGGAAATTAACACGTCTATTCTGACCGTTATTACCGCTTCGATTCAAGTTACCATCAGTGTTTCTTCTTACAAAGTGGTCGCTCTGATGATTATTATTGTTTGAATTATTATTATTATAACCATTATTATTGTTATTATTATCATTAGTACTGTTATGATTGTATCTTCTATTGTTATTATAATTATTGTGTACATTGTTGTAGTTATTTCAACCCTTTCCTTGGTTATTGTAGTTATAGCTGTTTGTTGGATAATTACCAAATCTCGTATTATGTGTCCTGTTATTTGTGTTACTATTAAAATATCCATTATTTTCATTGTACTCGTAGCTTGTATTATTGAAATTATTCCCGGTATTATTTCTGTTTGAACTCTCTATGTTTCGTCTGTAATTTGAATTATTTCTATTATCGTTTTGTTTGATACGATTGCTCGTTAAATTTCTTTCTATTCTCATCAGGTAATTGGATAGTTGTTCAAAAGTCTTAATGTTTTGTATCGCTATAGTTTCTGCTATTTGAGACTTGAAATGTCTGGATAAAAACATTATTATTTCCTCCTCCTTTATTATGGGTTCCAAATGTTGTGCTTGTGAATAGAGTAGTAACGAGTAGAGATACATAGTATTTCCTCTATTCTCATCATACCGTCCAAAGTATAATCTCTCCCTAACTTCGCCTTGAGTTATTTCACCCCAATACAATTTTAGAAAGGCAGTTTCAAATTCTTTGAAATTGTTAAAATCTATTTCATTGCTCGTGAACCACAATAGAGCTTGTCCTGTTAGGTGTTTCCTTAATACCTCTCTGATATCCTCGAAGTTTTTCATATATTTGATTTTGTTTGTTAATATTCTCAGGAATATTTTAGGGTGTATTTTTCTAATGTTTCCATCAAATTTGATACTCTCCTCGTTCCCCCCTTGATATGTATAAGTGATCATTCCTTGTTCACTTTTTAGTTGCATCTTCATTTGCTCCAATTCACTTTTCGTATCCTTTTTTATATCGTTTCTTGTCTTAATTATGCCCTTTTCGGTTTCTTCTCTTACTTCATGTATTTCTTTTTTCACATCCCTTCTAATGGATTCCATGTCCCTTCCATGTTTAATTATGCTTCTTTTCGCGTCTTCTATTTCCTTTTTTCCGGATTTTTCTATTATTTCTACCGCTCTGGTAATATTTACTTCCGTGACCTTTGTTTTTTCTATCAAATTTTGTTCCAGGTTTATGAATTTTTCTTCCTGGTTTTCTAAGCTTTTTTCCATTTTTTCTTGCTTTCTTCTAATTTCCGCTACTTTTTCATCTTGTTTCGCTAATTTTATTTCCATTGAGTTATTCATCCTTTCAATCTTTCGATTTTGCTCGCCCATCTTCTCTCTAATTATTTCTTTCAAGTATTCCTTTTGTTCTTCTATTTTCTCCATCATTTTCTTACTATCTTCTCCTATTTTCTTACTTTGCTCTTCCATCAAGTATTTGATACTCTGTAGTAGTTGATTGTCCCTATCTTCCTTACTTGTTTCTCCTTCATGTATTCTTCTTGGTTCACAAATTTTTGATTTTTCCTCAGGTTGTGTGATTTTCTCCTCACTTGGCTGCAGGTTTTCTATTGATTCCTTCACATTTTCTATTTCTCCAGTTCTTTATCCCGATCTTCATTATTTCCCACTGGATTAAAATAATATGTTTCTGGATCTTTCCCTTCTCTTATGATAGCCTCCTGCAACCTTCTTACGAGCGCCTGTTTAATTCCCGTTTTGCACAGTCCTCTTTTCTCCAAAAATGCCTTCAATTCGGTTGTTTTTAATACGTTGATGGTTTTGTTCACCTCCATTGATTAAATTTTTATTTCTAGTAGACAAAACAGTACAAGTCTCCAAACAAATATTATCTCCGAAAATTTTCTGATTTTGTTAAGAGCTAAATTGCCTCACGTTGGGCACCATTTTATTACATATATTTTTTTATATGTTATAATGTAAATTTTATTATATGTGTGTTTGATTGATGATGTAGTTGATTTAATGATAATATTTGAAAGTTGATTATTTTTTATAAGTATTTATGGGCGCCAACATTATAACTTAAATGTGAATAATTGAATTCCTTTTATTTTATGAAATATAGTTCAATAGCAAATTTTTAAATTTTATTTATCCCTTAAATGACTAGCTCAAATTTATTTATAACTCTTTATAATTACCTTTATAGCTGGGCCATGAGAATACTCTTAATTCCCTTTGAGTTCTGGTAGTTATTAGCTCTTATGACTCTATCGCTTTGTATTTTCCAAAATGTGATATTTTTGATATACTTGCCACTGCGATACGCCTATGGAAGGTTAAATCGCTCGCTCTGTGAGAATCGATTGCGACAGCTCGTCATTCACATAAAGCTCGTACAACATGGTAGAAGTTGATAAAATTCATACAACGTTTTGGTTATGTATAATTTAATAAATAATAAACCTTTTACGATGAAATGTGTTTGTGTGGATAATGATGGTATGAAACGTGTGAAATATGATAAAATGAAATGGATAATTATATTTATAAACAGGTGAGTATCTTACAAACTATGCATTAATTATTTGAAATATTTTTAATTCTATCTAACCTATAAATCGTCTTCATTATGTTTTATTTGATTTCAGATTTATTGTTCGACTCAAATGGTTAGAATGTATGGTTTTTATTTATATAATTGATCAATTATTTAATTATCACTAACCTTTTCAATGATGCCGCACACAAAGTTCTGTATATTTCGTTGATGAAGTGAAACCAGCTGTTAAGGTTCCCGTGAATTGAATAAATCGTTTAATAAAAGCTTCTTGGTTTGGTGGAATCTCCGTTAATGTCTATGTGAGTACAATTTTGCTTATTCTTGTTACCTTGTGGATGATATATGTGTCGTTTCTTTGGTTATTTCTTTTATATTCAGCGTGATGAGTGTTTCAATGTCTACTTGTATTACTTATTATATATATCAATTGGTATAATTTTTCTAACAGTTTAGTCTCTCCGTATTTGAGTTCCGTGTTGATTCCGTCGCTTCCTGGCGCTGTTCCGTTCTTACTCCTGTTAATTATCTCTCTAATTTCTTCCTTCGTTGGGCTCTCGACTCCATCTTGTTTGTTCTTTGCTTCTATACCAACCTCCTCTCTTACTTCTGTTTCCGTTAGTAATTCCCTGAAGTATTCTCTTTATATTCCGGTTCTTCATTAACTATTCTTCCCTCTTTGTTTTTTATTCCAGCTGCTTTGTTTTTATATGTTCGGGTCTGTGCATTTATTTTTTGATAAAAAGTTTTTGTGTTCCTTGCGTAACTTGCTCTTTCTGTTTCACTAATTCTGTTCTCAATTTTTTTCACTTAGTTTGTTTTATTATTATCTTTGTTTCTTTTCTTAGTTTTTCATAAGTTTCTCTTTCTTCATTTCTGTTCGTCCTTATCCATTTTACCCATGCTTCTTTTTTCATTTCAATCATTTCTTCGCATTTTTCATCGAACCATTCCTTCTTATCTCTGTTTACCACCGTTCCTATTTTTTTGTTTGCAGCTGTATTTATACATTTTTCTATCATTTTCCATCCCGCTTGAATTCCACTAATTTCTTCTGCCTCATTAATGAATTGTTCTTCTATACTATCGTTGTACTCGCTTTGTGTTTCTGTCTGTTCTAGTTTTCTTATGTCCCAATCTTTGTTGCATATTTTATTTTTATTTTTAATCTTTATCTTTTGTAGCATAGTGCCTGCAACCATGTAATGATCCGTATCAGCACACGCCCCTCTATATGTTCTGACATATTTCATTGTCGACCGTTTTCTTTTTGTTATCAATATGTGATCAATTTGTGTATATGTTTTGCAATCATGTGATGTCCACGTAACTTTATGCCATTTGGTGTGTTGGAACATCGTACTGCAAATAATCATGTTCTTGTTTACTGCCAGATTACAAATTCTGTGTCCATTGTTGATTGTTTTTCATGTAATGTGTGTATACCCCTTATCTGTCTTTAATATTCCTCTTTTCCAATTTGCGCGTTCAGGTCACCCAATAATATTATCGTGTCTTGTTTTGGTATTTTTAATATTTCTTCTTCTACCTCTTCATATAAGACCTCCTTTTCGTCATCTTCTGTCACCACTGTGGGTGCATATACATTTATTATTGACAGATTGAAGGGTCTCGCCTCAATTCTTATATAGGCCATTCTCTCATCGATTGGTCTAAACTCCATTACATTTCCTTTTATTTTTTCTCTCACTATAAATGCTACTCCATTTTGTTCTTGCTGTTCTCTTCCCGAGTAAAATAATTGATATTTCTTTTTTTCAATACTTCCTTTCCCCCTCCATCTTATTTCCTGCAGCGCTGCTACATCAATATCATATTTTTCCAATTCCCATGCAATTTCCTCCATCTTTCATGGTTCTAGCATTGTCCTCACGTTCCAAGTACTTATTTTAATTTCTTTAGTCCTACGTACCTTTTTTTTATTTAGCCTATTTGATCGATATTTACTTTTTCATCGCCTGGTTTATCATTAGTGTTTTCCCTACCTTTGTCTTGTACCCTTTTTTCAAACATATAATTACAATTATTATTATATATCTCCCTACCTTTCTCATTTGTACTTATATTTTCTTCTTTTTTGTTATTTCCTTCATCTATCCTAATCCTATTATCTACATTTATCTCTTTACTACAATTTGTTATCAATAATTTACTATTACTAATCTTAAAGTTACTTCTAATTCTAAAACTATCTTCCTTCTGTTCTCTATTTTTCTGTTCCTCTTCATTGCCTCTTTCGTCTCCATATTCTTCTTCCAGTTGTTCCTCTTCTTTTAGTTTTTTTCTTCTCTTCTAAGCATTTTGGTTATTTTCTCCTCGCTTTCTCCTGCCTCTGGTGATCTTACGTTTACCTTCCTTTTAAGCTTATTTGTCTCTTCCTTTTCTTGGCCTTCCTGGAAACTATACTTGTCATGAACATTTCCATCTATTATCAATTTATCATATTTAAAATATGCTCTACTTCCATTTTCCCTTGCTCTTTTCATAAACTGCATCATGTATTTCCGGTCTTCCTGTACTCTTTTTGGCAAATCATCATTCAGCCAAATGTTTGTACCTTTTAGGTTTTTTTTTCATTAGTTTCTGCTTCTTTCCCCATTGGTTGAGCTTTATAATAATTGGTCTCTTAGTTCTACTATTGAATTCTCCTAATCTTCGTATATCGTTTACTTCGTTTTTTAAGTTCACTTCTATTCCTGCTCCTTTTAAAATTCCTTGGATTTTTATTATTGTGTCTCCAAATCGTTCCTCTTCACTATCTTCTATTCCCTGTATGATTATATTGTTTCTTTTTGTCTCTCGTTCCATCATTTCGGTTCTTCTTTCTTGTGTTTTTATCATTTGTTTCAGCTAATTATTTTCCTCTTCCAGCTCTCTTATTTCTTCCATGTTATTTTCTAGTTTGTTTTCGATGGTTGTCATTTTATCAGTCAGACATTCAAACATTCTTCTTATTTCATCCATCTCCTCCATTCTTTCTTTTTCAGCACCTGATTTCAAGTGTCGCGCAAACAGTTTTTGTTACAGAGCTACCAAGTTCACTCTTAACCCGTGGGCGAGCTAACTTTTTACCGTGACTGATTCCTTTTATTCTTTTGAAAAATTTCTGTTCATTACGCTCCTGTACTATTGATTTTCTGACTGTATAAAATTTCTTATCGTATTCCGCGTTACCAGTTTTTGTAAGTATAATTTATTTCTTGTTAAAATTGATAAATTTTGGTATTGCTCATTTGTTTCCCAATTTACTTGTATTTTGTTTTCAGAATTATAATTCATGCAAGTTTACTTACGTCTTTCTATTCCTAGTTGTTTTATCTTTATTTTTATTCAGTTTAACGTGCTCGACAACTATGGCCATTTACACATTTACGATGAATTATACAATTTCTATGTATTATAAGATTACAATGGATTCACAATTATAATGGAATATAAGATTACAATGGATTTATAAGTTGCAATGGATTATACGATTAAAGATAAAAGAAAGAGTAAACTATAACAATTGTCAGAAATATATCAAAATTATTTTTGGTTCATATTTTGTTGAATGTCCTTTTAAAGTTTAATAACAGCGATTATTTTATGCGGATCATTTAATATGATTTGAAGATCTTCTTCGATATTTAGTTGCTGTCTTCTCATTGTATGCTGATGGCATTCAGTCTGGATGTGTTTAACGGTCAGGAGGGATTGGCAGAATTGACACATTGGTTTAGCACTTGTTGCCATTAGATAACCATGCGTTAGTTTTGTATGGCCTAATCTTAGCCTTCTTAGAATGACCATCTCTTTTCTAGAAAGTTCGGGGAAGGTCGGTAGATCAAGATTCGGTCGGATTTGATAGAGCCAATGTAATTTCCACCTGTTGTTTGTTATTCTCTTTATTTCCGATTTCATATCCTTGTAGATCTGGATGTTGGAAGAACCAGTAGTGGATGTGACAGATTTTTTTGCATAATTATCAGCGAGCTCATTGCCTGTTATGCCGATGTGTGAAGGTATCCAGATGATAGTGACTGTTACACCCTGAGAGGAAAGATTTTGGTATGTATCATGTATCTTTTGTACGAGGGGATGGTCAGTGAATATGTTGCGTATGGAGTGGATTGCTGCTAAAGAGTCTGTACAAATGGCAATATTCTTATTTGTTGGAGTGAGGCTATTGAATGCTAAAAGTATGCTGAATAGTTCGCCGGTGTGGATACTGCAATGGGAGGGGATACGAGATGAGGTTACGGGGTTATAGGTAGTTGTGACAGAACAACCTACACCAGTTTCGTTTTTTGAAGCGTCCGTGTGTACTACCGGATAATAATTCTTTGTTTGAATGATTTCCATGAAATTTTGGATTATTAGGTCCTTTGAGGTGTCATATTTGTCATAATCACCCAGGAAGCTATTTAAGCGAGAAATAAGTTTATATCAGGGGGGGGGGAGATGGAGTTGGAAACGGAAGTGTATGTGATATGTTGATGTTGCTTATTATTGGCGAGAGAAGATGTGGGATAGATTTTAAATTTGATTGATTGGGTTGATTGTTTGGGATATTAGTAAAGAGAGCATGCGTAGGATTTGAGGGGTTCGATGTTGCTGATGCTGCATATGTAAGGAGAAGCTGGTGGCGTCTCAGCCAGAGTGGTGGTTCATTAGCTTCGATATAAAGACTTTCTGCTGGGCTGGAGCGAAAGGCTCCTAGACACAAACGTATGGCGGTGTTATGCACAGAGTTTAGTAGGTTTAAATAGGTTTTGCTAGCAGACATGAAACTATCATAGTCAATTTTGGAGTGTATCAGGGCTATACTTTAAGGAGGGTATTTACCCTTAATATCCATAATGTGCTGTTTCCAAGTGAGACGCGAGTCAAAAATTAATCCTAATATTTTATACTGTTCAACAACAGGAAGAGGGGAGTCATTAATTAGAATGCAAGGAGTTTGAGATGGAGGTAATCTGCTGAATTTGATAATTTTAGATTTTTGAGGACATAGAGTTAAAACTAGGAGCTTCGTTCTGCTGTGTAGTAGATTCACTGCATTTCGTAGCAATGAGCATATAGTGGGTGTACATTTTCCATGACAATATAATACTAGATCGTCAGCATATAGGATGTGTTTGACAGGACTTGGGAAGTCTGAGCTAAGGTTATTCAATGAAAGAATAAATAAAGTAGGACTTAGGACGGAGCCTTGAGGTACACCGTCTCTTTGAATGTGGGGAGAGGTGAGGATACCATTGACGGATACCTGGAACTTTCTGGTGGATAAAAAGTTTTGAATGAGGGATAGAATGTTTCCTTCAACGCTGCATTGTTTTAATGTATTGATTATCGCTGTTCTGGATATGGTGTCAAAAGTTCCCTCTATATCAAAAATGGCCGCGATCATGTTGTGTTTATCATTCATTGCATCAGCTATATGTGTTTGAAGAAGCACCAGGTTATCGTAGGTGGAGCGGTGAGGTGTGAAGCCCGATTGGGCTTCAGATATAATTTTATGTTTGTTTAGGAACCACAAGGGTCTTTTATTTATAATTTTTTCCATAAGTTTGCACATGGTGCAAGTCGATGAGATGGGTCTATAAGATTGAGGTAATGATGAACGAACTCTTTTTTGACCAGATTGATGGGCTGAGCTATATAAAGGGATATCAGATGATATTTGAGAATCAATTGTGGGTTTATATTTAATGGGTTGGGGTGTAGGTTGTGAAGATAGAGTAGAGAGAGGTGGATTATTATTGGAGGAGGAGCTAGTAGAAGAGTTGGATAGCTGTTGTTGGATGTCAGGGGCATTGGGTGCATTTGAGCAGGTATCGGCAGTATGTCCAGTTTGTTTGCAAATAAAACACTCTAGTCTATCAGTAGATATAAATATTCGATATTGCGTATTTTCATATGAGACTGGAAGAGATGTTTGAATATTAAAATTGTCACTGTCAGGTATTACGTAGGAGATTCGTCTAAAACGCCAAGTTCTTTGAGAGCTGATTCAATTATCGAATGAGGAATGAACGGACTTACATTGGAGATTAGGATTCGCTTAGCAGGAGTAATTAGTCTTCTAATTGGGACAGAAGTAGAGTTTATCACCACGATAGGATTTGATTTAAGGAGATCATCTACGATGGCGATAGAAGAAAGATATATGCAGATGCGATTATTTGAAATCCTAGAGGCAAAAGTTATATTTTTGGGTGGGACAATGTTACCAATAGCTTTGATGTATTTGAAAAGAGCCGTGTTTGGAATTGAATGCATGATTATCGCCTGTTCTCTTTTGGGGAAGGATGGAGGAGGGGGTTTTGTGAGTGCTGCCGCTACGTACGATTTTGGATTTGAGGGGGTAGTAGCATTAGGTGCATTTGGATGAATGAATTGAGAAGAAGAGTTGACAAAATTATTATGAGATGATGTAGTTGGTTGGTGAGATGGGGTAAATAATGACATTTTGTGCGTGATTCTGGATACCAAAATCACTACACTAACAGTGGCATTCCCGGTTTATCGGGGGAAGTAGGTGAGTAACAGTCATTTACTAACGAACGAAGATGTTACGCCACTACTTATTTCTTAAATAGATACACTGGTAAAGTTTTTTTGGCTGCCTCACAAATTATTATCACATGCTTAATGCATTGCTAATTACAGTCCAAAGAAACACGTAGCAAAAACTAATAATAAATACTTAATTGCTGAATTTATTTAAATGACCTACTTGATCGATCTTTACTCGTCGGCCGCTGTAGTAGGAATGAGTTTTATCTTTTGTATGTTATCACTTTCCGTATTTGTTGTTCGCTAATTCTTAACAAACTTTCAATTATTCTCTACTGTCACATTACATTCACTGTGCCTTTTGCTTGCCAGGACAGGACTTGTTTACCATAGAAGTTCAAATAGAATATAACAATAAGCCTTTTGCGAACTTTACAATGTGCTACTTCTATACAATACGGCAATATGGCGTACAATTCTATTAACTCAATAAACTAATAGTGTGAAACGTCACGTTTTGCTTATTTCCCGGCGTTACAATCCTATTAACACAATAAAATAATAGTGTGAAATGTGATATTTCCTAAATATTTAACAATGCTACGAAAAATAAAGTTACGCTTTGAATGTACAATAATACCGATCGGATACAAAAGATCTACAAATACCTTAACACATTTTTTACAATGCTATCAAATAAAATAAATTTACGCTTTGAACGTACAATTCGTGAGAGGATGCAAAAGAGTTTCATATCTATAAATATTTACGTTTTTAAACAAGTACTGTTAGCTATACAATTCAATATTTCCCAATCTTGAACACTTACCAATATGAAGATGGTTCGAAAAAACATTTTATATTGTACGATAATTATCATCTTTTGATTACATTTTTTAAATTGAATAATTCATAATAAAAAATGAATAAAAAATCGCATAAATATTCATATAAACCATAAAATTTGTTGATCAATTTAAAAACTAATAATCTGATTACCCACGTACACGCCTACAAATTTTACGAATGCCGAATTTTATGTATTTATTATAAAAATACTGAGATTACGTTACTGCGATTATTCATAAATGCTCAACTATCGCAAATTCCATCCTCTTGTGCAATTCTGCCTAGATTTATACCTCTGAGGACGTCTTAACACGACTCGAAACTATGTTTTAAGTAGACTACGATAAAAATTCTCCCTTAATTAACAATATTAATCTACATCTTCTTTTCTTATAATTGGTCTTGAAAATGTTCTCTATTTGTTTCACAAAGCGTAAGATATCGAATATCTTTCAAATTTAACTCACAGGTACACGCTAGGAGAGAGAAAAGACAAGATTTATACGTGATTAAAACTAATTTATTCAATATTGTTACTTAAAAATTGAATTTAGATAAGGATGTCGATTATTAAAAGACATATCTGTAATAAGTTGGTTGGACTATTGGTATCGGTCGTTGGACTATTGGTATCGGTCGTTGACCTATCACTACTACACCTGGATGCGATTCCGATAATGCGATATCATCTCCGAGAGGTTCTTCCTGCTGGTGAAGAATATATATATGTCCGTTGTTGTCACTCACGTATCTACGGGCCGTGAAGACGCTGGTGACGGTGAGTATCAAAATTACCTGCAAACATTTTTTGTGTGAGTTCGATACTGAGGATGAAAAAAATGTTTCGGAACATCCTAAATCACTTCTGGGATATTTTCGGATGTTCTAGAGAATTTTAGAATGATCAGGAACGTTTTTAATCATTCCACATTATTTTTAGGAACATTTTAAATTACTTTTTGAAGGTTTTCAGATATTCTAGAGAACTTTAGAATGTACGGAAAGACTTTTAATAATTGCATATTATATTTTGGAACATTTAAAATTACTTTAAAAATGTTTTCTGGCGTTCTGAAGAATTTTGAAAATGTCCAGAAACATTTTTAATGATTTAACATTATTTTTGGAACGTCTAAAATAGTTTAGAACATTAAAAACTAATTAGGAACATTCTAAATCACTTTTTCAATATTTTCGGATATTCTAGAGAATTTTAAAATGTATAGAAACACTTTTAATAATTGCATATCGTTTTATGGAACATTTAAAATTATTTACAATACATTTTAAATTACTTTGAAAATGTTTTCTGGCGTTTTAAAGAATTTTTAAAATGTCCAAGAACATTTTTAATGATTTCACATCATTTTTAGGAACGTTTAAAATAATTTTGAACATTAAAGACTATTTAGGAATATTCGAAATCACTTTTTGAATATTGTCGGATGTTCTAAAAATTTTTAGAATGTACAGAAATACTTTATTCTACTTCCGCTACTAAAACCGCACTTTGAACACGGGTTTGACATGCACAAAACGACTCTTTAAACACTAGTGTTTAAAATTCGAAGAATCACATCTCGTTTATCTTTTGTTTTTTAAACGTCAAATCACGTGTATCTTTTGTATGCTAAATTTCATATTCCGTGATAGTTTTGTTATTCTGCGTCATTTGATTTGTCAGTCAGCTGTCAGCCATCGTCCACTATGTAATGAATATAATTCAAATATAATATAATTTTTTCCTTCCCGCGGGCGAAGAAAAAGTATAGTAAGCACCTCGTGTTAAAAATGTCTTTAGTCCGCTCCACTCGTGCCTAGTAAAACTCGTGACTAAAGTAACCTTTTTGACACTTGGTACTTAATATACTATTAATAATTGCATATCGTTTTTTGGAACATTTAAAATTATTTAAAACACCTTAAATTAATTGGGAACATTTTAAATTACTTTAAAGATGTTTTCTGTCGGTTTAAATAATTTTTAAAATGCGCAGGAACATATTTAATCATTTCACATCATTTTTAGGAACTTTTCAAATAATTCTGAACATTATATACTATTTAGAAATATTCGAAATCGCTTTTTGAATATTTTCGGATGTTCTAAAGAATTTTAGAATATACAGAAACACTTTTAATAATTGCAAATCGTTTTTTGGAACATTTAAAATTATTTAGGATACCTTAAATTAGTTGGGAACATTTTAAAGAACTTTAAAAGAGTTTTCTCGCGGTTTAAAAGAATTTTAAAATGCCCAGGAACATATTGAATCATTTCACATCATTTTTATGAACGTTTAAAATAATTTAGAACATTATAAACTATTTAGGAATATTTGAAATCGCTTTTTGAATATTTTCGGATGTTCTAAAGAATTTTAGATTGTACAGAAATACTTTTAATAATTGGGAACATTTTAAATTAACTTAATAATGTTTGCAGGCGTTCTAAAGACTTTTCAAAATGTCTAGTAACATTTTTAATCATTTCACATCATTTTTAGGAACGTTTAAAATAATTTAGAACATTATAAACTACTTAGGAACATTCTTTTTTTTTTAAATACGTTAATGGCTTTGGCTGAGGCCAATTAGCCAGACTATGTAGGTGTCTGATTATTTTATTTAAAATTTGTTTAATTTTTCTGCAGGATTGAGCACAGTAAATA
The DNA here is from genome assembly GCA_963921935.1 of Galeruca laticollis. Lineage (NCBI taxonomy): Eukaryota > Metazoa > Arthropoda > Insecta > Coleoptera > Chrysomelidae > Galeruca > Galeruca laticollis. Next base: position 232,854,000 of record OY998175.1, read on the forward strand.
TGTTTATTTGTGTTAGTATTTTTTATTCTAATTCGACAATTTTTTTTTCATTTTCTTGTTTATATTTATATATATATATATATATATATATATATATATATATATATATATATATTTAATAATCATATTATATAATATTTTTTAAATCTATTTTTTTCATAATTTGTTTTTTATTTTTGTTTTCTTAATAGTTTTTTTGGACTTTTTCTAATTTAATAATTGTTAGTTATTACAAATACAATGTTGTGTTTGCATAATTGCTTACAAATTTTACAATTTACGTTTGCAGTTTATTATGTGTTGGTACAGTATGTAAAGGGTGTTTATACTTTCTGAAAAAATAATACAATTAAGGTCTATTGGAAGGGTTATATTGGCAGGTATTAGTTGATTATAGAATTTCCTAATATTTTGGGTATGTAACGGACACTCAAGTAGGATGTGTGTCAGTGTACCTATATCTCCACAGGAACAATATGGGTTATCAATCATTTTTAGCCGATGTTTATATACAGGAGTAAGTGCATGATTTGCACGCACTCGATTTATAGTAACTATAAAATTTCTATTCACCTCTTTGCAGAACCAACTTTGTTTAGGGATCCTATCCTGATGTTTTTTAAAGTTTAATCCAGTTGTAGATTCATTATAGAGTTTTTGCCAGTTTTCTTTAATTTTCTGTTTTTGTGATTTGAATACGTCGGAGGGTGGTAATTTAAGTTGGAGTTTTTCTCCTGTTTTTATGGCTTCCTTTGCAAATGTATCAGCTGTTTCGTTACCAGTTATACCAACATGAGCTTTTATCCATACATATATGACTATTCTGTTATTTGTGTGAATTTCGTGGTATAAGTTCAAAATGTTTGCTCCAATATGATTTAATGTTCTCTTTATGTTCATATTTTTTAATCTGTCCACTGCGCATTTTTTTTGACGGGGAGGATGCTCATGCTCGCTCAGGTACTCGTTCTTCCTTTCCCTGGCAGTGTAGGACTCTAAAGAAGATGAACCTAGCCTACCCACTAAACCTCCCTCTTCGCCCCATCAAAACCTGGTATTGCTCTTCGCATAACGTCAGGTTGATGAATGGTCTAATACATACTATCATATATACTGTTGTCTTTCTTCTATTTCCTTCTGTTTCAGTATCGTGGCTATGAAATGTTGAATTGCTTTCCATTTCCTGCTGTCTGCCATCATAGTTTGCGCCAAGTTAACTGCCGTGAGGTGTGTGCCTATGCTCACATACAGTTGTTCCCTTTCTGTAAGCCATCTTTCGCAATCAAAAATAGTATGGTCCACGGTGTCCACGATTTTGCAGTACGGACATTCGTCTGTTTCTCTTTTTCCTATCCTCTTAACATACACTCTAAAGCACCCGTGTCCTGTGAGTACTTGTGAAAGGAAACAGTCTACCTGCCTGTGCTTGCAGCCTATCCAGTCACCCAAGTTTGGGGTCAGAAACTTGGTCCATTGTGCCTCGTCTACGGTGTCATCCCAGAGCGCTTGCCACTTATTCAGGGTTATTGTTCTTTCTTCCCTCTTGGCCTGTGTGCTATTTCCATCCATTCTCCTATATATCCTCCACCTCTCCTCGACTAGGAGGTGGATTGGTATTACACCAGACACCACTTGTACCGCTTTAGCAGAGGCTGTACGGTATGCGCTGATGACTCTGAGGAGCATCCTTCGTTGTACCCTAGTGAGTAGTTCTCTATATTTCTTATACCTCAAATATTCATGCCAGACGGGAGCGCCATATAGCAGAATGGACTGCACCATGCTGTATAGCATCTCTCTCTTTTTTGACCCAGGACCCTTGATATTTGGCGTAAGCCTAGTAAGGGCTGCCACATTTTTCTAGGCCTTTTGGGCCGCAGTCTTTATATGCTGACTGAAACTAAATCCTTCCCCCAAGGTTACCCCAAGGTATAGCAGGCACTTCTTGCGAGGTATTTCTGCTCCGCCACACATAAATTTGATTTCTTCCTTCCCTCTCTGCCCTTTGAGAATGACCGCTTCTGATTTCTGAGGAGCCAACTCCAGCTCGTTTTTCTTCATCCAGGAGTCTATGTGGTGCAACGTTTCGTTCCCTTTCCAGTTCAACTGTTCTTTGTCTGCAGCAGTAATGACTATTGCCAAGTCGTCTGCGTATGCAAGTAGACTTACTCCCATCGGTACATGTTCGTTCAGCACATCATCGTATAGCACGTTCCACAGGGTAGGACCGAGTACTGAGCCCTGCGGAACTCCAGCCATGATATCTAAGCATAAGTCTTTCTCAATTTGCAATGACCTGTCTTCTAGGTAGGAATCGACGATTTCTAGTAGGTAACTTACTTGCCACGCCTCTTTCTTCCAGTTTATGCAATATTCTATCCCAGGACGCTGAATTAAAGGCGTTCCTAACGTCGAGGGCGATTACTGCGGTCCACTTGTTCCTTGCGTTTTCCTTTGCTATGTTGACAGCTTTCTCTACGGCCTGAATTGTGGAATTTTTCTTACGAAAGCCGAACTGGTTTTCTGATAGGTCTCCAGTAGCTTCCAGTTCCTTTTCTAGTCTATCCTTCAATAATCCTTCGTAGACCTTACTGATGGAGTTCAGTAGGCATATGGGTCTGAATTTCATGTCCTCTGGTTTTCCTTTTGGAATCAGTACCAGTCCCGCCTGTTTCCAGTTTTTCGGAAGTTGCTTCTCTCTAAGTAGGCCATTCAGTGGGTCTAATATACTTTCCGGTGCTATTTCTTCCAGATTTTTTATCGCTTCCATAGGTATTCCATCGAGGCCGGGTGCCTTTCCAGATTTCATCTTTCCTAATACATTTTTCAGTTCTTCGGCTGAGAACGGCTCAGGTTCAATGGCTTCCTGCGCATTTACTGTCTGTAAATATTACATATCTATTTTTATCTGAATTCAATATGTATTTCATTGCTTGTAAAATTGCTGTCATTTCTGCTGTATATATAGAAGCCTCCTTTGGTAAAGTATATTTGGAATGATGTTTTTTGTTCATGTGGTAGAACGCGCAGCCTGTTTGTTCATTTGCTTTTGAACCATCTGTAAATATATATTCGTAATTTGGCCAGTATTTCTTTTTGAATTTATTGAATTTGGTTTGAGTCAGGTTTGGTATTTCGTCTTGAATTTCGAAATAATATGTTGGTATTTTGTGAGCGTAGAGATTTTCAGGTAGGTATGTAAAGTTAGGTAGTTTCCCGTTTGTATGTAATTTGTGTTGGTAGCTAGATATTTCCATAAGACTTTCCACTATAACTGGTTTTTTTTTGAGTACCAGTATTTATAGGTGAGGACCTGAACTGGTAATGATTGTAACCTGTTGAGGTATGATGCTTCCTTTGCTATTATTTTAGTAATAAACATATTACTGAGTAATTGTCTTCTTAGTTTAAGAGGTATTATTGCTTCCGCTTGCATAATATTTATAGGGGTGGATCTGTTATATCCTAGGCATATTCTAAAACATTTATTCTGTTGGGCTTCAATTTTGTTTAAGTGTGTTTCAGCTGCTGTCCCATATAGATGACTTCCATAATCTATAATTGACCTTACCATTGTTTTATAAAAGAGTAATGCCGTATTTGGATCCGCTCCCCACTTTGTATTGCAGAAAGCTCTTAATATATTCATTGAATTTTCAGTTCGTTTGATTACTTGGTGTATACAGTCTTTCCATAAAAGTTTCTTGTCTAACAGTAATCCAAGGTATTTGATGGTATTTTTTATGGGAAAGGTGTATTTACCTAGGGTTATCAGATTTTGCGGACAACTTCTAGTTTTGGAAAAGATACATACTTCGGTCTTGGTTTCTGATATAGACAGCCCAATATTATCAAGCCATTTTTGGATTGGACCAAATTCCGCGTTAATAATTTGTGTACATCTTTCAACTCATTTTTCTGTGGTGTATAACACAATATCATCGGCGTATTGTACTATTTTAGATTTTGGTGATATAATTTTTTCAATATCCATTGTATAGAGGGTGAATAGGATTGGACTGAGAATGCAGCCTTGTGGTAAACCGTCTCTGAAAATTCTTGGATCTGAAATGTGTTGGTTAATTTTTAAGGAGACTGATCTATTTGAATATGCGTTCTTAGTGAAATTTGCCATATGAGTTGGTAATTCTATATTGATGAGTTTTTCCTCCAGTAAATTCAATTGGACATTATCGAAAGCTGCTACATCAATAAATGTAGCTAAAGTGTGGTGTTTTTGTGAATAACCCAGATAAATATCGTTTACTAATATTGTTAGAGGTTCTTGGGTGGACCTACCTTTTCTAAATGCATATTTTCCAGTGTATATTTCCTGACCGTATTATTTAAATTTTCGTTAAGGCTTATTCTCGGTAATCGGCCAACATGGTTAAGGTTAAAAAAAGAAATACTTGAAAATGGCAATACGCCGAAACGTAGTGGAGAAAATAAAATGAATGAGAAGAGAATGTAAACAATACAAAAAATCTTTTTATTTTTAACCTTAACCATGTTGGCCGTTTACCGAGAATAAGCTTAAACGAAAATTTAAATGCATATTGTGAGTCGGGCAAAATTTTTTCACTCTCTAACCAATGTTCGAGTCTGTTCTTAATCATTCTTTCCAAAGTTTTAAAGACGCATGATGAAAGTGATATAAGTCTATATTTCTATATGATTCTGAAGTATCGTCTCTTTTACCTGGTTTTTTGATGGGTAAAACGATGTAGTCTTTCCATTTTTCGGGGAAAGGTATCTTGTTTGTCCAGATAGCAGAGCTTTTTTATGTTCTATCGGCATTTTATAAATCATTATATATGAAATATTGTCCTTACCGGGGGCGGTATTTTTGGTTTGTTTCAAACTTTGTTCTAGTTCCCACATATTGAATATTGAGAGTAGAAATGTATTGTTTCGTTGTACTGTAGTTATTTGGTGTATAGATTTGTTGTCAACCCCAAGGGGAGAGATTTTGGTATGAAATTGATTTACCCACTCCGCTTCAGGGTCTATTGGTGTTTTATTTGATTGTTCTCTATTTTTAAATCGATTTACTTTATCCCAGACTTCTTTAATTGGTGTTCCTTGATTAAGACTCTGATAATAATTTCTCCAGCTCTTCCTTTTGGTTTCTTTAAAAGTCCTTTTTGCCATCACTACATCTAGTCTTTTGTATTCTATCAAGTTGTTAATATTTGGCGATCGTTTGTAGTGGGAAAATGCTTCTTTTCTTGCTAGAGCTGCTATGTTGCAAGTTTCATTCCATCATTGCTTTGAGCAGTGATTGCGTTTTTTGTTTGTTGAAAAGTGTTTTGGGATAGCGTCCTCTGCTGCTTTGTTTATATTTTCGATGACACCATCATATGTTGTTTTCGGTTCTGTCAACTGTAATACAGAAGAGTATAATTCCCAGTTTGCATCTTTGAGTCTCTATAAGTTGTGGGTTGTTGGTGAGCTTTCTGGTAGCGAATTTTTACATTCTAGTTTGACATGTATTGGAAAGTGATCTGAACCATATGGCTCTTCTAAGGTAGACCATGTAATTTGTTGAGTTAGATCTTGGGTACTAAAAGGTTAGGTCTATAATTGATTTCCTAGTGCTGACTAGCGTGGGAGATGTATCATTTAATATAATTAAATTACAGTGTTCTATGGCTTCCAATAGTACCTTCCCGTATATGTCGTCACATTCATTATTCCATGCCAAGTTATGGGCATTGAAGTCGCCCTCAATTAAAAATGGTTTTGGGATTTGGTCGAAAAATTGTATCCACTGCTGCAGTGATATACGAGTTCGCGGTTTAACATATATAGAGACTATATATATTGTTTTCCCAATTTCGGATATATCGACTGATATACATATATATTCAAAGCTAATTGTGGTATGTATTGGTATCTCTTGATACCGTATATTTGACTTCACCAAGATAGCTGCTCCACCATAGCCGTCGTTGCGGTCACAGCGGATATTATTAAAACCAATGAAACCATAGTACTTCCCTGGGCGGTACTATGTCTCGGATATTAAGGCAACTGTGTAGTTTCCCTTATCTAGTAGGTATTCTAAGTTTATTTTATTTGAGACTGCCGATTGGCAGTTCTATTGCAAAATATTTATGTGGTTTAGATCTGAGAAAGTGACGACATATTTACATCTAGTGTTGATTTAACTAAATTTTCTAGTTCTTTCTTATGTACATTTATGTTTTTTGCTTATAATAAAATCGCCACAATTTGTATAACTAATTGAAAATTGAATTTATTGTGCTCAAATCTGCAGATGGTGATTCCAATTGAGAATTGATATTTTTGGTATAATTTGGATTTTCTAATATTCCACCACAAGGCATTAGGTGTCTTGGGAAGGATATCATTTCTTTGTGCAATTTTAAAATTGGGTCAGGACTGTTTGGCCTTTGCCTTTTGTGAGCTCGAGGGCTGGAAAGGTTTGTGGTTGGATTTGTAGTATAAAAATTTTTTGTTGGAGTTAAATTAATGATATTGGATGGGGTTGGATCGAATGTAGGTTTACTGGAATTTAGGGGGGGGAAGATTTGGGGCAGTGTATATTCATAGTTTGTGAATTTGTCACATTTGAGTTACTGTTTGTAACACTTGCATAATAATTTCTACCTATCTGTATGCTTGCATCATGGTAACCTATATTATTTGTTGACATAGACTCTTTAATTAACTTCTCTTTTAAATTCCGGGCACGCTTCTAAGTTACTTGTAAAATGGTCACCCGAACAATTGAAACATTTTGGTGTAAGTTCAGTATCTTTGCAATCTTTAGTGTTATGAGATTTTCTGCATTTGCCACACCTTGGCTTGCCCTTGCACTGGTTTCCAGTATGCCCGTATCTTAAGCAGTTAAAACAAAGCAGAACTTTTTGTTTATATGGTTCAACTTCCTTCAGTACCTTATTGATTGTAATATATTTCGGTAAAATTTGTGATTTAAAGTGAATGATACATGTTTTAGTTGGAACATATTGTGTACCTTGTTCATCAGTGCGTTTCCTATTTAGTCTTTTAACTTGCACTACTTCAAACTTGCAATGCAAGTGAAACATTTTTATTTTATTTTTAATATAATCTTCCGCGAGAATTCCGTTGAAATATCCCTGACTACGCCCTTGTCTAATAACCATAAATTTAGGTATGTATATTACCAAATTGTTTTTAATAAAAATTTGATCATTTTTCCTGGATAATAGATAGTTAGCTGATTTGTAATCTTTAAACTTAATTCTTATTCTATTTCTGCCAATTGAGTCGATATTAGAAATTTTATCATCAATTTCCGCGAAATTAGATAATACAATGTCTCCTATTCTTAGCCCATTTAACCTACCTTTGAGTACATTTGAATTGTTTTCTAAATAAACATGAAAAGGCCCTAAATCATTTTGTTGATATAAATAATCTACCTTATGTTTTGCGACCTCTTTTTCAGAAGTATTAATTGAGGTAACTACTGTTTTACTTTTTTGAGTATTTGTTTCGATTATTTCAGAATGTTTATTTATGATACTTATCTGGTCTTTTTTCTCGAATCCTAAAAATTCGTCTACCGGGAAGTTTGTAGTTTCTGCATTACTTGATTCCATATCAATATCTTTATTTTCGGGAGGCCTTCCCCCGCTAGTCCCACTCATAGATTATATTTTATTTTTCACTCAATCAGAGAAATAAATTTCACAAATCACTTAATATATTTTTATTGTAAATAGTTTTTGTTTAGTCTATAGAGATAACACCGATTTTGCTAATTAGCTTTTAATTACGGTACGTCCGCTCTCTAGGAAGGTCCGAAACAAACTGTAGGAACATTCTAAATAACTTTTTCAATATTTTCAGATGTTCTAGAGGATTTTAGAATGTCCAGGAACATTTTTAATAATTCCTTTTCATTTTTTGCAACATTTAAAATAGTTTAGAATATTTTAAATTGCTAAGGAACATTCTAAATCACTTTTTGAATGTTTTCGGATGTTCTAGAGCAATTTAGAATGTCCAGGAACATTTTGAATCATTCCACATAATTTTTAGAAACATTCTAAATCACTTTTTGAATATTTTCGGATGTTCTAGAGAATTTTATAACACTTTTTATCATTGCATATCGTTTTTTGGAACATTTTAAATTATTAGGAAACATTCTAATCCACTTTAGATCATCGAAATTTAATTAAAACATCATTTATATAGAAATAAAATAAATACGTACCGCTCGGATATAAAACATGGTTCGAAATGAATAAAAACTATTTTTAATTTTGTAATAAATACAACACATATTTGATATCACCATTTTTATGAGGTATTGTTACAAACACTATAAAAAATTTCATCACACAGCCCTTTTCTCCGTAGTATCATCATCTCAAATTGTTTTTGGACTGTGTTAAAATAAATCGGGAATCGTGTATCGAATAAAAGAATCTTTAAATAACAAATATTTATTTGATTCATCTATTATATATATATAAAAAAGTAATATTGCCACCTCCAGCCTTCTAAATAATATGTAAAATCTAACTTTATTCATCCAACATTACAATAATAATAATAAAAAACAACCAATAACTACCGTATGCTGTTACATATTTCATCTAACAAGTAACGATTTCAATAATAACAAAATTACCTATCGAATATACTACAAAATATTCATCTACATCTTTATCTAACAAGGGCAGGTACATCTAAAAAATTACCATCAGTGATTGCAGCTTGTTTTTTATTCACCAATCGATCCTCTCTTATGGTAATTGAAAAATTGACTCAACGATATGTCAAAAAGTAGTTTTAGAACAGCTAGAAATGAAAAACATGAGGTATGCTTTTAAAAATTTGTCAGAGAGAGAAATTTTCAATAGATACATTAAATAATTAGATCTACCCTTATAAATAGATCCCGTTTTTGGCTACGTTTCGTTTGAAAGGTCCGTTCTTTAGCAACATTTGGTTTTAAAAGGTCCCATATCTAGCTACGTTTCGTTTGACAGGCCCCATCTCTAATTAGTTTTGTTTAAAAGGTCTAGTTCCAAGCTAGTTTTAATTAAAAGGTTCCTTTTTTGGCTACGTTTTGTTTAAAAGGTTCCATCAATAGCTACGTTCTTTTGAAAGGTCCGTTCTTTAGCTACATTTGGTTTTAAAAGGTCCCATCTCTAGCTACATTCTGTTTGAAAGGTCTCATCTCTTTATTTAAAAGATCTAATTCCAGGCTAGTTATCTTTGAAAGGCCCTTTTTTTGAATACGTATTGTTTACAAGGTCTTATATTTAGCTGTTTCGTTTGAAAGGTCCCATCATTATCTACTTTTGGATAAAAAAGTCCCATCTCTAATGTTCTTCCGTTTGAAAGATCCCATATTTAACTAGTTTTGATTAAAACGTCTAATTACAAGCTAGTTTTGTTCGAAAGGTCCCATTTTGGCTACGTTTTGTTTACAAGGTCCCATCTTTAGTTACGTTTCGATTAAAAGGTCCCATCTCTAACTACTTTTGTTTGAAAGGTCGCATTTTAGCTACGTTTTGTTTGAAATGTTTAAAACGTTTGAAATCTAGCTATATTTCGCTTAAAAGATCTCCACATTAGCTACTTATTGCTTAAAAGGTTCCGTATTTAGCTACGTTTTGTTTAAAAGGTCCCATCGCCAGCAACGTTTTATTTAGAATGTCCCATATTTACTTACGTTTTCTTTGAAATGTTTGAAATCTCGCTACGTTTTGTTCAAAACGTCCCATTTTCAGGTTTAAAAGATCCCATCGTCAGCTACGTTTTGCTTAAAAAGTCCCATCATCAGCTACGTTTTGTCTAAAAGGTCCCATCTATAGTTACGTTCTATTTAAAAGGTTTAAAGGGTTCAAAATCTGGCTACGTTTTGATTAAAACGCCCCATCGTCAGCTACGATTTGTTTAAATGGTTCCATCTTTAGTTACGTTCGGTTTAAAAGGTTTAAAATCTGGCTACGTTTTGACTAAACATCCCATCGTCAGCTACCTTTTATTTAAAAGGTCCCATCTTTAGTTACGTTCTATTTAAAAGGTTTAAAATCTGGCTACGTGTTGATTAAAACGTCCCATCGTCAACTACGTTTTGTTTGAAAAGTCCTATCATTGGTTACGTTCTATTTAAAAGGTTTAAAATGTCATATCTTTAGCTACATTTTGTTTAAAGGGTCCCATCTTTAGTCAGTTTCTATTTAAAAGATTCAAAATCTAGCTACGTTTTGCTTATAACGTCCCATCGTCAGTTACGTTTTGTTTAAAAGATCCCATCTTTAGTTATGTTCTGTTTGAAAGATTCAAAATCTACCTACGTTTCGTTTAATAGGTTTAAAATCTAGCTACGTTTTGTTTAAAAGGTTTCATCTTTAGCTACGTTTTGTTTAAAAGTTCCCATTTTTAGTTACGTTCCGGTTAAAAGGTTTAAAATCTAGCTACTTCTTGATCAATATATCCCATCTTCAGCTACGTTTGGTTTAAAAGGTCCCATCGTCAACTACGTTTTGTTTAAAAGATCCCTCGACAGGTATGTTTTGTTTAAATGGTTCCATCTAGAGTTACGTTGTGTTTAAAAGGTTTAACATCTATTAACGTTTTGTTTAAAAGGTCTCATCTTTAGCTACATTTTCTTTAAAAGTTCCCATCTTTAGTTACGCTCTGGTTAAAAGGTTTAAAATCTAGCTACGTCTTGATTAATACTTCCCATCTTCAGTTACGTCTTGCTTAAAAGGTCCCAACGTCAACTACGTTTTGTTTAAAAGATCCCCTCGACAGCTACGTTTTGTTTGAATGGTTCCATATTTAGTTACGGTCTGTTTGAAAGGTTTAAAATCTAGCAACGTTTTGTTCAAAAGGTCCCATCATCGGCTACGTTTTGTTCGAAAGCTCCCATTTTTAGTTACGTTCTGTTTAAAAAGTTTTAAAATCTGGCTACATTTTGATTATAACATTCCATCTTCAGCTAATTTTTGTTTAAAAGGTCTCATAATCAGCTACGTTTTGATTCAAAGGTCCTATCTTTAGTTACGTTCAGTTTAAAAGGTTTAAAATCTCTCTACGTTTTGTTTAAAAGGTCCTCTCTTTAGCTACATTTCGTTCAAAAGGTCCCATCTTTAATTAGTTTCTGTTTAAAAGATTTAAAATTTAGCTACGTTTTGCTTAAAATATCCCATCTTCAGTTACGTTTTTTTAAAAGGTCCTATCTTCAGTTACGTTATCTTTGATAGGTTTAAAATCTAGCTAAAACGTTCCACTTTCAGCTAAGTTTTGTTTAAAAGATCCCCTTGTCAGCTACGTTTTGTTTTAAAGGTCCCATCTTTAGTAACGTTCTGTTTAGACGATGTAAAATCTAGCTACATTTTGCTTAAAAAGTCTCATCTTCAGCAACGTTTTGTATAAAAGGTTCCATCTTTAGTAACGTTCTGTTTAAAAGGTTTAAAATCTAGCTACGCTTTGTTTAAAAGGTTCCATCTTTAGCTACGCTTTATTTAATAATTCCCATCGTTAGTTACGTTTTGGTTAGGACGTTTAAAATCTAGCTACGTATTGATCAATACGTCCCATCTTCAGCTGCGTTTTATTTAAAAGGTATCATCGTCAGCTACATTTTGTTTAAAAGGTCCCATCTTTAGTTACGTTGTTTAAAAAATTTAAAATCTAACTACGATTTGCTTAAAAGGTCCAAACTATAGCTACGTTTTGTTTAAAAGGTCCCAATTTTAGTTACGTTCCGTTTAAAATATAGCGGTTGTGTTTAAAAGATCCCATTGTCAGCTACATTTTGCTTAAAAGGTCCCATTGTCAACTACGTTTTGTTTAAAAGGTCCCATCTTTAGTTACGTTCTGTATAAAAGGTTTAAAATCTAGGTACGTTATAGTCAAAACGTCCGATTTTCAGCTACGTTTTTAAAAAGGTCCCATCTTTAGTTACATTCGGTTTAACAGGTTTAAAATCTAGCGACGTTTTGATCAATACGTCCCATCTTCAGCTACGTTTTGTTTAAAAGGAATCCTCGTCAGCTACCTTTTGTCTAAAAGGTTTAAAATGTAGCTACGTTTTGCTTAAAAGGTCCCAACTCTATCTACGTTTCGTTTAAAACGTCTTATTTGAGTTACCTCCTGTTTAAATAATTGAAAATCTAGATGTTTTATTTAAAAGGCCCCATCGTCAGCTACGTTTTGTTTAAAAGGTCCTATCTTTAGTTACGTTCTGTTTAATAGGTTTAAAATCCAGTGACCCTTTATTTAAAAATAGTCTCATCTTTAACTACGTTTTATACAAAAAGGTCCCATCTTCAACTACGTTTTTTTCAAAGAGTACCATTTTAACTACGTTTTGGACAAAAGGTCCCATTTTTAGTTACGTTTTGTTTAAAAGGTCCACTCTTTAGCTATGCTTTGTTTAAATTAGAGTCCCATCTTTAACTACGATTTGTTTAATAGGTCCCATTTTTAGCTACGTTTTGTTTCAAAAGCCCTATCTTTAACTACGTTTCATTCGAAAGGTCCCATCATTAGCTACGTTTTATTTCAAAGTATCCATCTTAAACTACGTTTTGTTTAAAAAAGGTCCCAGCTTACGGTTTGATTGGAAGGTCCCTTCATCAGCTATGTTCCGTTTAAAAATGTCTCACGTTTAGCTACGCTTTGTTGAAAAAGGGACCCATCTTCAGCAACGTTTCGTTCAAAAAGTCTCATCTTCAGCAACGTTTCGTTTAAAAAGCCCCATCTTACAACATTTATGAGGAGGGCCTTACATTTTTATACATCCCTTCTATTTTAGTTGTAAAACGTTTTTAAAAAGTCGATGTACAAGTTGCATTGAAGTTTTGAAGGTCCAATCGGTTGTTTTAGAGTGAAATAAATGAACATACAACAATTTTAGCGGACTTCTGAACCAATAGCGTCATGAATCGTGGAATAAAAATAAAACAACTGGCTCGTAATCACTGAAAATACTTTTCCGAGTACATATAAATAAACTACTGACGGCAAGCCAAAGTTTTACAACTGAAAATTTATTTATACTTACCGAAACTAAATTCCCTTTACCTTTTTACATTATTGAGCAAATTATATTAACAATAAACTATGAAATGTGTCAACAAAAGTATCAATATCGACAATGGCACGAAAAAATTGCCTATAACAATAACAATCCATTTTATTTGGAATTGACCGTTTCAGAGAGACAAAGGTGGATCGATAAGTTTGTTCCCAGTAATATGAGCTCGTAAATTTGAAAACTAACCGACGAATAGCTCAGAAATATCGAGCACGGAGTCTGTAATGAACTATTACTACGATTTCTGAGTTAGCGCGCTTGAGTCGACCCACCTTCATTATTTATCAGTACCATTTCACTGAAAACACACCCTTACATGCTATGAATTGAACTCTTCGTTGATAATAACTACAAAAATACCTCAGCAAGACGCGAGACTAGAAATATTTTCAAAAGTACCTGATTGGAGAAGCAGTTTAGCATCGATTATATGTTCCTAAAAGTACCCAGAATTTATAGCGGACTGGAGAACATAAGAAAAGGTCCTAAATGACACACATAATATAAAAAAAGCAGTGGATGTGGATATCTTATGAATTAAGAGCTCAGAGTCTGTTCGGAAGTGATTGAGATGAAGAAATCTGGTTTGTTGTCTGTACAATGTTGCCACAACAAATTTAAGGACGTGTTTATCTTTTGAATTAAGAGCTCGGAATTAGTTTGAAGGCGATTAACGTGAAGATAGAAGCAGCCAGAACAAACAGAGGCAGCGGACGTGTCTATAGTTGAATTAAGAGCTCGGGAATTGTCCGCAGGGGATTTACATGAGGATAGAAACAGCCAGAACAAAATGAAGAGGAAACAGGACCAGTGGACGCGTTAATTTTTTGAATTTAGAGATCGTAGTTTATTTGGAGGCGATTCAGATGAAGAAATCGGGTTTGTTCTCTGTAAAATATGGCCAGAATAAACTGGAGCATTTGACGGGTCGCTTGTGAACCAAGAGCTCAGGAATTGTTCGCAGATGATTTATATGAAGATGGAAGTAACCAGAACAAAATTACGAATAAACAAGAGCAGTGGGCGAATTTATATTTCCAATTAAGAGTTCGGAGTTTATTTGGAGGCGATTCAGATGAAGAAATCGGGTTTGTTATTTGTAAAATGTTGCAAGAACAAAATTAAGAACGAATAGAAACAGGGGAAGTGTTTATATTTTGAATTAAGAGCTCGGAATTAGTTTGAAGACGATTAACATGAAGATGGAAGCAGCCAGAACAAAATTAAGGACAAACAGGTGCAGCGGACGTGTCTATATTTGAATTAAGTGCTCGGGAATTGTTCACAGGGGACTTACATGAAGAGAGATGCAGCCAGAACAAAATCAAGAACAAGCAGGAGCAGTGGACAAGTTTATCTTTTGAACTGAGCTCGAAGTTTGTTCGGAGGGGATATAAATTAAGAAATCGAGTTTATCTGGAAAAGGTTGCCAAAACAAATAGGAGCAATGGGTGTTTGTAATTTATGAATTAAGGGCTCTGGAGTTGTTTTGTGCTGATTAATGTATGGTGTTTGTTCTATGTAAAATATTGCCAGAACAAATTAAGAACAAACAATGTGTGTATATTGGAGTTAAAAGCTCATTTGTTGTTTTCTACTGATTGATATTAATGTATGGGGTTTGTTGCTTTGGAAAATGTTGCTAGAACAAAATTAAGAACAAGCAAGAGCAAATGATGTGTGTATCTTTTCAGTTAAGAGCTCTGGAGTTATTTTCTGCTGGTTGATGTTAATGTATGGGGTTTGTTCTCTGGCTAATTTTGCAAGAACAAACAGGAACAAAGGGTCTGTGTATATGTTGAATTAAGAGCTGGAGGGTTATTTCGAACTGATTTTCATTAAGGTATGGAGTTTAATCTCTGGAAAATGGTGCCAGATCAAACAGGAGCAAAGGATGTGTATATCATTTGAATTAAGAGCTTTGTGGTTGTTTTCAGCAGATTAATATTAATGAATGCGGTTTGTTCTACGGAAAATGTTGCCAGAATAAAATTAAGAACAAATGAGAGCAGTTGATGGGTCTATCTTTTTAGTAAGAGCTCGGAGTTTATTCGGAGGTGATTGAGATGAAGAAATCGGGTTTGTTATCTGAAAAATGTAAGAAACAACACAAGCTGCGGATGTTTTGAATTAAGAGCTCGGGGTTGTTTAGAGTTGATTGACATTATGGTATGGCGTTTGTTTAGACGTGATTGAAATGAGGGGATATGATGAATATGTTCTCTGACATTCTATATGGTTTATCGGTTGTTGGCATTTGTAGAATCGTTCAAAGATATATGAAATGACGTAATTAAACACGTAGAGAGAGTTTTGTACGAATTCACGTTCTCTCAGTTTGGCCATGGATAGAAGACAAAAGTGGAATTTTCAATACAGGTACAACGATAAATGATACGCATTTCTTCCTTAATATATAAGAGACGGCACTTAATATTGCGAAATGCTTTGTATTTATACAAAACCTAAAGCTGATAATATAAAATCAGTCTTAAACCCAATCGTTGATCATATTTACATACAATTAGGCATATTGGTAACTAACGATCAATCAATATGATTGTTTCTAATACCATATGCGATATCAAAACAAATGCCGTTAATGATTCTGCTTCTAAAGAAAACAGAAACTGTCAAAACGACATTAATATCACATAGAAATAATGATAAACTTTATATTCTGAATCTGGAACCGTCAAAATGTGAAGGAACAAATTCTTTGGATATTTTCTCCTTTCGATGTCTCTTTCTACTTCAAAAATTTGACCATGAATCCATGTTGTTCATCCTTGAGCGGTTCTTCTTTAACGGAAATTGGAAAATGCACGGCATCTTCCAAAGGGGTGATATCTCTCATCGTGAGCACACTAGAGGGTGCTACATTTCCCTGAGGACTGGCTACGCTGCTGTTCATCATGTGGTCTTGAGGACTGTGAGGGGCGGCAGTCGGGGAAGTTATGGGACTATCGGCTGAATCACTCGCGCTCTGGTAATTGTTGTTGTTATTGTTCATGTTGTTTGGTACTACTATAGTAGGAGTGGTTGCATCGATGCTTGTTCCTGAAATTGGTTTTGTTATTTTAATAAAGGAATTGACGTATTAGAGGCGAGAAAACTGTAGCTTGTTAGGTCGTAGAACCTTTAAAATAAGTTTAGGAACAATATAAAGAAGAACTGAGTTACAATAAAGATTGTTCTTGATAAATTGTTCCAGAAGTTGATAAAACATGATTCTGCTTCATAATATTATTCTTTATTACCTCTAAGAACATTTAAAATAAGTTTAGGAACAAACTAATAATAAATTAACCTACCATGTTGATTGATGCAAATAATTTGTTCCAGGCTTTAATTTAAAAACATTTATGAACAGGCTAATGATACATTGAGCTACAATGAAGAAAGTTCTAAATAAATTGTTCCAAATTTTAATAAAAGAGACTAATTCATATATTGTTCCATTATATTGTTCTTTATTGCCTCTAGAAACATTTAAAATAAATTAAGGATCAGAAAAAAGATAAATTGAGCTACGATGAAGATTGTTCTGAACAAATTGTTCCAGATTTTAATAAAAGAGAGTCATATTCAGTTTATTAATATTTTTCATTGCTTCTACAAACATTTATAATAAATTTTGAACACACTTATGATAAATTGAGCTACAATGGAGATTGTTCTGAATAAATTGTTCCAAAGTTCAATAGAAGGGACCCATTTACTGTTCCATAATATTCTTCTTTATTGCCTCTAAGAACATTTAAAAGAAATTTAGGAACAAACTAATATTAAAATGAGATACAATGAAGATTGTTCTGAATAAATTGTTCCAGATTTGAATTA
Organism: Galeruca laticollis; assembly: GCA_963921935.1. Taxonomy (NCBI): domain Eukaryota; kingdom Metazoa; phylum Arthropoda; class Insecta; order Coleoptera; family Chrysomelidae; genus Galeruca; species Galeruca laticollis. The sequence continues at coordinate 232,870,927 of OY998175.1, forward strand.
AAAAGACTCATATGCAGGGTTGGGCAGATTCAAATTTTTATTGAAAAAATCAAAAACCATTGATTTTTTTATTTTTTAAATTTGAATATGAAATTTGAACATTTTTATTTGACATTCTTGTTAATTATTTTAATGTATAAGTCTAAAAATTATAATACAATTTGCGGCTCAAAAACTTTTGACAACGCATTTGTTGCGCTTCTTGCAAGAAAATTCTTGTCGCGATTTGTTTTCCTTCTGTCGTATATACTCACTATACAGTGCCGAGTACTGCCGAGTGAGGCACGAACGCGTTTGTTGTGCTTTTTGCAAGAATATTCCTTCTCAACCTATAAATTGACGTTGCCCAACAATTTCACGCCTTTCGCTAGTTAGGTTAGTTAAGTGAAGTGAAAACATATTAATAAAGTAAAATGAGTGGAAGAAAAGAGGACCCAATATGGCAGTTCTATATTAAGACAACAAATCCAAATAAATTGGGGTGTAGGGCTATTTGTAGAAAGTGCAAGAAATATATTCAAGGGTTAGTCCAAAGACTTAAAGCACACCACGATGTTTGTGATTATCAAGAGAGGAATACAGGTAATTGCATTATTAATTTGATTTTATTTATATTTAATAAAGATTTTTATTATTAACCTGGGAATGATCGCGCGGTTAGATTTTGCCTAATATTTTTTGTTTTTTGCTGATTCTCCAAGCACTTGATATTTTATTTTTGATATAATTTAGTGAAAGTTTTGAGACATAAATATTAATTATAAGTTAAGTAACATAGTGTAATTTTTAATTATATATTCTGAGATATTTTGCAATATTTTTTAAATATATACGTATTATATTATTTTTGATAAATAACAGAATACAACAGGGTAACAAATGTTTCTATGCATTAAAAGACACATTTAAATCAAAGATATTGTCTACAAACACAAGAATTAAAATATATATGACAGTAATTAGACCAGTCGTACTTTACACCGCAGAAACCTGGAATTTAAGAAAAAAAGAAGAAAACACATTAAAAATCTGGGAAAGGAAAATACTACGGAGAATATACGGCCCATTTAAAGAAAATGGAGCATGAAAAAATATTAAGAAACTACGAAGTTAATCAAAAATTCAATAGCCCAATAATAACAAATGAAATAAGTAAACGATTAAGGTGGGCAGGACATATACAACGCCTAGGTAATGAAAGGTGTGTCAAGAAAATACAGGAAACTAAAAGACAAGGACGAAAAGCAAGGGGACGACCGAAAACTAGATGGTTGGATGGTGTAGAAGAAGATCTTAAAGAAATTGGAATAGACGCATGGAAGAACAAAGCAAAAGACCGGAAAGAATGGAAAAGAATAGTAGAAGAAGCAAAGGACAGACTTCAGAGCAGAAATTAAAGCACAAACTTCCTACTGATTCAAAGCAGTAGGGTTGGCCAAGTGGCTGGCTACCGCTGCCGGGGAAAAATGAGGCTAGGAATCCTAATAGGGAGACTATGGACCTTAAGGTCTGAAAGTCAATGAGAAGAAGAAGATACATTTTTGAGATAATTTTAAAATTTTTTTGATAGATATTATTTTTAACAAAGATAATATAAGTTTTAAGTATTCATTTATAGATATTTTATGATATAGATTTTAGGCATATAGGATTGTTTTTAAATGTTAGGTGAATCTAACACGTGGCTTTTAATGTAACGCGACCTTTCCCAGGTTAATTAAAGATTATCTTTACTCTTCTATACTTACTTAATTTTTAATTTTTTTCAACTTAGAAAAATGTATTTGCTTTTACATCTCTATTGAACATTTTCACTTTATTTTAAATTCAATAATTCAATACTATATCAATATATCATCAATTAATCAATTTCAATTTTCAATTATGTTTTTTCTCTTTCCAGAGAGTCGAATGTCACTTGACAGTTTTGCTAGCACATCATCTGCCTCAAGTTGTAGTTCACTCGTGACGGATAGTTCATATGTTAGAAAAACTCCACCGAAAGTACCAACAAGTCAAACAACTTTTGAGCCAGTCCAAAAAAATAAAGCAATCGAAACTCAGCCTACCATGAGTGGTTTTGTAATGCGGACTTCAACTGCTGAAAAACATAAAATTGACAAACAAATAGCAAAGGCTATTTTTGCTACTAATTCGAGCTTCAGATGTATTGAGAATTAGAAGTGAAAAAAGCCATTCAGTTATTAAGGCCTGGTTATACACCGCCCTCGAGAAAACGGTAGCAACAAGTCTTTTGAACGAAATCTATGAAAAGGAAAAATGTTTCTCCTCCCTGTCAGGACAGTCCGTAAATATGTCAATTGATGGGTGGTCAAACGTGCACAACGAACCAGTGATATGTGCAACGATAACCACTGAAGATGGACAAGCTCTCCTATACGAAACTATAGACACATCAGGAAATCCACATACTCCAGAATATTTAACTCAAATAGTTTGTGACCTGATTTCTTCATGTGAATTAAAATACAAGTGTATCGTAAAATCTTTTGTGACAGACAACGCCGCAAATATGACACTTATGAGAAAAACATTAGAAGAAAAAACGAATGCAAAAGTTATTACTTATGGCTGCACATATTTTTAATTTACTGTGCAAGGACTTTCAAGTTAAAGAACATGCGGTCCAAATTGTTAAGTATTTTAGAAATAAACATTTGGCTAGAGCTAAATTCAGTCAAGCAGGAGGCAGCGCTTTAGTCCTTCCAAGCGATGTGCGATGGAATTGCCTTGGCGACTGCTTAGAGATGTATGTCACTCAGTGGGACGTCATATTAAAAACCTGCGAAGAAAATAAAAAGGAGATTGATTCCACTATTTACCAAAAAGTTTCAAATATTGCGATTAAACATGCAGAGATTATTTAAACATTTTAAAACCTATATCAGTTGCTCTTGATACTGTGCAGAGGAAAAATGCTACTATCGCAGATGCTGTAGAGCAGTGGAAACATTTACAATATATCTTTGATGACTCTGTGGAATTACCATTACAAAAAACACAACAATTTAATAATCGATATAAGCAAGCACTAACGCCATATCATTCTATAGCGTATATGTTGAATTCACAAAAAACAAAATACCAGTTAACACTAGAAGAAAAAAATATAGCTTTAGAAACAATTAACGAGTTATATGAAAACACTGGACTGTTACCTTTAGTAATAAAGTTAAATGCCCGCAGTGCTCCATTTAAGCAAGTTATGTTTTCGGACGAAGTAATAAAAAATGTAAACGGACTACAATGTTGGTTATCACAAAATAATGAGCCGGAAATCTTAAAACAGTTGCCAATAATAAAACACTTCCTGTGTGCAACTGCTTCTTCAGCTTCAGTAGAACGCGTATTTAGCTCTTTTGGTCTTGTACACTCCGATATTAGAAACAGATTAGGCATAGAAAAAGGAGGAAAACTCGTGTTTTTGTTTAAATTGTATAACGAAATTGAATAGACTGAAAATATACAATAATAAAATTTAGGTGTTACGTTTGGTTTAAGAATTTGGAATTGTCTACTTCTTTTTTGTTGTTTTTGCTAAAAGCAGATACTTCTTTTGATTTTTGAGAAAACTTTTATATTATGCTGTTATCTGGTTCTGAATAAAAAAGAAAAAAAAATGATTTCAAATCATGATTTTAATTTTAAAAAGCAAGCGATTTAAATCATGATTTTAATCGTGATTTTAATCACTTGATTTTAATTAGCCCAACCCTGCTCATATGTATGTTCATTTTCATAAAATTGTACTTCATTACCTCTAAGAACACCTACCTAATGATAAATTGAGCTACAAAAAGATTGTTCTGAATAAATTGTTCCAAATTTTAATAAGAGACTCATATTCATGATCAATAATATTATTCTTTATTGTCTATAAGAACATTTAAAATAAATTTAGGAACAAACTAATGAGAAACTGGGCTATAATGAAGATTATTCTGAATAAATTGTTAAAAAAATTTAAAAAAAAGAGACTAATATTCATGTTCTTTTCCATAATATTGTTCTTTATTACCTCTAATAACATTTAAAATAAATTATGGAAACAGCTAAAGGATAAAATTGAGCTACAATGAGGATTGTTTTGAATAAATTGTTTCAGATTTGAGTAAAAGAAGCCTCATATGTATGTCCAGTTTCATATTATTGTCCTTTATTACATCTAAGAACATTTAAAATAAATTTGGGAACATACTAATGATATATTCAGCAACAATGAAGGTTGTTCCGAAATAATTGTTCCAGGTTTCAATTTTGACTTACCTCCAAGTAACATTTCTTGTAGTAGACTGTCGATATGAGCAACTCCGAACAGTTTGGCGAATTGGATTTGTTCGATCATGTGCCAGGTTATCGACTGCAGGGCAGGTAAGGTGAGCAGCAATTCTCCAAATCTTCCTCTACTATCATATTGACGGTCGCTGATGTAATCTTCGAGATTGATTTGAATCTGATATCTCAGAGATTTGATTCGGCCAGGTTCGGTTAAACCTTTGGCATCTGCAATAATCGTCAACTAAATGCGTGTCCCTATAGGATAAAAAGTGTCTAGAAATGTGAAACTTACTAGGATCGAAGAAGACGATGGCTTTGAGGCAAGCGAATTCGGTATCGTCGATCTGCAGTTCGTTCATCGGTTTGACGAGCTCGTCGATGATTCGGCTGCCGATCCTGGAGATGCTCATATCTGGAGATACGTTACGAGGATCTGGTATCAAAGCTGCGGTATATTGGACATAACAGTCCGACGATTAATTAAGGTATGTTCGTACATTTTTCAATCCACAATACAGATATAAACCAAAATATGTGTGTCTTGTTAAATATAACAACATATAAGCGTTAAATAGACATTTATAAAAAAATGACAAAAAAACAAACCACACCAAAAATAATTTTAGTATAATTGCGAGAATTTGCAGACAACGAAGCGCATATGCCAAAATATAGACCTAAGGCGCATCCACTAACTTATAAATTCCAGGTGCGTCCGACAATTTAAAAACTCCAGGTGAATCCGACCATTTATAAAATCAAGGCGCTTTTTCCAAATTATAGACTTCAGGCGCGTTCGACAATTTATATACTCCAGGAGAGTCCACAAATTATAAACTTTAGGTGCGTCCGCCAGTTCAAACTCGAGGTGCGTCCGACAATTTATAAAATCCAAACACGTCAGCCAATTTATAAACTTTTGGTGCGTCTGACAATTTATAAGTTCCAGGCGCGTCCGACAATTTATAAACTCAAAACATTAAACTCCACACAAATTATAAACTTCAGGTGTGCCCGACACTTTATAATCTTCAGGTGCGTCCGACAATTCATAAACTTCAGGTATGTCTGAAAATTTATCCGACAAGCGAATCCGCCAGTTATAAACTTCAGTTGTGTCAGACAATTTTTATACTTCAAGTGCGCCCGATAATTTATAAACTTCAGGTGCGTCCGACAATTTATAAACTCCAGATGCGTCCGACAATTTATAAACTTCAGACGTGTCCGACACGTTATAAACTTCAGGCGAATCCGCCAAATGAAAATTTCATGTGCGCCTGACAATTTATAAACTACAGATTAGTCCGAGAATTTATGAACTCCAGACACACCCGCCACTCCATATATTCTTGGTGCGTCCGACAATTTATAAGTTCCTGGCACGTCCGACAATTTATAGACACCAGATGCGCCCGCCAAATATAAATCTGTAGACTCCAGTTGCATCTTCCAAATTATAGACTTCAGACTCCTCCGACAATTTATAGACACCAAACGCCCCCGCCTAGATAACGCGTCCGACAATGTATAAACTCTAGTCGCATTCGCCAATTATAAACTTCAGGTGTGTCCGACAATTTATAAACCACAGTTGCGTTTGACAATTTATACATAAACTCCAGACAAGCCAGCCAATTTATATGCTCTTGGTGCGTCCGATAACTTATAAGTTCCAGGCGCGTCCGACAAATTATAAACTCCTTGCGCATCTACCAATCTATAGACTCCAGGTGCATATGCCAAATTCTCTTCTGAGAATTTATAGACAACAAACGCCCCCGTCTGATTAAAGAGTCTAGATAACGCGCCCGACAATGTATAAATTCCAAGCGCATCCACCAATTATAAACTTCAGGTGTGTCCGACAATTAACAAACTCCAGTTGCGTAGGCAAGTCCGCCAATTGATGGACTCCAATCGCGCCCGACAATTTAAGTACCAGGTGCGTCCGCCAAATTATATAATCGCCTAATTTATAATTTTCAGCTGCATCCGACAATTTATAAACCCAAGGTGCCAAATTATAAACTCAGACTACAGGCGAGTCCTACAATTCATAAACTTAAGTTGCGTCCAACAATTTATAGACAACAGACACTTCCGCCCGATTTAAGAGTGTAGACAACGCGTTCCTAATTTATAGATTCCAGGCGCATCCGAAAATTTATAGACTTCAGGAATAGGAACGTCCATCAATTTATAAACGTTTATTGCATCCGTCAATTTATAAACTCTAGATGCGTCCATCAACTTATAAACTCTAGATGCCACTCCCAACCTATAAACTCTAGATGCGTCCGCTAATTCATAGACTCAAACCTGGTAAACCCGCCAATGTATAAGCTCTTGGCGCGTCCGACAATTTATAGACTTCGGGTGCATCGGTAAATTTATGGACCCCAGGCAAGCCCGCCAATGTATAAACTCTTGACGTTTCCGACAACTTATAGATTCCAGGCGCATTCGGTAATCTTTGCATCCGCAAAATTATAGACTTCTGACGCGTACGACAATTTATAGAATTCAAACGCGTCCGACAATTTATAGACTCTAGGCGCGTCAGACAATTTATATACTCCATGCGTGCCCGGAAAATTATAGACTTGAGCGACGCATCTCACAGATTTAAGAGTCTAGACGAAGCGTCCGACAATTTATAGATAAGAGGTGCGTCCACGAAAGTATGGACATCAGACGAGTACGATAATTTATAGACAGCAAATGTGTCTGTCAAATTATGAACTACAGACGCATCCACTTGATTCAAGAGTCTAGACGACGTGTCCACCAATTTATAAACACCAGGTGCGTCCGACAATTTATAAGCTCTAGATGTGTCCGACCATTTATATACTCCAGATGTGTCCGACTATCTATATACTCCAGGTGCGTACATCAAACTAGAAACTCCAGGTGCGCCTGACAATTTATAAACTCACTCAAAATACTTTCGCCAAATTATAGAATCCGGGCGTATCCGACAATTTATATAGTCCAGGTGCGTCCTCCTAATTATAAACTCCAGATACGTCCGACAATTTATAGGCTCTAGGCACGCCCGGCAATTTATAAAATCCAGATGCGTCCGACAATTTGTTGTCTACAGGCGAATTCCCAATCTATAAACTCCAGGTGCGTCCGTCAATATATAAAATCTAGCTTCGTCAGACAATTTATAAGCTCCATATGTATCCGACAATTTATAGACTCCCGGTGCGTCCGACAATTTATAGGCTCCAGGTGCGTCCATCAAATTAGAAATTCCAGGTGCGCCGACAATTTATAAACTCAAGATGCGTTCGCCAAATTATAAAATCCAGACGTGTCCGACAATTTATATAGTCCAAGTGCGTCCTTCAAATTATAATCTCCAGGTGCATTCGACAATTTATAGACTCCATGTACGTCCGACAATTTATAGGCTCTAGGCACGCCCGTCAATTTATAAAATGCAGATGCGTCTGACAATTTATTGTCTCTAGGCGAATTCACCAATCTATAAACTCAAGGTGCGACCGTCAATATATAAACTCTAGATTCGTCCGACAATTTATAAGCTCCAGATGTATCCGACAATTTATAGACTAGAGGTGCGTCCGCCAAGGAATAGTCTTGAGTTATATCCATCATATTTGAGCGTTCACCAATTTATAAACTCCGGGTGTGTCCGACTATTCATTAACTCAAAGTGCGTCCGACAATTTATAGACTCCCGGCTCTTCGGCTTGATATATTATGAGTACATTCGTCAAATCGTAGACTCTGCATAGTTGTATGTGAAATAAGATCAATGAAAAAGTCACAATCCCATAATATAATTAATTTCATGCAAGTATTTAATCACATCACATTAACCACAATGAAATGTACGAACATGCGCTTATTTCAATCTTGTTCTTAGTACAAAAGAGACGGTATGAGGCGAGAAAGGGACGAGAGGTTACGATTTTCACAACAAAAAACAAATATATTAAAAATATCGACATTATAATTAATTAACGACTACAAAAATTTCAAACTTTGCATATAATATCAATTACGAAATAAAACAATTTATTCTACGATTACTGCTGTAGTAATTATCGTCACGTGTTCATGTCAACTTGATGACCCCAAAATAATATAAATATCCATACGTGTAATTACATTGTCAAGAAAAAAATTACGCTAATTGTAGGCTAATTGAAGGTTATGTCCTGAAAAAATTACTATTATCATTAGAAACGATTTTCTCTATCATTAAGTAACCGACTATTAAATAATCAATAACAAAACTTATCAATTTCAATTCTCTTAATACTTTCTACTATTTTCCCTCCCCAAATTATTATTATCTCTGAGCCATTTAAACACACATATTTCAATAAAAAATACATCGCCTCATACCTTTCTTGTGCTACCAATTTAATGCCCATGCAACACAGTAAATTTCCAACGAAAAAAATAAGAAAAAGTTACTCACCTGGACATTCTTTCGTCATGATACAATTGTTCCCCAACAGAAGAACGTCTTTAAGATGCATAGATCTCCTCGCTAAGCCGAGTAAGAGATGCTCGCCAGCGTGAGCTCGAAGTAAAGTTACCTGAAAGATACACCTTGTAAAAAGTACTATTTTTGGTAGCCTACCTCACGTCTATTATTAAATCTCAAAACCTCGAATATACTGAAAAATAACTACTAAAATTGATAAAAACATGTTTGACTTCCCAAAATCTTCTACAATAAAAAAATTTCCGGAAACTAGACTTTCTAGAGAATTCTAGATATGGAGGAAAATAAAATAGTTTGAGGAATGATACAGTTGCTTCCCAATAGAAGAACGTGTTTTGGTTACAAAGATCCCCTCGCTAAATCGACCTAAAAGAGACAATTTATTCATTGTTTATTACTAGAAGTACCTACTACATATTTGTGATACGAAACAAGAACTGGATTTCATTGAAGAGTTAGAAATTACTTAAGAGACCCACAATATGAAGTGATAAATCTTGGGAGTACTCCACTTTTAAACTGTATTCTTAAGTGATAATTGTAAATATCAGCTGTCGCTGGCAACTTCAAGATTTGTTTGATCTAACTCATGAATATCGTCCAGCCTTCTTCTCAATTGGATCACGTAGTCTTCGCCTGCTAGATCTTCTCCAGGCCAACAGCCAAATTCCAGGTCACAAGGAAGCCTCATTTCACGTCCAAATAGGATTTTCGCAGGTGTTTCACCCGTGGACTCATTGACGGCAGATCAATAAGCCAATGCGAATAGGGAAAGATACTGGTCCCAATCTGCTCTGATGGCTGGATACTACTTTGGACAGGTATTTTCCAATAGTCCTGTTCATTCTCTCGACCATTCCATCTGACTGTGGATGTAATGCTGTTGTTCTGGTCTCCTTCATTCCCAGCTTCTCGCAAATCTCCTGGAATAGATGACTTTCGAAATTTCTTCCCTAATCGCTGTGAACTTCCAAGGGCACCCATATCGGCTGATAAATTCTTTCACCAATACATCTGCTACAGTTGTGGCCTCTTGGTTCGGGATAGCGTAAATTTCCACCCACTTTGTGAAATAATCCATTACAACCAGTATATATTTGCTACCGTTTTCTGTCGTCGGAAATGGTCCAGCGATATCTAGAGCAATCCTTTCGAAAGGGCTTCCAACATTGTACTGTTTCATGGGTGCCTTTCTCTTGCGATGTGGTCCATTACTCGTAGCACAAGTCGTACATTTCTTACACCAGTCCTTCACATCATCGGAGCTGTTCATCCAATAAAACCTCTCACGGATTCTCTGTGGGGTTTTCTTCATTCCCAGATGACCTCCCGATGGACTGTCGTGTATCTTCTTTAGTACTTCAGCTACTCTTGTTCTAGGGATAATTAGCTGTCTCCTCATCTCGGAGCCATCATCGTTTTCAAGGACTCTTTTCAACAGCCCAAAGTCCCATCTCTAAGTATCTATATATGATATCCTCACTACATTCTCAGGATATCTTACCAAGGAAGAAAATAGGAGACATCCCGAACATGCGTTCATTAGACATCGTTTTAAGTCTCATACCTAATTATATTCCCAGGCTCATCTCATTATATATCTGGTACTTATCAAATATATAAAATTCTTTGAACTTCTAATATAAGCTGGGAGTTCCCACTACTATTCCGTATATCTGAGTCCTGATCTTCTCTGATCCTGGTGGGTGACCATTCCTCGTTGACTACAGTAGTTCTTGAAACTGCAGCTTCCCTAGATTCCACCTTGTTGCAGTGGGAGCAGTCTGCTGGGCACGGCCGTCTGGACAGGGAGTCGGCATTTCGGTGACTCACACCAGCTCGATGTTCTATGTTAAAATCGTACTCTTGAAGTCGTTCAATCCATCTAGCGATCTGGCCCTCGGGATTCTTGAACTGCATCAACCACTTGAGTGCTGCATGATCAGTCCGGACTAAAAACTTCCTACCATAGATATACTGGTAAAAGTGTTCCACGGACTTCACTACCGCCAAAAGTTCTCTTCTTGTGACGCAGTAGCTTCGTTCTGGTTTGGAGAGGACTTTACTGAAATATCCCAGCACTCTTTCTTGCCCTCCTCGAATCTGTGAGAGCAATCCACCAATTCCTACGTTGCTTGCGTCAGTGTCAAGAATAAAGTCTTCCTCTGGTAATGGATATCCTAATATCGGCGCCGAGGTTAAATGCCTCTTCAAGGTTTCAAAAGCCGTTTGACAGTCTTCGTCCCATTGGAAAGCTCTTGCTTCTTCTGTAAGTCGCGTTAGAGGCTTGGCAATATCTCCAAACTTCCTGATACATCTTCTATAGTACGTGCAAAGTCCAAGGAAACTCCTAATTTGATGTTTGTCGGTTGGTTGCGGCCATTGCTGAATGGAAGCAATTTTCTCTGGATCCACCGCCACTCCTTCATTGCTCACTATATGGCCTAGATAGTTGATACGGTTTTGGAACAGCTGACATTTCTTCGGGTTTAACATGAGCTGGGCAGCTTGGAGTCGTTTGAATACGTCTTCCAAATTCTTTAGGTGTTCGTCAAATGTCTTCCCCAGTACTACGATGTCGTTCAAATAGACCAGGCATGTCTTCCAAGACAACCCTCTCAAGACATTTTCCATGAGTCTTTCAAATGTCGCAGGCGCATTACAGAGCCCGAATGGCATGACGTTGAATTGCCATAATCCAGATCCGGTGGTAAAAGCAGTCTTTTCTTTGTCTTCTGGGTCCATTTCCACTTGCCAATAGCGAGACTTCAGGTCCAAGGTGGAAAACAGTTTGCTGCCGGCCAAAGTATCTAGCGTATAGTCAATTCGAGGCAGAGGATAGCTGTCCTTCTTCGTCACGTTGTTAAGCTGGCGATAATCCACGCAGAATCTCGTAGTTCCATCCTTTTTCTTACGAGCACTACTGGAGACACCCATGGACTAGTAGATGGTTCTATTACTTTTTCTTCTGCCATCTCTAGAATTATTCTTTCAGCTTCCTCTCTCTTCGCTCGTGGAAGTCTTCGAGCTGATTGCCTAATTTGGTTTAGCATTACCAGTATCGATTTTGTGTTTGACGGCTGATGTTCTGCCAGTCTTTCCTCCTTTTGGTACGAGTAAGTCTCTATACTGCAAGAGAAATTCTATCATTCTCTTTTTTTCAGCTCGATCCAAAGATTGACCAGCTACTGATAACATCTGTTCGAATCTGGCATTAGAATTGTCAGTGGTCGTTGTCTGACGAATTATAGACGTCACTGGTACGCAGGATCCAATCTTGGTTTCCTTCTTGATGGTATTTGGGTAATCGTTCACCTTTATCAATCGTACAGGGATCTCCTTCGCTGACGTAACCAATCCTTTCCCAATTAGTACTCCTTTGCCAACCTCCTCGTCGTGGTTCCTTGGTTCCATCATAACCGGTGTACCTTCCTCCAAGATTCCCTGTAGCCGTGCTACTATCATGGTTTCGCTTCGTGCAGGTAGAACGGTATCTTCCTGTACAGCTGCCAACACCGCGCTGCTTTCATATGGATGCAGGAATACCTCCTCGGAACCCACTTTAATATTTCTGCTTCTAAAGTCTAATTGGAAACCATGTACATTCATTACGTCCATTCCCAGAATCACGTCTTCTTCAATGTCAGCTACGATTACCGTATGCGTGAACTTTTCTGCGCCAATTCCCAATTGGATTTGTGTTTCCCCGTGAACGTTGGCACTCTCGCCTGTGGCGGTCCGCAGTCGCAGACTCGTTGGTAGAAGCTTCTTTTTGGGGTTTATTATCTCTGGTCGTATACCGGTTCTAGTTGCCCCAGTGTCAACCAGCAGAGCATATTTCTTGCCATTTACTTCGCCATCCACATATACACTGTTGTTGCGACATCTGAGAGAAGCTATCACTATGAGAGGGTCTTTGGAACGGTCATGGGTCGGTGCTGCCCCCTCGTAGCCGATCCGTTCTAGTTTTCCCGTGACTGGGGTTCTTGGTTTGCAGGAGTCTTGGGGCGCTTACACGAACTACGTACATGCCCTAGCTCGCCACAATTCCAGCATCTGATCTTTCTCGGTTTCTTGTCAATCATACTTTTTATTAAACTGACGAACTGGTCAAATCTGTCTTCGTCACCTTCTTCTTGGATGGTCCTTATTTTGTTATATCCTGAAGCTTTCGTTGCTGCTTCATATTCAAGGGCAGCTGTCAATGCGTCAACTAATGTTTTGGGATGGGCTAAGCGAAGCGTCCTCTGCATATCGGGGTCACGTAAGGCATCAATAAAGGCCTGGATGCCCAGACATTCCATCTTATGTTCTCTGCTGCTGATGGATAAGCAAATCGAACTGGTCGGGCAATATCCACTTCATGATCTTGAAGTGCTTCGTCACGTTCCTGCCTTCGGTTCTTCAGCTGGAATTGGTACAAATGTTCTAGGTGTTCGTGACCGTATCGCATGTTCAACCTCTTCTTCAGCAGCTCGAAATCATCCGTTTCTTCCAGAGGTATCGTCTGAAGTACATCTAAGGCATCTCCCCGAAGCGCGATGGTTAAGTTCACTGCTTTCTCCTTATCGGACCAATTATTCACTCTAGCGGCTGCTTCAAGTTGTTTCACATAATTGGTCCACGATGTCTTTCCGTCGAACGTTGGAGCCTTGACTCGGGCAAAACTGCTAATATCTTCTGTCTTGGGTTGTGTTGCTGGCTTGCATATCTCGATCTTCTTTTGTTCTGCTGGCGTGTCTCGTGTTCTTAAATCTGTTATCTTACTCTCTAACTCCTTGATTTTTTCGTCCATAGTTGTCATTTTATTCTCGATTTCTGATTTTAGAGACGAAATTTCATTTTCAACGTCAGCGGCAATGTCGTTTTTCATTAGTAAGATATCGGCAGATATATCGTTCTTCATAGCAGAAATCTTCTCGTCCATGTTAGCAGAAACTGACGAGATTAAGGTGGAAGCCTCGTCATTGAATAAAACTGTTTCTGGATCAAAGCCGTCATGTTCCAGTGCCAATTTAAGTATTTCTACTAATTCACTTTTCTTACCGAACGTTTCCAACTCACGATGTTCCAATTCTGCTCTTAGCTCCGCCACTTTGAGGTCACATAGTCTCTTGGCCATTTTTACGTAGCAATTTATTCATATTACCCCACACCTGACACCAATGTAATGTTTTTCTAATTTATTTAAAACGTAAACGGGCGGGATAAATTTAAAACACACGGTATGGCTACTCACTAACACTTAATTTATATGTACTTAACTAATCACTTAAATTCAATTTATATGCACACAAACTTAATTATTAATTTATATCAACACTTTTATATTCACTTATTTCCTGTTTATTTGTCAAGATCACTTTATCAACTCCCTGGTCCGCTGATCGGTCCTTTTTATATACTAGTGCCTTTCGCGATATTTGTCGATTGCCGGCTCAATCCTTAAAATACCTTCCGAGAACATGTCTATAAAAACTGTCACAATAAATCCCAATAGACCTTTTCAGAATTAGGCGCGCTCGCCATTTTTTTAACTCCGTTAACATAAGGTTACAGGACCGTACTTAGTATCTGCTTCGGTGTGAGAGTTCGTAAAAATACTATAAAAGATTTATCAGAAAGTTTGGAGGTATTGCCAAGCCCCTTACTCGACTCACTGGAGAAACAAGAGCTTTTTAATAGGACGAACGGCTTTTGAAAACTTGAAGAAGCGCCGATATTAGGATATATATTACCAGAGGGAGACTTTATTCTTGACACTGACGTAAGCAACGTAGGAATTGGAGGAGTGCTCTCATAGATCTAAGGAGGGCAATAAAGAGTGCTGGGATATTTCAGTAAAGTCCTCTCCAAACCAGAACGGAACTACTGCGTCACAAGAAGAGAACTTTTGACGGTAGTGAAGTCCGTGGAACACTTTTATCAGTATCTCTATGGTAGGAAGTTCTTAATCCGGACTGATCATGCAGCACTCAAGTGATTGATGCAGTTCAAGAATCCCGAGGGCCAGATCGCTAGATGGATCGATTTCAACATCGAACATCGAGCTGGTGTGAGTCACCGAAATGACGACTCCTTGTCCAGACGGCCGTGCCCAATAGACTGCTCCCACTGCAACAAGGCGGAATCTAGGGAGGCTGCAGTTTCAAGAAATACTCTAGTCAACGAACAATAGTCACCCACCAGAATCAGAGAAGATCAGGAGAATGATCCTCACCTAAAGAAGATTCGGCAATGGAAAAAGGAAAATTGGCGACCTACATGGCAATAAGTGTCAATGTTACGAAATAGCACACTGATGAAGTCCTTGAATCCGACTCTGTCTAAGCCATGTATGAAAGTTAAAATTTTGGCGAATGCGCAGGGATTTCTTTTAACTGTTTACCATTATTTCAAGTGACTATTCTTGTCTAGACATTTCCAGTCTTATCTAGACGATTCCAGGGAGGCGATTGTTTTTGTGAGCCGCAATCTAGTATTATCCAGAAAAAAGGGCACTTCCGAGCAGCGGCAGAGTTAGTTTATAATTTGATCTCGTTATATAAACAGTGAACATTAGAATATTTTTACCGACACTACTTTTCTAGCCAAATGGCAACAATCTCTACTCCAAATCTATTTTGTACCCTTTTATCAAAATCAAGTTAGTTGTAATCTCATCGCGGCAAAGTCTAGAATCGTACCTATTAAAACTATCGAACTATCGTTACAATTTCTAAACTCTAGCTTTGTGCCATGAATCTATTGGCCAGGCTCACCGCAAAAATTATAAAAATATTTGAAACTCAAATTTTATTCTAATCCATAAATCTATGGTCCCATTCCCACATTGCCCTGTCGTGGATACAGGGGCACCCTTCAAAATGGACTACGTATCCCAGATTAGGTCGGTAATGTTCAATCCGTACAAAGTAAAACTTCGTACGACCGATTTTAAAGATAGTGCCAATTTGCAGGTATCACTATACTATTTCGTTTTGTTCATATATTTATATATTTGTTTATATTTTATAACTTATGTGAATTTTCGCATCTCTATTGCTATTTTTTTGTATATAATTTTTTATTGTATTTTACTTTTTATCACATTTACTTGTTCTAAATATTTATACACAAATTAAGTAAACAAAGCAACTACAACAACATCTCATCGTAGGGGGGAGGATGTTGGAAATACCCAACTTAAAATTGTTTGCCGGTATGCCACTGGCCGAAAACGGTTGACGGTAAGAGTTTATTAGACGCTAAGTTTTTATAGGAACGTTGTTTGAGAATGTAAATTATTTTTCACGACATTTTGTCGTCGTCTATTGTTAATTTGTAAATATTATATACACCAGATTGCTTACAACCAATCAGGGAAAAGCACTTTCTTCAATCCTATCATTTATGAAGCCACACCCTCTGAAAATTTGTAATTAAGGGGCAGCTTTAAACGTTTTATTTTTTAAATCCTACATCTATACAGCAATAATTACTAACATCTAGTGAGTATCAAGTACTCAATGCTTCTTAGCAAATGTGTATTGCAAATTCGAGTCAAATTAAGTTAAATTAATTATTTATAAAAAGAACTACTAGAATTGATAAAATCAAGTCTGACTGCCTAAACTTCTTCAACAACAACAAAATTTTCGGAAAATAGACGTTCTGGTTAATTCTAGAGGTGGACGCAGGCGATATAATTAGAGTTATCAGATCGATGGTTAAGAATATCGAGATAAATAGCTCATTATTTCAAATATCGATAATAATGTAATAGTTTATCATATTTACCTGATCGTCCAACTGCAATTCCGTAAAAGCCGGTATATATTTCGCCCATTCCACCAAAATTAGCAATTGTTGTTTCATAGAATCGCACACGTCATTTATACTAGCCAATTGCCTGTTTGAAAGGTCATAATCGTTCACAGGATTCGTATCCATCTGCTAAAAATCAAACCAAACGAAATTTAACGTACCGGACTGTGTGAAACTCGCTTTAAACGCGATACGGTTCGGATACGGCCCGGACCGTGTGAAACTCGCTTAAATTATAATTATATTTTTTTATAATGGTTAGTGACGTAAATAAATGCTTAAATATATACCTCTAAAGCTGCTCCTACTTGCCTCGAGAGCATTTCGGCGTTCAGTAAAGATCCCACCGATAAACCATTATTCTGATTACTTTCTTCGTAGCTGGGTCTTCTACAGCTTATTCTGTCCCTCTCATTTTGAACAGCTGAAATTAGATAAATCAAATACGAGTTTTTTCGACGAAAGTAAAATGTACTTATCGGAATCCCCCTGTAACAATCATTTATATTAAATAAAATTTCCTAACCTTCTTTTTTCATGCCGGCCTTAAAACATTTTCTTAATCGACAGTATCTGCATTGGTTTCTCTTGTCCTTATCAACCACACAATTCCTATTAAATCTGAAAAAAAATGTGTCATTAGATATTCCACAAGGATCAAACCTATAACCACTATCAATAAAAATTTGCATAATTGATAATAATATGGAAACTAACGACTAAAAAAAAGATCCTGACTCACCTACAAGTATATAAATGATTTTTTCGGACAGATCTTCTGAAAAAACCTTTACAGCCATCACAAGAAGCGGCTCCGTAATGTTTACCGGTAGCTCTGTCTCCGCATATGGCACATTGTTGACTAATCGCATTCACCCCGCCACTGACGTTGCTCAAAGTGGCCGTCAACGAATTGTTACAAGCCGCCATCGTCAAGTCGGGGTCTACTAAAAGAAAAAAATATCATTAGAAGAAGAATTTCAATAAAAATGTGTATTATTTAGTAAAATATACTAATTTTATCATTCAATATCCTTAAATATAGATATAAATAGGTATTAAATGGATAATAAGCGCTTCTCGTCATATCTCCCCCAACGGGAATTGTATTCTTCTTATAAAATCAACGAATTGTGTAAGAATTGAGCAAAAATTATATTCTAAAAGTTCTAAAATATAAAAATCGCTACTAAAAATTTGTTTGATTGTGTGAAAAATATCCATTTTATCATCATTTATATCATTTAATATGTCTAAATGTAGTTATAAATAGTTTTAAATGAGTAATAACTACTTCTCAGTCCATGTGCACCAACGGGAATAGTAATCTTCTATTAAAATCAATAAAATATTTAAGATTTGATCACAAATTAGATTCTAAACGTTCTTAAAATGCATTTTACTAATATTTAGTTTGATTTGGTAAAAAATATTCATTTTGTTATTATTTTAATCATTTAATATACCTAAACATAAATATAAATAGGTATTAAATGAGTAACAACCACATCTCGGTATATGTGCACCAACGGATATTGAATTTTTCTATTAAAATCAACAAAATGTTTAAGAATTGAGCAAAAATTAGTTTGATTTTGTAGAATATATCCAGTTTAACACCATTATTATCATTTAATAAATCTAAATATAGATATAAATAGTACTAAATCAGTAATATCTACTTCAGTCTATGTGCACTAACGGGCATTGGATTCTTCTACTAAAATCAACAAAATGTTTGTTGGGAATACATGTTTGGCCGATACGACACTGGGCGAAATCGGCGAAAAAAGTACATCTATTAAAACTATCTAAACTCCACAACATATTTCTAAGCAACAAATAATTTTACCGGATGTCGTAAATGTTTCAATGCATACCCATGCGTCAATGCCATAAACCATTCATAAAAGTTCAAAAATACCCTTTTCGGCTAGATAAGATTTGGCATATAATAAATAATATGCTTATATAAATTCGAATCCTTATATAAATATTCAATGCACCTTTTTGGAAAAACCCATAATAAAACAAGGGAAATTATAAAAGGCACAATTTACCTTCAATCTCTTTCATTCTTTATCGGTTGACTGATACCTTCAAGTCCGCTGGAGGCTTCTAGTTCCTCATGTTTAAATAAAAATATGTTTTTTTAGCAAGTGCCAATTGCAAACTTTAAAGTAAATTTAAGTGATTATACAGTTGTTACGAAGTGTTGTATATTATGTAAATAAAACTGAGACGCTACAATTTCTGAGTTTTATTTGAGATTAACGTCGACGAAGAAAACCAGCCCAAAAAAAGGAAACACAGCTCGTTTGATTGACTAGTAAAAGTAAAATAGTCACCCTGACGGAAGCGACGGCAATGTACTAAGTGCCTTCAGATCCGCACAATATTTAAGAATTGAGCAAATTTTAGTTTGGTTATGTAAAATATGTTCATTTTATCATAATTTTTATCATTTATTATGTCTGAATATGGATATAAATAGTATTAAATGAGTAACAATAACTTCTAGGTGTATGTGCACCAACGGGCATTGGATACTTCGATTAAAATCAACAAAATATCCAACAATTGGGCAAACTTTAGTTTGGTTTTGTGAAATATATCCATTTTATCACCATTTTTATCATTTAATTTGTCTAAGTATAGATATAAATAGTATTAAATGAGTAATGACTACTTCAGTCTATGTGCACTAACGGGCATTGGATTCTTCTATTAAAATCAACAAAATATTTAAGAATTAAGCAAATTTTAGTTAGATTTTGTAAAATATATGCATTTTTGTCATTTATTATGCCTAAATATTGATATACATAATATTAAATGAGTAACAATCACTTCTCGGTATATATGCACCAAAGGGCATTGACTTTTTCTATTAAAATCAACAAAATATTCAAGAATTGAGCAAATTTTAGTTAGGTTTTGTAAAATATATTCATTTATTATGCCTAAATATTGATATAAATAATATTAAATGAGTTACAATCACTTCTCGGTCTATATGCACTAAAGGGCATTACCTTTTTCTATTAAAATCAACAAAATATTCAAGAATTGAGCAAATTTTAGTTAGGTTTTATGAAATATATTTATTTTATCATTATTTTTATCATTTATTATGTCTAAATATAGATATTGTTATAACTTTAACAACTTTATTCCATACTCGGCAAAATAAAATACTACTTTTCAACAATTCAACTTATTAACACATCAAACTATTGACTGACTGACTCTGCCACAACTGATCTCTATTTATATATAGAAAGAACTTTCCAGAAAGAATTAGAATATTCTATAATATACTAGTACGTCAATATGGAACACCATAGCAAAATCTTGAAAATTATAGACTGTCACCTCGACAGGTGACTGTGACTACTCAGCCTATTCAGCCCTCTTCTTATTTTCAGTCCAAGCTGTCATTCTGACATTCATAAAACAGATGTAACAATATATTCATTTTATCATAATTTTTATTATATATTATGTCTACATATAGATATAAAAAATATTAAATAAGTAATAACCACTTCTCGGTCTAGATGCAACAACGGGCATTGAATATTTCGAGTAAAATCGACAAAATATGAATTGAGCAAATTTTTGTTTGGTTTTGTGAAATATATTCATTTTATCATTCATTATATCTAAGTATGGATATAAATAGTATTAAATGAGTAACAAGCACTTCTCGGTCTAAGTGCACCAACGGGCATTAGTTTTTTCTATTAAAACGGGCAAAATAATTAAGAATTGAGCAATAGTTAAATTCTAAACGTTCTAAGTTAAAAAAAGTACTTACCGAACATATTTCTTAATATAAAATTGTAATTACTCAACTCAGCTATATCCATTCAGTTTAATGCGTTAAATAAAGTAAAAATATTAAAAGAAAAAACGAAATATCTTGAGATGCAGTATCTTATCTTTCGAAGTGTGTCTATTAATAATTATGAATGTCGATAAGCCAAAGAGATAATCTCAAATCAAGAGAAACACTATATGTCATTATTTTTTATTCTGAATTCTGATCCAAATTGATAAAGCTACGTTCAATAGTTATTCAGAAGGATAGGTTTCGTCGTTTTTACTAACAGCAACATTGTAATCTTCAAAAAAGTAGTTGCAGACAAAATTTATCACCCCGAAGTACAGGGTATTCCGAAAATATGATACAATATAAAATGTGTAACCCTGTATCTCACATATTTTTCTAATTAAGGTGCTCATTTACTAACAAATTAGCCGTGTTTAAACAATTAATCACTCTTAAAAGCTTTTATTGTTAATTCGCACATTTCAGGAAAACTAGACAAGGTCTTTGTTACCATTTATCCATTTGTAGCGAATTATTTGTCTTAGAAATCAATCACGCACCTTCCTAGAAGGCGATTCATCACTCATACAATATAATTTGGAGAAAAAACATTTGTAACATCGTTGGGTATAATAGTACGGGCCTTTTAATAGCATTTATTGATTATAACAAGTCTTTTGAATCTATAGAAGAATATTATTTAAGCTCATATATTATTAGCCCTACGTGGATATCCTGGATGTCTTTTTCCCATTTAAGATCAGTATAACTGTGCTATGATATAGAAAACCAGGAAAACTATGTCTGATTATCTTTAAAATTATTATGAAGACGGTTTAAAAGTGGAGAAATCCCTAGATTTATCTGCTCATTGACTTCATTATGTGGGTCTTTTAAGTGTCTTCTAAATTCTAATTCTTCAAGGAAATCCAGTTGTTGTTTCTTATCACAAATATGTAGTACTTCTAGTTCTGTGTTAGGTGTCAATGAATGTTTGGTGTCAAGTAGATGTTTTGCGTAGTTGGATTTATCTGGTTGTTTTAATATGTATGTTCGTAAGTGTTCACTGTATCTAATTTCAAAACTTCTAATCGTTTGACCCAAATAGACAGCATTACATTCTGGATATTTATGTTAATGTACCAGACTTTTTTAATGGGGATATTGACAGTACAATCTTGTACTGACGTTACTTTCTGTTTTGAAAGAAATTGTTGTATTTGTTGCGAAAGATACTGTCTTTGAAATATTATTAGAAATATTACCAGCATTTGTGATGGTTTTATTTTTTATTTCTTTAGTTTGTTTGCACAGTTATACCTACTGATCTTGAATGGGAAAAATATATCCTGGATATCCCCATAGGGCTAATAATATCTAAGCTTAATATTTGAGATATCGTTTCTTCTTCTTTTTTCTATTCATATATATTAAGTCAATCACAAGGTAGATCACTTCTTGGTCTAGCCCATACTATGTTCACTCCCACTACAAGTTTCGTCCTGTTTATTTAGTTATTCCACCTGTCGTCAGTGGCGCTACGAAATTGAGGATCTGTCAAATTTTAA
Organism: Galeruca laticollis; assembly: GCA_963921935.1. Lineage (NCBI taxonomy): Eukaryota > Metazoa > Arthropoda > Insecta > Coleoptera > Chrysomelidae > Galeruca > Galeruca laticollis. The sequence continues at coordinate 232,892,930 of OY998175.1, forward strand.
AAGCCCGCTATTTATATAACCTCTATCTCATTTTGATAACTTCAATTTCGTCGATCGTGTATTATATGTTTATTATTATTTTAATTTGTATAAACACAGGATTATTGAGGAAGCGGCAAATTATAAAGAGAACTCTTCATACTTTTATGTCCAAGCTTTCGGAATTTATTTTTTCCATTTTCAAGGATACATTATACGAGGATGTATATTATAATATGTGTAAATGGTAAATTTTATTTAACATTGATTTTTTATGAAAATAATTGTCAAATTGAAAGTAAATAAAATTGTTTAAAATAGTTATTTTTTTAAAAAGAAACATTTCTTTCCAATATTTGAGATTGAAATTTTTCCCTCAAAATCTTTTTTTTGCGGGTTCCATAAATAAAGATGTTTCACAAAACAAGGTACTATTGATTGTATAATCCAAAGACACAATTTCTGGGCATAAATTGCTCAAAATACAATATATTTTACAATTTTATGAGACTGGTTTGCACGCCGTGGACATCATTTTTTGCTTACTGTCAGTGTCAATTTTTTTTTAAAAGAAAGGCACCGATTGCGTTTGACGGTCGAGAAACGTCAATTCACCGCTGACGGAAATAAAATAAAATAAATCATAACTGAACGATGAAATAAAACAATAAAATTTGTTTAAAACTTCATTTATTTGAACTAATGTTCAATTTAAACTGGTTGACGCATTTTACTAACACAGTAGCTTTGTCAAACGAATTAAACTTTGAACATGAATATTTACTTTATAACTGATTACAATTTATCCAAACTCAATTAAAAATAATAAATTTAAATCTTCAAAATTAAACAAATCAGGAGTTTATAAATTAAAATGTGGTTATGACAACTGTGATAAAATTTATATCGGTAGAACTTTTAGAAATTTTAAAACTAGAATTTAGGAACACAAACGTAGCTATGATAACAAAACATTAGATTCTAACTATTCAAATCATTTTTGACCCAAATTTTGAAATTCTCCATGTAGTCGGTAAATCCCTTAGTTTAAATTTATTAGAGGCCCTTGAGATTAACAAAAGTAAATATTCAGGTAATCTTCTTAACGACCAAATAGATATCAATCACTCTCCTTTATTAAACCTTTTTAACTAGAAGATAGCTTAGGAATGTTTGTGGTGAATGAATTTCCAAGTAAATAGAATTCTGTAGTTATGCAAAGTATATATTAAAACATTTTTATATTATACCATCATTCTTTTTGACAAAGCTACTGTGTTAGTGAAACGCGTCAACCAGTTTAAATTGAACATTAGCTCAAATAAATGAAGTTTTAAACACATTACATCGTTTTCTTTCATCGTTCAGTATGAATCTTCATCAAGTAAAAGCCTCATCTATTCAATTTTTAAATCATAACTGTTTGAAATCCGAACAATGACGTTATTTTAAACTAAAATTTGTTAAATAGAAGAAGAATTTGAAATTGAAAGATTTATATTTTTTTATCAATATATAACAGGTAATAATAAATATCACTTTTTTTGTTAACGATATTTGGTTCTTGAGATATGTGAGCAATTACCGTATATATGTATATATGTATATATATATATATATATATATATATATTATAATTATATTTTATTTATAATCATTTTATTACAAATTCATATATAAATGTTGGTTCGGCTAGTTCGAATAAATTGTTGAAATATATTTATAATAAATGTTATTTAGCTCAGGGTAAATATATATATATATATATATATATATATATATATATATATATATATAGTCGGGCATGAGAACTCCTTACTCTCTTTGAGTTCTGGATTTTAAATTAATAAAGAATTATTTGTTTTTATCTATGATTTTAAGATACCTTGTCTGAAATTTCCGTTGGAACGCCTATCATTATCAAATCTACTCCTGTATTTAGGATTCACACTTGAAAAGTACTAAATAATTATTTCCTGTTTCTGATATAGGGTATTGATACGACAATAAAGTACACTGTAATTATATATATTATAAAGAATGCAATTGAAATTGGAAAAGAACTGCAGATATCAATAGAAACAAATTTACAATCAAAAAAATTTTTACAATAACTATAATCTAATCAACTTAATAAATTGGTATACCTTTAACGCAAATTTAAATTGTTTAACTGGCCAAATCAGAAAATTTTCAATTGGTTAACCAATAAAATTACGCTACACTAACCTTCACTGAACTATAGTTTCTTCTGGGCTACAACCATTTCCAATCTCCTATACCACAACGTTTGTCTTGTTGTGCCTGCTACCTACTCAACTAGACACAACTCCTCCAGGTAAGTTTTGAATTACTCTTTCTTGATAACCTTTATATTCTTTTATTTATTATGTTTTCTTTCACAATCTGGTTTCTTCCGTTTAAATATATTTTAAATGATGCTTTCAGGTGACTTTTATTTTTCTATAGCCTTTATTTTTTTATCTATTTTAATTACTTATCTTCTGATTCTTTACTTATCTTTTAAATCTTCTCAATTTATTTCTTTAACATTATTTAACTTCCTTTTATACTTTTCTTTCAATTATCTGAGGACTTTACTTAGATTTTCTTAAATTTTCATTATCATACGTTCTCTCTCAATAATGTTACACCACTCAATCCTTTTTCCCCAAAATCAACAACACTACTTTTTTCTGCCCGTTGCTAAGGACAAAACTAATCATCTCACTAGATTTTTTTACTACAATTTACATATTAGAGGTTTTTATTTAATTTCATATCTTTCTTATCTACATTCGGATATTTAATGTTCTTTTCTTTTCTAAAATGATTTAATCTACTTAGTTAAAACTGTACTTCTCTGAAAAACTATTCCTATTTATTAAAAAGGACCTCTTATTATGTATTACTTTTCCATTCTGAAATAAACAAATCTGCAAACTAAAACTGTTCAAAATATATACAATTCCTTTCAATTTTTATTAGAATTCTTTCACAGTTATTGTTTCTCATAAACTTGGCCTGAAATTTATCTTTACAAAAATTCTTTGTGTTACTTTCCATCATTGCTTCATACGTCTATCAGAATTACATAGTTCTATAACAACGAACTTCTGTCGCTGGAATTTCATGCTTTAAAAATGAATTTGACATTGAAATCTTGTTGACAGTTCTCTGTGTCATTGTAATAATAAACATCAAAATAATAATTTTGCTTCTAATTCTTGTTAAATATGATATATTATACATTTATTCATTCTTTTAGGTTTTTTAGATAATCTTTATGAAGTATTTGCCAAATTTACAATTTATTACATTGTCTAATCAGGATTTATAGTCTAATATTTGAGTTGAGATGAACTGTTTAGAAACAGATAATTCCATATGTTTTGGTGATTTCTAACCCACTTCTTGTTTTATAAACATGAAAATTTCTCCCATCAACATTTTTAAATTCTTGTAGATGTTGTGATAAATTCAATATATATATATATATATATATATATATATATATAATATTATTTAATAGCAAAGTTAAAAAATTATAATTAGATAGATTTGTTATTTAATATAGTTATAATGAAGATATTCGTAGCTACAGGAAGCTAAAAGAATAAATTAGAGTATAATGTTAATTTATTGTGATATCTTGTCAGAAATAATGTGACAAATATTAAATAGAAACAAAATGCATGAAAACAAGCCTTTAGAATTAAGTTATGAAGTTAGGAAACGGGGTTTGTTGAAAAGGGAGGCAAAGACTTGACATATTTTGAAAGGTAAGAAGGAATTGATTTTTCGAGGTTGAAAAAAGATTTAAATATATTTAACATTGTTGAAACATTGAAATATTAATAGATTTGAATATACTCAGAGAATATAATAATGGATAAATTATTATAAAAAATATCAGAATTGAAATGGAATACTAATGGAATAATGGCAGTTTGTTACACAAATAACATGTTATACGAATACAAACCATATTTAGAAGATTTGAAACAAATAAGAAAATAATTTAGCATAAAAAGTATAGTTCAGACAAAGATCTTTGTTGATGAACACAAAGAAGCAGTCCCTATATAAGATAACAAGGAAAAACCGTAAGAAATTTTGTAAAATTATGAATAATTTGATAAGAAATGTAAAAATAAAATAATTTTGATTAATTAAGATTTTGAATTGGAATTTATACAATATTGTGTAAATATGTAAATCATTTGTTAAAAAACCAATTTATTAATATTTCAATATATAGTAAAATTGATTTGCATGGATTTTAATTTTAGCTAGATAAAATAAATATCAAGGAACCCAATACCCTGATATAGAGTTAAAATAAATAATATATATAAAAATATATTACATAAATGTCATTGTTATGTCATTGGCGCTTAACAAAATATGTAATTGTGAATTAAATAGTTGATTAAATATTGAAATTACATTTGCCGTCTTCAGCACGGTATAACCAAATGAGGATGTGAAATTTGGGAGCAAAGACGTTAATCGAAACATGGGAAAACACAAAACAACGGATTTCAACAGGGAAACCAAACGCTCATTTGTGCCTTCAATTGGAAGATCCAGAGTTTTCGGGACAACACCCAAGATCGACACGGAGGCGCATATAGCCCCCTGCCTGAACCTTCCGACCCAAAGTAAACAACAAAGAAGATGTAGGAATATCGCGTGATATGTAAACAACAACAACAACAAAGAGATTCATGGGTAATTCACGTAAAAAGAAAAAGGGCTACTGAAACAGAGTTTCTTCTATTGTATCGTAGACTAGGGACTTCATGTAACCCCACAGAAAGAAATCGATTAGATTTAAATCCGGTGATCTCGCAGGCCACATATTGGGTCCACCTCGGCCTATCCAATTGTTTCCGTATTGTTGGGTTATAAGTTGTCTGGCCGCTAGAGAATAATGTACAGATGCTCCATCGTGCAGAAACCATACATTATCCATATTCGCCCTAATATTTAATGGTACAACGTCGTTTAATAAATCAGGCAGGGTTTCTCTGAAAAAGTTACAATAAATATTACCATTGTGTTTATTAGGTATTACCTAATAAACTCAATATGGACCCACTATACAATCTCCAAGAATGCCTGCCCACACGTTAAGCGAAAATTTTTCCTGAAATCCACGTTGTCGAATAACTTATGGATTTTTGTCATCCCACACGTGGCTATTCCTTGAATTAAAAATTCCTTCACGTGTGAATTTGGTTTCATCAGTAAATAGAACAAATTCGGTAAAATTCCTATTTTCTAAACATTTTTGGGTGTACCTATTGGCAAACTCCACTCTTTGAGGACAATCTGTTGGTCTAAGGGCCTAAACTTGGGTATACTTATAAGGATACAACTGCTGTTCATTTAAAATATTCCACACAGTTGAGTTACTTACATTTATAGATTTGCCAATGGTGCGCGTACATAAATCGGGTCTATTTTCAATACGGTCTAGAACAGCCTCCTCTAATTGCACAGTTCGCACAGTTCGTACAGTTCGTACAGTTCGTACAGTTCGTTTTCTACCGCTACCTTGTAATTTTGAATTGTATTGTCCAAATTCTCGCAATCTACTGTCAATTTGAGAAAATGTTGTGTGACATGGAAATCTAGGTCGATTTGAATATCTTTCTCTATACAAGTGCTCGGAACGTCTACCATTCTTTCTGGCTTCCCCGTATATTAGTTGCATATCAGCCATTTCTTCAAAAGTCTAATCCATCATAACAAAAAGTGTGAAAGTTGCACAAACCAGTCCAATTACAAATATCATTTTCGCTTTGACGTTAAACAAAATGACATTTACCATTTCATTATTGACATCAATAGGAGGAGGAATTGATAGCAAGAATCCATGCAGTTACAGAAATTATTTCCGGCAATCGCCAGTTTTTCCAAGGTATGCGATTTTCAATGAGAAAACGTTGCAGATTATGTGTAAATGTAATTGGACAAAATTTTGAACATCTTTTGTAATTTGTTGGCAGCTTAGTTAAAAATTATGTTTGAATGGGATAATATTTAACTTTGTAATTATCTTATTTTTTATTGTCATTAATTCTTTTGTTAATAAAATCACAAGTTTGGAAAAGTATTTTCAACAATCCTCTCTCAATGTTTTATATGCATTGCTGTTTCACAAATTAGTTCCTGTTACATATTATAACCATTAGTAGTTTGGTAGTTATTATTAATTTTTTTTATTTAAAAGTGATCTTGCAGACTTCATAAAAACATTAAATATCTTGAAAACTACAAATTTTTTGATATGTAAAGGTTATGCGTTGTTCACGTGAAAACTATTGAAGAATACAAAATCAAATAAAAATAGCTTCAAATGCCAGTGGCGTAAAAAATGGGAGAGGGAAGGTGACATATTCTTCCAAATGTACACCACTGGATCAAGAATTGAAACATGTTTTTTCATCAAAATATGCCCTTTCACATTTAAAAACAACTTGCCAAATGTCAGATCAATATATTCATCCACTTTAAAGTTATCAAATTAAAACTTTATATTTGTCATAAATTTAACACCCTGTATTTCGAAAAGTAAATGGGTTGGACCCCTCAATCCCTATATCATCTTCCAATTTTACGAGAGGTATCTACATGCAAACGTTGTAAGTGTCAATTGAAAACACCCTTTATAAATATATATCATTCATTATCACCACTTTTATTACAAATAAATTAGATATAGAAGATCTTGGGTTTCAACTGTTATCGCTGATGGAAATGATAAAAAATGAGTGATGCATTACAAGGTCTTTGGGTGTTTGTTACTGATAATTTTTTATCTTTAAATCCTCATTTTTCAAACAATAAATCAAGTAGTGGAAAATATATTATAGATATATGCAAGACAGCTACATCTTTTTTTTAATCAACTCATATAATTGAAAGAGCTACAATAACAATTGGAGCTGTAATTATTTTCAATAATTATCGAAGTTTATGATAATAATATACATCTGTTAATATAAGACCACGTATCAACCCGAGTTGGTACCGTATGACTATTCTGTATTATTAGAGGTTGAATATATAGCTGTATGAGAAGACAGATATACTTATAAAAAAACTATCATTGCTTTAACTATTAATTTCACTAGTTTACCTTGACTTTATGAGAATTATCAACTTAACAGCACCGACATTGTTTAATTTTACTCACAGTGATACAGTAGATTATATTTTACCTTTGACTATGAATTACACTAGCGCACGCAGCCACCCTATTCACCAGATTTGCTCCCCATAGACCACAATTATATAAAAAACTCACTCTTCACGTGTAATAGAACCGATTTAAATGGCATACAAATAGATTATATGTTAAGGACGTGTACAAACTGATTCATTGCGTGTATTCATTATAAATTTGTGATTAATTTGTTATTAACAATAACAAACCAACTATAGTGTAGTAGTTATGACTAAACACGGATAAAAATGTTTGTTATCAATTCTTTTTCCAGTCGGTTCGTGACATTTACTGGGAATTTTTCCGTGATTAGAAAACCAAAGTAAGAGATAAGCACCCGCCAGACATTACTTTGTCTATACATTGAAACAAAGTGATACTATGAATTGTTTTCGCGCTACCCCGAACGATTAAGGATCTTTTTCTTCTCAAAAAAATGATCTCTCACAACACTTTTGGAACATTATGAAGTATTTTGGACTTTTTTTATTATATCAGATCTTTATCAAGACCTCTTCGTATAATATTTAGTACCTTTTGGAACATTTTCTATTGTTCTCGAACATTATAGATCATTTTAAATATACTTTTAGATAATTGAAGATGGTTTAAGAACACTTTTAGAACATGCCAAATGGGATGAGAACATTTTAAATAATTCTGAATCTGTAAGATAAGAGAAGGTATAATATTATAATAAAACTCAGTGATACTGTAACTATCTAAATTTACTCGTTTCGGTATTACGGTTATACATAGACTGCACATTTTTAACAATCCAAATCCCAAACAGCCCGCTTCACCCTGTTCTCTCTCCTCCCTTAAGCCCGGTCGTATTATTTTATGAGAACGATGAGATAATCAAAATATCACGTGTTCGAAAGTATATTCCATCTCAGTCTTGTACAATAAATACAATGCGCAAAAATGAAATATAACAGATCCTTTAACAACTTTCCAAAACATTATTTAGTATCTTTGAACATTTCTAATTAATCTAGAATATTATAGATAATTCTAGATCATTTTAAAACGCTTTCAAACAATTCTATAGGGTTTTAGAACACTTTTTGAACAACATGCCCAATCACATGGAACCATTTTAAATTGTTTTGGATTCTATAAGAGTATTCCAAAAATTTTTTTCTCTCTTAGAACATCACTAATTATTCTAAAATATTATAGATAATTTTAGATGATTCTAGATGGTTTTAGAACACTTTTAGAACATATCAAATTGCATGAGAACATTTTTAACTATTCTAGATCCTTTAAGAACATTCCAAAACATTCTTTTGTATCTTAGAAAATTTCTATTTATTCTAAAAAATTGTAGGTAATTTTAAATCATTCTAGAGGGTTTTAGAACACTTTTAGAACATATCAAATCACATGAGGACATTTGAAACTATTCTAGATCCTTTCAGAACAATCCACACATTCTTCCGTATTTTAGAACATTTCTAATTCTTTTAGAATATTATAGATAATTATAGATCATTTTAAAAAACTTTTAATCAATTCTATAGGGTTTTAGAACACTTTTTGCCAAATCACATGGAACCATTTTAAATTCTTGTGGATCCGTTAACGTTCCAAAATATTCGTATCTTAGAACATTTCTAATTATTCTAAAATATTATAGATAATTTTTGATCATTCTAGATAGTTTTAGAACACTTTTAGAACATACCAAATCACATGAGACGACTACAAATTATTCGGGATCTTATAAGAACATTTCAAAACATTTGTTCGTATCTAATTATCTAGAATGTTATAGATAATTCTCGATTTTTTAAAATCACTTTTAGACAATCTAGATGGTTTTAGAACACTTTTGGGACATGCCAAATCACATGGAACAAGTTTAAATTGTTCTGGATTCCAAAAGAACATTCCAGAACAGTCTATCATATTTTAGAACATTTTAAATTATTCTAGAACATTCATAACCAGTCTGTATATTTTTTAGTAACTTTTGGAACATTCCATATTATTCTAGAACAATATAAATAATTCTAGATCATTTTAGAACATTTTTAGACCATTCTAGATGGTTTTAGAACACTGTTATTTCTTGCTAAAATCACATGATACTACTTTAAATTGTTCTGTATTCTATAAGAAATTTCCAAAACATTTGTTCATATTTTAGAACATTTTAAACTAATCTAGAACATTCAAAACCATTCTATATAATTTTTAGTATATTTTGGAACATTATAGATCATTTAAGAACATTTTTAGAACGTTCTAGATTATTTTAGGACACTGTTATTTCATTCCAAAATCACATGAAACTACTTTAAATTGTTCTGAATCCTTTAAGAACATTCCAAAACATGTTTTTGTATTTTAGAACATTTTAATTATTCTAGAACATTCGCAACCACTCTATATCATTTTTACTGCTTTTTGGAACATTTGAATTATTCTAGAACATTGTAGATAATGCTAAATCATTTTAAAACATTTTTAGACCACGTCAAATCGCACGAGAACACTACAAATTATCCTGAATCGTTTCTGAACATTTTTTATATCGTTTTATTATTCTAGAACAGAAAAAATCACTCTGTATCATTTTTAGTGCCTTTTGGAACATTATATATTCTAGAACATTAAAGATGATTCTAGATCATTTTAGAACACTTCTGGGCCATTCTAGATGGTTTTAGAAGTCTTTTAGATCATCATAAATTGCTTCAAAACACTTCAAATTATTCAGAATCGCTAAAGAACATTCCAGAACGTTTTATTTATTTTAGAACATTTTTAAGTATTCTAGAACATTCAAAACCATTATATATCAATCGAAGTGCCTTTTGAATTATTTTAGATCATTTAAGAATACTCTTAGATAATTCTTTATTGTTTTTAGATCATGCCATATCACATGAAGTTACTTTAAATTGTTCTGAATCTTTTAAGAACATTCCAAATCATTTTTTTATATTGAAGAATATTTTTAATTTTTCTTGAACCTTCGGAACCAGTCTGCATCATTTTACTGCTTTTTGGAACATTTTGTATTATTCTAGAACATTATAAATAATTTTAGAACACTTTTAGACTATTCTAGATGGTTTTAGAACACTTTTAGATCATGCCAAATCACATGAAACTACTTTAAATTGTTCCGAATCCTTTAAGGACATTCCAAAACATGTTTTTGAATTTTAAAACATTTTTAATTAATCTAGATCATTCGAAACTACTCTATATCATTTTTACTGCTTTTTCGAACGTTTTATATTATTCTAGAGCATTGTAGATAATACTAAATAACTTTAAAATACTTTTACATCACGTCAAATCGCATGAGAACACTTCAAATTATTCTGAATCCTTTCAGAACATTTCTTTGTAACTCATCATAAATCGCTTCAGAATACTTCAAATTATTCTGAATATCTAAAAACATTCCAGATGGTTTTTTTATTTTAGAACATTTTTAAGTATTCTAGAACATTCAAAACGTTCATTATCATTCTTAGCGCCTTATGAATTATTTTAGATCATTTAAGAATACTGTTAGATGATTCTAGATGGTTTTAGAACACTTTTAGATCATGCTAAATGACATGAAACAACTTTAAATTGTTTTGATTACTTCAAGAACCTTTAAAAAAATTTGTATTTTAGAACATTTTTAATTATTCTAGAACATTCGGAACCGTTCCATTATTACTGCTTTTTCGAACGTGATATATTATTCACTCTGTATCATTTTTGGACTAATTTTGCACCAATCTAGATGGCTTTAGAACACTTTTAGATAACCATAAACCGCATGCGACTTCAAATTATTTTTAATTATTTAGGAACATTTCAGAACATTTTTAAGTATTTTAGAACATTTAAAACCATTCTGTATCATTTTTAGTGACTTTTGGAACATTCCATATTATTCTAGAACATTATAGATCATTCTAAATCATTTTAGAACACTTTTATACCATTCTAGATGGTTTTAGAATACTTACATCATGCCATGTGGCATGAGAATGCATGAGAATACTTTATAATATTTTAAATCCTTTAAGGACATTTCAAAAAATTTGTTTTGTATTTTAGAGTATTTTTAATTATTCTAGAACATTATAGATTATTATAGATAATTTTTGAACATTTTTGGACCATTCTAAATAGTTTTAGAACACTTTTTGATCATCATAAATCGCATGAGAACACTAAAAATTATTATGAATTATTTAAGAACATTCCACAACATTATTTAGAACATTTTTAAGTATTTTAGAACATTCAAAACCATTCTGTATCATTCTTAGTGACTTTTGGAACATTCAAATTATTCTAGAACATTATAGATCATTCTAAATCATTTTAGAACACTTTTATACCATTCTAGATGGTTTTAGAACATTTACATCATGTCATGCGGCATGAAAATACTTTATAATATTTTAAATCCTTTAAGGACATTTTAAAAAATTTGTTTTGTATTTTAGAGTATTTTAAATTATTCTGGAACATTCAAAATAATTCTGTTGTTTTTAGTGCCTTTTGGAAAATTATTATTCTAGAACATTATAGATTATTATAGATCATTTTCGAACACTTTTGGACCATTCTAGATGGTTTTAGAACACTTTTTGATCATCATAAATCGCATGAGAACACTAAAAATTATTATGAATTATTTAAGAACATTCCAGAACATTATTTAGAACATTTTTAAGTATTTTAGAACATTCAAAACCATTCTGTATAATTTTTAGTGACTTTTGGAACATTCCATATTATTCTAGAACATTATAGATAATTCTAAATCATTTTAGAACACTTTTATACCATTCTAGATGCTTTTAAAACACTTACATCATGCCATGCGGCATGAGAATACTTTATAATATTTTGAATCCTTTAAGGGCATTTTAAAAAAATTGTTTTGTATTTTAGAGTATTTTTAATTATTCTAGAACATTCAAAATAATTCTGTATTGTTTTAAGTGCCTTTTGGAAAATTATTATTCTAGAACATTATAGATTATTATAGATCATTTTCGAACACTTTTGGACCATTCTAGATAGTTTTAGAACACTTTTAGATCATCATTAATCGCTTTAGAACACTTCAAATTATTATGAATTATTTAAGAACATTTTTTAGAACATTTTTGAGTATTTTTGAACATTTAGAACCATTCTGTATCATTCTTAGTAACTTTTGGAACATTCCATATTATTCTAGAACATTATAGATAATTCTAGATCATTTTAGAACACTTTTATACCATTCTAGATGGTTTTAGAATAGTTACATTATGCCATGTGGCATGAGAACACTTTAAAATATTCGAAATGCCTTAGGGACATTTCAAATAATTTGTTTTGTATTTTAGAGCCTTTCTAATTATTCTAGTACATTCAAAATAATTTTGTATTGTTTTTAGTGCCTTTTGGAAAATTATTATTATAGAACATTATAGATTATTATAGATCATTTTCGAACACTTTTGGACCATTCTAGATAGTTTTGGAACACTTTTAGATCATCATTAATCGCTTGAGAACACTTCAAATTATTATAAATTATTTAAGAACATTTTTGATCATTCAAAACCATTTTGTATCATTCTTAGTAACTTTTGGAACATTCCATATTATTCTAGAACATTATAGATAATTCTAGATCATTTTAGAACACTTTTATACCATTCTAGATGGTTTTAGAATACTTACATTATGCCATGTGGCATGAGAACACTTTAAAATATTCGAAATGCCTTAGGGACATTTCAAATAATTTGTTTTGTATTTTAGAGCCTTTCTAATTATTCTAGAACATTCAAAATAATTCTGTATTGTTTTTAGTGACTTTCGGAAAATTTTGTATTATTCTAGAACATTATAGAACGTTTTAGAACACTTTTAGATCATTCTAGATGGTTTTTAGAATACTTAAAAGCACACGTAAAAACTGTTTGTTAAACTTTTTTTCGATCGTGACGTCCTCGATGCCCAGACTTTTTATCGTGCCATCCTAGACCTTTTATGTGAACTTCAAAATATGCTGAATAGTTTAAGAACATTTGAAAACATTTTTTTATTTTAGATCAATTTCAATTATTGTAGAACATTCAAAATCACTCTGTATACTTTTTACTGCCTTTTGTAACGTTTTGTATTATTCTAGAACATTATGGACAATTCTAGATAATTTGAGAACATTTTGATTTTAAAACAATTTCAATTATCCTAGAACCTTTTTAAATTATTCAGGATTCCAAACGTTCTTTCATATTTTAGAAACTTTCTAATTATTATTTTATAACTCGTATAGATAATTCGGCGATCTATTGGTAGAATTCTGCCAAGAAGAAAATTTTGTTGTGACAAATACGTGGTTTAAATTGCCAAAGCGAAGGCTATACACATAGAAGTCCTCCGGAGGCCCTAATACTAACATAATTAGAAATCAAATTGATTACATATTAATTGATAAGCGTTACCGAAATGGGATAAGTGATGTGAAAACGTACCCTGGAGCCGATGTCGGATCCGATGATAACCCTGTCGTGGGAACAATATTCATAAGACTAAAGAAGATCAAGCATCATATTCAACGAAGACCTGATTTTGAAAAACTTAAGCATCCAGAAATTTGTAGAGAAATCACTGAACAACTAAACGTAGCAATTAAAGGAACAATAACGCAACAGGAACAACCGATAGAAGAATCATGGAGTTCTCTAGAACACACAATTAACCAAATACAAGCAGAAAAACTTAGTAAAGAACCAACAGCAGCAAAGAAACCATGGATGAGCAATGAAATTCAAGATCTAATGGAAACTCGCAGGAAATATAAGAACATAAACATCGACAAATATAAAGAAACCCAAACCAACATTCAAAAATTAATCAGACACGCAAAGGAGAAATGGATGAATGATCGATGCCAAGAATTAGAAGAACTACAAAAGAAACACGACCAGTTTAATATATACAAAAAGGTTAAAGAAATCACAGGAACAAGAAAGAAAGCCCTCCAGACCAACTTCCTTAAAACAGAAAATAGTGAGATAATTACAGACCAGGAAGAAATAAAATAAGAGTGGTCAAATATATATTCGAGAAATGTTCGAGGATGAAAGGACAGAGCCAGAACTAGAACGCGACAATGAATTGACATTAAATATCTTACCATCAGAAGTAAACGCAGCAATAAAAACAGCTAAAAGTGGAAAAGCTGCAGAACCAGACAATGTATACACAGACATGCTAAAATTGCTGGATCAAGAAAATCTCCAACGACTCACCGACCTCTTTAATAAAATCTACAGCTCAGGAATGTACCCCCGTGATTGGCTCAAGTCAGTGTTCATACCGATTCTCAAGAAAAACACATCAAGAAAGTGCTCCGATTTCAGATTAATTAGCTTAATGAGCAATACTTTCAAAATTATGTTAAAAATATTACATCGACGTATCTACTTGAAATGCGAACAAAATATAAGCCCCGAACAATTTGGGTTTAGATTAGGGCTGGGAACTCGGGAAGCACTTTTCGGATTAACGGTTTTGCTCGAAAAATGTAGAGACCAAAGAAAAGACGTGTATCTGTGTTTCATTGATTACGAAAAGGCGTTCGATCGCATAAAGCATCCAACACTGTTACAACTGCTTCAAAAACAGGGTCTAGACTACGAAGACATAAGACTTATAAAAAATTTATATTGGGAACATAGAGGATATGTTCGGTTGGGTGGCACCGTATCGTCAGAAATACCAATAGAAAGGGGAGTACGACAGGGCTGTGTTCTCTCGCCTCTTTTATTTAACATTTACTCCGAGTGCAAATTTCAGCAAGCGTTAGAGGACTCTGAAATTGGCATAAAGGTGAACGGTAAAATACTTAACAATATACGCTACGCAGATGACACTGTCATCTTCGCAGACACTCCAGAAGGCTTACAGGAACTAGTAGACAAGATTGTGAAATCAGGTGACCAACACGGCCTGAAAATAAATACAGCAAAAACCAAAACGATGGTCGTCAGCAGAAATCAAAATCCACAAGCCAATATACGAATATATGGTACTCCAATAGAAGAGGTGAGAAAATTCAAGTATCTCGGGTGCTGGGTTACCCAAAACCTGGAACCAGAGACCGAAATTCGAGCTCGAATTGAGAACGCAAGAGCCACGTTCGTAAGAATGAAGACATTTCTCACGAATGCCACCCTGTCACTCGATACCGTTTCGTGAAGTCATACATTTATTCTGTCCTCTTATATGGCTCGGAATCCTGGACAATGGGAAAGAGGATAATGCAGCGACTAAAAGCATTTGAAATGTGGATCTTCCGCAGACTTTTGAAGATACCATGGACCCGAAGATTGACAAATGAAAATGTTATAAGAATGATGGGAACAGACAGGGAACTTTTACAACATGTGAAACAGCGCAAAACTGGTTATCTGGGACATGTATACAGAGGAGAAAAATATCAACTTTTGAGACTGCTTATGGAGGGAAATATAGAGGGCCGAAGAGGACCCGGAAGACGAAAATGCTCATGGCTTAAGAATATAAGAGAATGGACAGGATTAGACACATGCACCCTATTGAGAGCAGCAAGAAATAGAAAGGAGTTTGCTGGTATTATTGCCAACCTTCAGTAGTGAAGAGGGCACTTGAAAAAGAAGATAGATAATTCTAGATGGTTTTAGAACACTTTTAGATCATACCAAATCGTATGAGAGCATTTCAAATCATTTTAAAACCTATAAGAATATTTTAAAACATGTTTTCAAATATTTTAGTACATTTCTGATTATTCCTATCTGTCTAAACTTTTTTTCCAAATAGGTTATTGCTACATGATTCAGTCTTGTCAATCGAACCGATTTACGTACCTTTCATATATTATATCCATAAAATATTGTGGATCACCTTGTATATATTTATTTAACTAACAAAAACACCGGTTTCGAAATATTCCAAGTAAATATATTTTTATCGTAACTTAAAGCACACCATGTTAAACACGTAAAAGCTATTTGTTCAATCAATTTTATAATAATTATTCTATTACGTAATTAAAATATTATTTGAAATTTTCTATTCAAGGGTATTAATTCTAAATTAATAAAAATAACAAACATCATTAATAATCGTTGAAACGATTTGTATGATTTTAAATTTTGGGAAATTTGTCGGACAAACTTGGAGGTTTGTTAAAATTAGACGTAAAGAACATAATAATATAATAATAATAATTTTTACTTAAAAAATGATGATGATATAAACTACAAATTCAGTAAGATTAATCTTTTAAGAAACAAATTAGATGCAATTTTTATTTTTCGATAAGATTTCGATAAGGTACAGTAAGCTGCAATTAAGTATATAAAATATTCATCAAATAATATTTAGATAACGTTTATAAGGATTTGTTACCTTCAGATAAACCCATATTTCGAAAACTAAAACACAAATTCGTTACATTTTCATTCTGCTATTTTTATTTATAACTTCCTCGAGATGCACATATAACACGTCGGGTTTTGAAACGCACTCGGAAAAGTCTAGATGCTATATTTAAACTGTTAGTCCTGTTTCTCACGGAAGTTGTCAAATGATAGGATTTTCTAAAAAATTCCACAATATATTGAAAAAATGGTAAACATTCTAAAACATTGACAATTATTTCGATATTAAATATCATCATCAGAATGACGAAATTTACATTTCATTTGATGCTTACCTGATATTTAATAACTATTTTTAGCTAGACCAAGAAGTGCCTACCTTGTGATTGACTTAATATATGAATAGAAAAAAGAAAAATATATGATTCTACAAATATTAAGGCTTATATATTATTAGTTCCATAGGGATATCTTGGATATCTTTTTCCCATTTAAGATAAGAAGAGAAGGCTTCAAGGAAAGACCTTATCCATTTTTAGCGAACTGAAAAGAGGAGTGGCATGTAGACATGTGCACAACTATATTAATTAAAGATCGACAAGTAGTGGAGCATGCGCATGGTATTAAAATGAAACTACAAGCTAGATATGAAGATCGACAGCAACAGTTCATTCAAAATACTCTATTTGGAGATGACACTAAGATATTTTATCGACTGTTACACAAAGGTAAAGATAACAACCATAATCCTCCCTTTCAGGGCATACGCAAATAGAAAAATTTTGGCGTGACATCGTTGAAGACAACCGCGACGCAGCCTGGATAAAAGATAATCTACAAATACATGGACAAGTACCAGTTCAAGTCTGGACTGAACTAACAGTATCTGACATGGTTAAACTGATCAAGAAAACTCAAAACTGGAGAGCTCCAGGTCCAGACAAACTGCAAAACTTTTGGATTAAGAGCTTTAGTTCACTACATCTGAACTTACTAGAGCTATAAATGACACACAAATTACTCCCAAACAAATGGCTTACCACCTGGTGCAATTCTTAAATAATTCCACTTGAGTTTATACTAACTAAAATTAAATCTTCATTGTTACGCCCATGTGTTCTATGTAAACAACGAAGGGTGCACTTGGCAGCAGCTGATTGCCGACTTGTCCATGAGTTCCTTATAAGGAGATATAAGTGAGAACGGTCGCTAATTGACTGGAGCGAAAATCGCGTCGTGAATTCCGGGGAGATGGAGCTTTTTTATCATTGACACAGTCGTGAATAATATAATATAATGGACAGTATTTTAAGCAATTTCATCATTTCATGTAACATGTTAAACAAGAAAATATATTTGTAGTTAGTTTGGATAATTAATTATCCAATTCTTTTTACCACCGGCTCTACATCCCTCTTATACAAAGGCGACCCGAAAAATTAGCGGCCGATCACTTGTTCACCAACAATGTATAAATTACTCACTGCAGCCGTATCTGAAAAGCTTTATGATCATTTGGTAACAAACAAGATCCTTTCAGAAGAACAAAAAGGATGTAAAAAAGGAACCAGAGGATGCAAATATCAGCTACTTATCAGGAAAACGGTAATGGAAGATGCGAAGAAACGAAAAAAAAACCTATGGATGGTCCGGATTGATTACAAAAAAACCGTACAATAATCAACTTTATCTTCACATCTATGTAAGGGTGGAATACGGAAATGCAGTTATTCCATCAAAACGTAGAAAATCCAAATAAAACGGGAAATTTTCCAGGGTGACTCACTGTCACCTTGGCTGTTTTGCATTGCACAAAACAGAAAAATAGATTACACCATAGATAACAACAATACCGTAAGTCATCTACTTTACATGGACGATCTCAAGATATTCGGTAAAAATTAAAAGGAGCTAAGACAAGCGACGCATATAAAGACATTGAGAGACGACATCCAAATGGAGTTCGTCCTGGATAAGTGTGCTTCCGTAGTTTTCAAAAGTGGGAGAAGAACTAATGGTCAAACTATTCAACTGCAGGCTTACAAATACTTAGGAGTTGATGAAGGCAACGGAACTCAACACGATGTTATGAAGAAGCTTACTCAAGAGTATTACCGACGTATCCGATTAGTACTTAGGAGCAAACATAACGCCAAAAACAAGATCAGTGCTGTTGCATTACACATAATAAATTGATCAAAAATGATATGACACTGATCCAGTAATATGAGTGTCAAGAGGGTAACTAAAAGATCGAACCACTCTCCTACTTTTGAAATTGTCCAGACACACCACTTGTAATAGTTTAGACATGAGAATATTTTATTTCTTCACAAATACATGCTTGTCTCTTAAAATAAGATGACATAGTGGGTCTGGTCAGATAAATATATCACTGAATCATCTATTATGTAGGAGAAAGAAATGTACAAATGTAAAAGTTTTAGAAAAAATTGTAAGATAGACAGTTAATTGAAACTATGTAGCCCTCGGAAACAGATTAACGCTCTGGTACCTGGGTATAACATGAAATCGGATTTATAAAGTTTAAGATGTACTTTTATTTAGTGTGTTTGTAATATTTTGAAGTTATGCAATAAAAATGTAAAAAAGCATGATTTCTGGTCCTTCGTTTTTTATTGAATCCCACCAAAATATTGGCCCAAGTGAGCCGGATTGGATGTTTGGATATGTGGGAAGTAGCTACCTATGGAAAAGACTCATAAATGGTAATGGAAAAAATGGAGCACTAACCAGGAGCGAACAAGGCAGTTTCATCGGACACATAAGGTCAGATCTTTTATATTATAATGTATTTGCGTAAAAGGGATAATATGTCAAGTAAAAAGGCATTGCAGAGTAAGAAACTTTCCTGTGTCGTCAGCATTAAGTCGGGTTCAAACTGTAATTAGCGAATATTTGTTGAAAGTGTGATTGGTTTTGCGGAAAATTGAAAGTGCTAAATATATTAAAATTTGTTAAGTTGATTTATTTAATATTCAAAACTAAAACATTATTTTAAACTCTCGTTATTGAACCTTTATATGTAAGAATTGGAGTTCAATGCATTGTAATATTTTAAACTGGTTTATGTCTAAGAATTTTACTCAACATTGGTAAAGTTAAGGGACCTTTTCAGACAGAAGACAGCAGGAGGTTAGGTTTAACCTTAAGAGATCACACAAATTGGTGATAAAGTAGTAGTTGCAAACACACGTTTGTGGAGGAAAGTTGAAACCGAGATTAGACGGTCCATATGAAGTAATGGATTTACTTGACAATGAAAGATATGTGCTAAAAAGGAGCAAAGTCACAAAAACAGTAGCAAATGAACAACTGAGACAATTGCCCATAGGCGGTCAAACCTCATAATCCTTAATTTTTTAGCATTTTCAATAATTGAACCTTAAATTGTTGAGTATTTTCAAAACTTGAACCTTAGATCGTTGATCATTTTCAAAACTTGAACCTTAAATGGTTGAGTATTTTCAAAACTTGAATCTTAGATGGTTGATCATTTTCAATTCTTGAACCTTAAATGATTGAGTATTTTCAAAACTTGAACCTTAAATGGTTGAGTATATTCAAAATTTGAACCTTAAATGGATGAGCATTTTCAA
Organism: Galeruca laticollis; assembly: GCA_963921935.1. Classification (NCBI taxonomy): domain Eukaryota; kingdom Metazoa; phylum Arthropoda; class Insecta; order Coleoptera; family Chrysomelidae; genus Galeruca; species Galeruca laticollis. The sequence continues at coordinate 232,913,170 of OY998175.1, forward strand.
AATTTTAACCTTAAATGGATGAGCATTTTCAAAATTTGAACCTTAGATGGTTGAGTATTTTCAAAACTTGAATCTTAGATGGTTGATCATTTTCAAAATTTGAACCTTAAATGGTTGAGCATTTCCAAAACTTGAATCTTAAATGGTCGATCATTTTCAAAACTTGAACCTTATATGGTTGGGTATTTTCAAAACTTGAACCTTAAATGATTGAGTATTTTCCAAACTTGAACATTAAATGATTGAGCATTTTCAAAAATTAAACCTTAAATGGTTGAGTATTTTCAAAATTTTAACCTTAAATGGATTAGCATTTTAAAAATTTGAATCTTATATGGTTGCTCATTTTCAAAATTTTAACCTTAAATGGTTGAGTACTTTCAAAACTTGAACCTTAAATGATTGAGTATTTTCAAAATTTGAACCTTAAATGGTTGAGTATTTTCAAAACTTGAACCTTAAATGGTTGAGTATTTTCAAAATATGAACCTTAAATGGATGAGCTTTTCCAAATTTGTACCTTAAATGGTTGAGCATTTTCAAAATTTGAACCTTAAATGGTGAAGTATTTTCAAAACCTTAGTCAACTAATAAAATAAAAACAAAATTGTAACAATTTGGATCTTCAATGGTTGAATATGTCCTCTATTGAACTTTATATGGTTGAAAGTAACCTAATATTTTCTGTTGAGGAAATTGTGGCATCTTTGTTCTGATGTTTACGTTTAGAATTAGTCTTTTTTATTATTGTTATACTTATTAAATGATAAATGCAGGATGGCCGTGTTAGAATAGATAATGTTATCTACCCCCTATAGGCTGAATTGTGAAGACGTTATATTTAGACACGTGTATCATGTTTTCATATATTATGGAATTATTTGGAAACAGTTAATTTCATTTAAAAAAGCAACAAGAATTATGATACTTTTTTCGACAGTGGACAGCAAAACATTGGTTTTCTCAATGCCAAGGCTGTATATAAATCAGGCATGCCAATATTAAGGATAAATGAAAGGGAATAACTAAATAAATATCTTCTATCTTGGAAACATAAATAATTTTTGGTGATTTTAGATTTTGCAAATAATTTTTTACCTTGACCAATATCTGTCGCTACAAATACGTCCATATCCATCAAAATATAATCACGAAACATCTCACATCAACATAAAAGTACCAAAAAATATTCCAACACACTATCAAATAAATAATACCGCTAAACAAAACTAGACATAGAAGAAGTACCGAATATACTCAAATATATTACTAGTAAGTACTAGGTTTCGATAGTACACGGTACTGCCGACTGTGGATGTCATATTAAAATTGGTAGGGAATTAAAAAAACTGGTTATTATTGTAATGGAGGTTATACATAATTATACATATAGTTTGATGTCACAGGCGACATTAAAATGCAAAAACTGGTTTTGTTTTACGAAAATTAATGAATCACCATTGGCGACATTTCCACTAAACACATTTGTAAATCAAACAAATATCAAAGTAATTGTTAATTAGTTGCTGTGTATCGTTCAATTTTATGTAAACTGGTTTGGTCATAAAAAATAACCAAAAGCCAAGCTGTTTCGGTTACAAAATAATCATATTTACAATGTTTATCAGTAGAAACTTTCGCTTCAACATAATTGATGCTGTAAAAAGTTGTGCTACTATAAGGAGACAACGTATATTACAAATACATTTTTATCTCTTTTTTAATCTACATTGTATTTTAATCAACAAAATACTTATCTTTAAACTTGAGATATTAATTTGATTTAGAAATTGAGATCAAAGAAAACAAATCGTAAGTTTTATACTATATTTGTGTATCCAACATTTCTTACCCTGTATTTATGTAATGTTAAACTATTTTTGACAACAAGCTAACTAATAACTGTAAATATATTCTTAATATGAAATATTTCCACTATTTATCAAATTGGCTAACTATAAGATAACAATATGATAATGTATGTATACAAGAAGAATTTCAATATTTGAGAACATGAAAACAAATTATACGGGATATCAATTTGAAATCCACCCCTATAGGAAATTTAAAAATATGCAAAGCAATGGCTCCTATAAATCCTGATATAAAAAAAAATCTTAGAATTTAATAATATTTTAATAAAAACACGTTACATATTTTTTAAATATTTTTATTTTTATATTTAAGGATTCGAAATAGTAGGGGAAAGGGGGTTAATATCGCGCAGTGAGGCAATATTGCGCACCACAAAATAAAAGAGACGAAGAGCGAGAAGTGAAATATGGTAACACGTACGTTGTTCCTTATCGTTAGCCACTATGTTGAACAGGTGTCGGCTCGCTGGGAGCATTCCGTTGACCGCAGTAAATCGAAGTATTCGTACACGTGTTTCCTTATAATTTTCAGTGGTTAAGAAATAAGCGAGGTAAGTGTACTTTATACAGTCATTGATCTTTCCTATATACAAATATTTTCTAGCATATTTCGAGGACCTATCCCTATGTTTGTTTTCTATTTTCATGCATTAACAACGGAATTTTGGTTAGAAAAACAAACCAAGGTCGATATGGGGTAATATTGCGCAGTACGCGATATTACCCCACACTGCGCTATATTGCCCCATATTATTGACTTCAACATGTTTCCTAATTTCACATAGTCAGAAACTATCAAAGAAAGACCCAACGACAGAGCTGGACCATTGAACAGCGCAATAATGCTTTGGCTGCTATACGCTCAGGTGCTAAAATACTCGAGGCTGCAAGAAATTTCAGCATTCCCGAATCAACACTGCGCCACCATCTAAAACCTGGATCAGAAGTTGACCGCTTGGGGAGGAAACCTCGTTTTACGAAACCACAAGAATAAGAGTCAGCAAATCACGTCATGAAGTTGGCAAATTTATTCTATGGCGTAAGTCCACGAGAGCTGAGAAGAATAGCTTTTGACTTCGCAGAAGCTAATCACCTACCTCATAATTTCAACAAGGAATCTGGGCTAGCAGGAAAACATTGGTTGTCGTGCTTTATAAAGAGAAATCCCGAGCTGAGACTTCGACAACCAGAAGGCACAAGTCTCAATCGTATATCCTCATTTAATTTTGAAACAGTATGAATTTTTTTCAAAAACCTATAAAAACTATTGACCAAGTTCATATTTCAGAGCAATAGAATCTTTAATGTCGACGAATCTAGTATAACCACTGTCCAGAAAAAGTGTGGAAAAGTTTATGCGAAAAGGGGACAGAAACAAGTCGGCGTTGCCATTTCAGCTGAACGAGGTCAAACGATTACCATCTTATGGGCTGTCGGTGCAGCAGGGACATACGTTTCCCCAATGATAATTTATCCGAGAAAACGGATGTCTCCTCAATTAGAAAAAGACAGCCCAATAGGTTGCATTTATTCCTGTTCTGACAATGGGTGGTCGAATGATGATTTATTTCTAAGGTGGACAAAAACATTTTCAAAATTATGTGAAAGCTACGGAAGTTGACCCGATTTTACTTATCCTTCACAACAATGCAAGTCACATTCGTTGCAAATTTATAATTTTTGCAATGAAAATCACATCGTGCTCCTTACAATTCCTCCTCACACATCAAATCACCTCCAGCCTCTTGACCTAACGTTTTTTGTGCCACTAAAGAAAGCTCTGCTGTATATGACTCTCATATGATTTCGACTGCACACGAAATGATCACTGTTTATGACGTGTCTCGTTTATTCAATCAAGCATACATGAAGGTTGCAACTATAGAAAAGGGAGTCTCAGGATTCAAAGCTGCTGGGATATTTCCTTTCAACCCAGAAAAGTTTACAGAAGAGGTTTTTGCAGCAGCTGAGGAATTTAGAGAACTTGTCTTGGACCCAGGAGAGCATGAGAGAAGCTTTAATCCAGCTCCTCCACACACTTCCTCGATATCTGTAGATGCTTTGAAAGCAAAACTGTCAACCTCTGCAGATGCTCAGGAGCCACCTACACCAACGTCTTTAACTGTTGAAGAATCCACACCATCGACATCAAAAGCAAATTTACCATCACATTCAGGTGTCAAAATATCGGATCTTGTCCTGATTCCCAAGAAAGTAAGTGAGGCAGTGACCAAAAGAAAAACATCAACAAAGCAACAATCCTAAATTTGGACTTCCACACCAATGAAGGCTACTCTCCTGGAAAAAGAAGCTAAGCGAAACCAGAAAAATGAAAAACAAAACAAAAACATCAAGCGAAAAGTGAGTGCAGGTGTAAAAGTACAGAAAAGATTCAAAAAGAAAGTAAAATCCGATAAATAAGACACGTCGGATGATAATTCTGATTCATCCTTCAAAGAAGATCTTTCTGATGACAACAACTCATACTACAATGAATTTGCTATTCAAGAAAAGCCTCCTGTAGCAAACGAAATATGTGTCATATGTGGTGAATTCGGAAAGAATAGTGAGCTTTGGTTCCGATGCGTAAAATGTGCAGTATGAGTTCATTCCGAATGTTCTGGTTGGGAGTCTGCAGCAGGATACACATGCGATGATTGTCGACTTTGGCTAGGCGCCGATAAAAAAAAGAAGAATCGATACGTCGTTTATTTTAGTTTTGAGTTTATATAAGAGAATATCCGATGTACAACTTTGGTAACAAGATTTATTTTTATTTTTTTTGTTTTTGTTTTAAAATTTCTTTCCATATGTCCTTTATCACACTGATGCGCGATATTTCCCGACATATGGCGCAATATCGCGAAGTGAAACTGGAGCAATTTTACCTTTTTTTCGTGTATTCGATTTTTTTAATAAATAATACGTATGCTATCATAAGATAAACTTATTGTATCAACATTTTTCCAAATTTAGAGCACTTTACAATAAAAAATGTAAATTTAATAAATAATTCGGCTTAGGTGCGCCGTATTACCCCACTTTCCCCTACCCGGCTTTCCAATTGCTGAAGAATATCAATTTGTTATAATTTTATTCTATTTTCATAACTAAATATTCCATAAATTACACTGTTGGATAGGCGATTAATAGTTATATTAAAAATAAAATATTTGTAGTATCTATAGAATAAATACCTACTTCTGAGAAATATATTTCTAATTATATACAGTGCTATTCTAAAGTACCCTCCCCCCTCATATCTTTTGAACGGCTACACTTACATTAATAAAATTTGGAGGGTGAAAATAAAGTGTTGTAAACTTCTCTACGAATGGTTACAGGTGACGTAATAGTAATAGATGACGTCACAGTGCCACTCTGTCTAATTGCGATAAATGAAGCTGTGAAGAATATCAAACAACCTGTAGAAGCTGGCCTTTATGCTGACGATCTTGTGGTATACTCGCGAGGAAAAAATCTTACCACAATCCAAAATAACTTGCAGGAGGCAGTGATTTCGATTGAGAGTTGGCTGAAAAGCACTGGTTTCAAAATGTGCCCAGAAAAAACTAAGTGCATGTTTTTTACTAAAAAAAGAGAACTAGCACTGCCTAATCGGAAACTATGCCGGAATATCCAAGTGGTGGAACAGATGCGTTACCTAGGAATGATTTTCGACTGGAATGCCCATCTTAACCATCTCAGAAAATCATGTCAGAGCGGCATCAATCTACTGAGAATTCTGTCAAACCAAAATTGGGGTTCCGATAGACAAACGCTCTTACTTCTCTATCGAGCTCTAGTATGATCCAAAATCGATTATTGCTCTATAATATATGCCTCAGCAAGTAAATCAGTTCTGAAAATTGTTAACACGGTACACAATACAGCAATACGGCTGGCCCTTGGAGCATACAGGACAACGCCCGCTGAGAGTTCTACAGTGAAGCTGGAGAGCCATCATTGCAGCTACGACGACAGCAGCTGAGCTTAGCGTATGCATCTTTAGTCTCTACCGATAGTCACCATCCAGTATATCATAACACCTTTTCAAACCGTTTTCGCAATCTGTATGAAAACCGAAGAAGACTAACATATCCTTTTTATCAGAGGATCAACAAGTTTAGTTCCGAATTGAATGTGACTTTCCCAGTTCCCCTTCCCAACAACAACTCAGACACGCCACCTTGGCTTATTGCCTTGCCACCATGCAACCTATACCTTTCCAAATTCAACAAATCTGAAATTATTCCTAGTCTGCTTCACAATCATTTCCTCTCATCAATAAATGAATATTGTGATTATACTCTCATCTATACAGACGCTTCCAAGTCAAATAAAGGAGTAGCGTCAGCTTATTTAAGCCCGAATACATCTAGTGGATTCAAACTACCTCCACAATGCAGCATTTATAGTGGTGAACTTTTCGCAATCCTTCAAGCAATCAAATACGCCGCTTATGAAGATATCCACAATACTTTAATTCTTACAGATTCGTTAAGCTCGTTACAGGGTATACAACTCATTTATTAAGATTATTCCCTGACAAGGCTCATCAAAGAGTATGTCCACACAATTAGGGAAAAATCCAAACGACTGGACTTCATGTGGGTCCAGTCACATGTTGGGATCTCTGACAATGAGCGGGTTGATAAAATTGCACGTGAAACCATGAATGAACCAACCTTTCAAAAGCAAGAGGGAGTACCGTTTACTGATCTGAAAAAATATATGAAATATGTGGTCTCTAACTACTGGTCATCTGTCTGGACAGAATCTGGAATGAAACTTAAAGATGATATCAAGCCATGGAGAAACATCCCTAGCCAAAAAAGACACCAAATACTAATCACCCGTTTGCGCACTGGACATACAAAGTATACCCATGAACACTTGCTGAAAAGAGAAGAAGATAAAATTTGTGATATGTGTCAGGTGCCAATGCCAGTTAAACATTTCATGGTCGAGTGTCCGAGGTTCGCGGAACAACGTCAGACGTACAGTATAAGTGCAGATCATGCCCAGCGATCTTCTATAGCCACTGCTAAACTGCATTTTTAACGCCATCTATTCGCGTGGAAGGTTACTAACGACATCAAAATGTCAGGAGTAAAACAATAACAAATGGATCTATACTAGAGACTTTGACAGAGTTTTATTGTATTTGTCATTTTTAGAAGAGAAATAATTTTTTAACTTGTAGATAACTTTACTGTAGCACAAAGAAAAGCCAAAAAGGCTTTAATTACAACAGACCTTTCGTCTAGTTCCGATATTTACAAAGGACGGGGATCAAGGATATGGAAAAAAATACAAGGTATATGTCCCATCACTCTAGTTCTGATTCAGACGAGAGTCCCTCATTAAATCGTAACATTTATCCTGTCTTTAAACCTACACCACAAACAAATTGTAAGTATTTAAAGAAATTAATTAGAATGTTTTGTGCAAATAATATATTTTTCAGTATTGTATAAAAAGTCGGGGAATTATAAATCGGGTAGTACTTCTCCAGTAATTCAAGTGGAATCTATTGCCGAAACTATGAAGTCTGAAGCTGAAGGAATTTCCCTTGAGAATAAAGAGTCAAATGATATGGGGAGATTTGCTGTTCCTAGAGGTAATTTGTTTCTTAAGTTAAATCATAATTTATAATAACCTAAAGTTTGCATATTAAATTTGACTTTTAGTATAAAAGTACTTAATTTTATAATGTACCTTTTTTAATTTTTTTTAGAGTCAAAACCTTATGGCAGTGGAATCAGATGAACACTTCACAAAAGAGATAAATCATCACCACAAATAGATACACTTGATGATCAAGGTGACTAAACTAAATAATTTTGATTAATTTTTATACTTAATCATATTTTAAATTTATTTTAGAATTTAAAAGGTTGATGATAGATGAAATATCTCAATTAAATTTAAAAATCAACACTTTAATTGAAAGCGTTGGCACTCTCTTGAAAACACAAAGAATTCTGAGTAACCTGCAAGTAACATCGTTTGAAAATAATGTGAAAACGTTATATGAAAACATTCTAGTAATTCGACATTCGACGCATATTTTTAAAATCCAAATGCAACGTACTCGATCAAATATACTGTCCCTAGTATTGCAAACCGACATTACAGATCATTTCTCAACAATACTACAGATAGTACTGGAAAAGACCAAATGCCCCAAGGAACGAGGAATAGTGAAATACATAGATGAAACAAAACTTAAAAATACAATCAGACAAAAATCTTGGGATTTCTTATACTTGAATCCATATCTATACTATGCAACAAATTTTTTCATTGAAACACTTCAAAAATATATAGACGACTGTACATATACAAAAAAATGTAAAAGGAAAAACACGAAGATCGCCCCTTGGATGACAAATACACTACAAAATATACAATGTATATCGGAAAAAAATTAGTGTTTGAAAAACATTGGAATCCATTATATTGTATCATATGTGTAATAATTGTTAGTACATGCTATTATCAATAAGTTATTCTTATCTTAAGTTTGAGAAGAAAATAAAGAAAATCACCTGTACTATTTTATAAACAAAACTTTATATTAAATTTTTGAAACTATTTGTCGACATTCGTCTTTTAATAAACTATCCTGGTTAATAAAAACGGATAAAAGCTTTAAACAACTTTTTGAAACAACCTATCCTACTTTTAAGCCAAAATAAAATAACAGGTTGTTTCAAAAAGTGTTTAAACTTTGTGTGACTGTTTTTATTTGTTTATTTAAGAAAAAACAATATGGGTATAATTTAAAAAACCTTCAGTATTTGCTTGATTTGCCATCTAGTAGTAGCTAGTAAACTGTGACTAATCATGCAGGTCTCTTCCTTTATTTTTTCCCTGTTGGTGAATAGTAACCTTCCACCACAATAGATGGCGCAGCACTCGACAAAACTTTGTGGCTTCGGACCTAGGACAGGAGATTCCATTCTTCCCCGTATTAGAAGTATTTATCTATGTTGCAGATTTAAAATCAACTCTTGATGTGTACTGTAATTTTGAAAACACAATCGGATTCCTCTCTGAAATAGGTTTAGTCAACAAACTGTAAATTACTAAGCTCGTTACCACGTTGCTTATTACTGATTCCTATCTTTGATATAATGTTATTCAAATATTATTGTATGTTATAGTGACGTTACCAGCCTAAATGTTATTTCATGTCACTGTTATGTTATGTTGCTAATAACCCTAGTGGTGGATGCAACTATTATTTTCTAAATAAAAAAAAGAAAACTGTTTTCGTTGTTGGGTACATATGGAGCAAAAAGAATTTGGAGTTTTAATTAAACATTATAATAATATTATGACATATTATCTCTTTTTGGGTTCCCAAGTAACTTTTGCCAAAACCAAAATAATTTTTGTTGTCCATGTACCCATCCTGAAATCCAAAACTTCAGAATTTTACCACTTATACCCCATTATCCAAAACCACAAAATATTCCAATATTTGTACAATCTTACTAAGCAAAAACTCCAGAAGAAATCATTTCAATAAAAGAAGAGTGTCCGGTGTCAACAAGAAATGAAGTCGAGAGACAACTGTACTATTAGTCCAGTGCAATTAGTTCGTTTTACGAAAAAATTAGAAACACCCAGGGACCCTTAAAAAAGTATATTTTGGGGTATAACTAATACAAGAAAAATACTATAAAACAAAGTTCGAGTGGAAGTGTGAAAATGGGGTGGTTTTGTAGGGGTTGAAAACTTACTTTTGCAATTTTTACGCAGAAAATAGCTTTTTAGCGCAAAATGTTCCATAGAAAAGTTGTAGATAATAAAAAATGAACAACTTTCGAATGAAAGATTTTTCAACATAACCTCAAATTCAAGATGAAAATCGCAAAAAACAGTTTTTTTCTTTTTTAATTTCCATGAAACTTGGTGAAAGTATATCTTTTTTATGCTACATAAGCACAATTTTTTTGCACAACCAAAAAAAATTATTTTCCGAGATATTTTCGAAAAAAAAGCAAATTTTCAAAAAACATCCCTCCATTCAAATTTTCGGTTTTCGAATTCTGCACCCCCGGATTTTGTTCGTTGCAACGTCTACTTTAATATGGCCTATCTATGTTGGGGTCGGATTTTGCATTAAACCCCTTAAAAATCGAAAAAACGACTTTTTGATATGCGTATTTTTTAATATGTATTATAGTATGTATTATTTTCAATTTTTTTTAGTACTTACTCAAAAAATAATTCTGATACAGGTATAATTCAATAAAATAATTTCAATTTAGAGTAAATAATGTACAACAATATATTTTTTTATTTGCAAATTAACAAAAATATTACACCATACAAAAAAAGTTATGTTACAAAATATATTACATTAATCTGATTCATGTTCTTCTTGAATGCAACTTTCATTATCTGAATCGGAATTATTTTTATCTACTTCGAGTCCTTCGTCCTTGTTAACATTTTTCATAATTTAAGTTCGGAGTGTTTTCCTCTAAGAAACGCTAAGCAAGGCACTGACTGTTCTCCAGTGTCTTGGTTTACAGATGATTTAAGGTACCTAAGAAATTAACTTTTATCTTTGAAGTTAATAGCCGATGCAAGAAAACAGCCAGAAGATCTAAAAAAGTATAGGACTCTGAGGGTAATGTATAATAGCAGGCTAAAATCCGCTAAAAAATCAGCTTATGATAATTTTATCATGTCTGAGAATAGAGCAAAGGCTTGTTGAAAGGTTATTAACTATGAAAGAAGGAAACCGAAATACTCCTTAATAACTCCTGATTTGTCACCAAATGAGATAAATACCTTCTTTTGTGTATTTGCTGTCAATATCATTCAATCTCTTCCTAACATTTCTAATGCCGAGCTCTTATGTTTTAAAAATTTTCTTGCTCCTTGCGGCTCATTCTATTTACACCCGGTCACTCATTTTGATGTCTATTCAGCCATTAATTCATTGAAAAATTCGGATTGTCTTGATATTCATGAACTCAATAGCCGCATCTTGAAGGAGACCAATTCTATTGCTGCAAAACCTTTTACGGAACTCATAAATCTTATTTTTAACACCGGTATTTATCCCGATATTTTTAAACTATCCAAAGTGCTTCCATTTTTTTAGAAAAGGCGATGCTTCCGTAATCGATAATTATCGCCCTATCAGTATTATTTCAATATTCAGTAAAGTCATTGAAAAATTAATAAAAAAACAGTTGTATGTCTATTTTGATTCAAACGAATTCTTCAGTAGCTCCTAATTTGGCTTTAGAAATTCCCGCTCCGCCACCCAGGCAGTTCTTAATGTTGTGAGTGGCGTAGTGGAATAACTTGAACACGGTAACCGTACGGCCATAATGCTGTGTGATCTTTCAAAGGCATTTGACTGCGTTTCTCACGACATTCTCTTAGAAAACTTAAATTATTATGGAGTTAGGGGAATTCCGTTGAAGCTTATTGGTTCTTACCTGTCAAACAGAAAACAATGTGTTACAGTGAATGGTGTAACATCAGATTTTCTGGAGGTAAGTCATGGAGTCCCTCAGGGGTAGGTTCTAGGCCCCTTCTTGTTTATCATTTATATTAATGATTTGAGCCGTTTTACGTTACCCTATATGTCGGTTCTATTTGCAGACGATTCAACATTTATTATTTCGGAGAAAGATAATACAAATTCAGCCGCTTCTCTAGATTGCGTTAGTAACAGGGCAAATGAATGGTTTTTATCGAACAAACTAAAATTAAATAATAATAAAACTGAAATCATGCATATATCTGCAAGTAATCAATTGTCATTTCAGCAAAAAACAAAAAATGTGAAATTACTTGGATTAGTCCTTGATCACATTCTAAGTTGGCAGGCACATATTGAGCATTTAGTCAAAAAACTTTCAAGCTCGTTATTCATTTTACGACAGTTGAAAAATATTACTAATTCAAGTACACTCAAAACTACGTATTTCTCACTCTTTCATTCGCATATTAGGTATGGCATCGCCCTCTGGGGTAATTCCTCCCATGCTTTAACAGTATTTAGAATGCAAAAAAGGCGATAAGGGTGCTTGCTGATATTGGTTTCAGGGATCATTGTCAACAGTTTTTCATAAAATATAAAATTATGCCATTACCGTCATTGTTTTCATTTCATACTCTAATTGAAATTCATGGGAAACAATCAATGTTATCTAGAAATTCAGATATCCACGACTACAACACTCGTAATGCTCACCATATCAGATGCAGTTACTTTCGGCTAAATAAGACACAATCAAATTCATCAAACTATAGGCTTTTTAATATTTTGCCATCAATTGTAAGATCCTTGGGCTCCAATGGTTTTAAAAAAATAATTTTAATAGTTTTTCCTTAAATATTGTTTCTACTCTGTTGATGATTACATTGTGCATTGTCGAGGCAATCTCAATACCGTATCTCTGCTGTGACATTTTACTCTGTTTTTATCTTAAGATATATTTTGTATATTTCTTTTGTATGTATTTTCTTTTTGACTTGCTACAAACATTTTATTGTAAAGTAGTTAATAAATATCTATCTATTACGAGAAGGTGGTGGCTCTTCAACAGTCTCTTCATCATTTTCGTCTCAAATACGATCTCGTCTTTGTTCGTGCAGAGAAACAACCTGTTTCGCAAGTACAACTAATCGTGATATATCTGGAATCAATTGTAAATTGTTGGATATAAATGTATGTACGAATCTACCTGCACGTTCATTCCAGCCCCATAGCTTAGCTTTGTCATTGGTATGCCTACTTTGGATTTGGTAATAAACTCTGTACGAGTGCTCTGCTGTTGCCCCTTCAGTTGGCAGTAGTTTTTCTAATTTGAAATCAGATTTATTGATTACTTTCTAATACAATTCAAATCGTAATACGTTCAGCGACACATTTGATTTTTTTTTATTTTGATAAATATCAGCTATATTGCAATATTAATAATCAATGCGTCGGCGTCTTCGGCAGCTTGTTTGCAGATAAAACCGTGTAACTGCAATCTATCTGAAATACTTTACCTGTTCAATAATGATATCGGTTCAAACTCCTGACCAAAATTTGTGAGTCCTTGAGACGTAAATAAATCGAATTCATAGTCTGACATAAACGATTTGATTTCACGAATTTCTTGCAAATATAAATGCGTTGACTTGGCGTACAAAAAATGCCCACTCGCGTGGAAATATGGGATAGTTTTTTCCACACATTCCAAATGTAGATCAAAATTTTCTGATCTTTCTGCTCTTATAAAATCTTTGATTAAAGCAATAACTTCCCAGTACTGAAGCCACAGCTGCGAAATTAGTCAGTCCTTTCTTTTTTATTGACTCTAAGTGGTCGATGAACTTTTTTTTTAAATCAGTAAAATCTTTTTTCTTCAAATTTTCAGAAAAATTTTCTGTTCCTACCTCGAGAAGAAGTGCATCTAACTTTCCTTTTTCTACATCTGTTAATGGCATTGATGTTAAAATGTTATGAGACAAAGCAAGCTGTACAAGAAAGTGACCTCTTACTGATCGTGAATATGCGTGTCCCGTTAAAGCTTTATCTGCCGAATTTTGAGCGTAAATTTCACAAAAATTTCGCGAATTCCACTGCCTTCCATTATAACTCCTAGACCTCCAAGCAAAGACATGAGTAAATGGAATCCGCCAAGTCTTACACGGACACATGACAAATTATATGGATCATTTTCTGGATCTATACTCGCCAAGATTTCACGAGCTTTTTGTCATAGAGGTTGATCAAACGTAACAAAAATTAAGCTTTGATTATGCTTTTTGCATTATAAAGCAGCTTCAATCAAAACGGTTAAAATTGTATCATAATCACTGGGTTGATTATTGACAAATGTTATAAAAACAAACAGTTTTTGAATACTATACATTATTATTATATTAATAATTTATTCACCTTTTTACTTTTCATTTATTAATTCTTGTTGATAAAATCACTATTTTTGTTATAATTTTACAATGTCAAATAAAAATATCGTAGACAATAAGAAAACAGAATAAATACTTACTCCAAAATAAAATTCCGAACTGACTCTGTATACAAACAACGCGCGATATTCGTATACCTGCGTCCCCTCGCCCCACTCCGTTAATCTAAACGCCATCACACATGTTTGTGTATAAGGAATATTTCATCTTTCAGTTTTCAATATTTTATATTCCATACAACTTTAATACTTGTTTATAATAAAAATATTTGAAAATAATACATAGTATTAAAAAAATACGTATATCAAAAAGTTTTTTTTCGTTTTTTCGAATTTTAAGGGGTTTAATGGACAATCCGACCTCAACATAGATAGGCCACATTAAAGTAGCCGTTCCAACGAAGAAAATCCGTGTGTGCAGAAATCGAAAATAGAAAATTTGACTGGAAGAATTTTTTTTGAAAATTTGCTTTTTTCGAATACCCTCGGAAATATCTCGGAAATTTTTTTTTTTTTGGTTGTGCACAAAAATGATGCTTATGCAGTATAAAAAAAGATATACTTTCACCAAGTTTCATGCAAATTGCATATTTTTTGCCAGAGAAAAAAATTAAAAAAGAAAAAAAACTGTTTTTTGCGATTTTCACCTTGAATTTGAAGCTATGTTGAAAAATCTTTCATTCAAAAGCTGTTCATTTTTTTTCTTATCTACAACTTTTCTATAGAACATTTTGGGCTAAAAAGACATTTTCTGCTTAAAATTGCAAAAGTTTTCAGCCCCTACGAAGCCACCCCATTTCCACTCGAACTTCGTTTAAAGTATTTTTCCACAATTAATTATACCCCAAAATATACTTTTTTAAGGGTCCCTGGGTGTTGCTAATTTTTCCGATTTTAGCCCATTTTTTTCGTAATTGCACTGGACTATATGGAATTATTGAACGGCCATTCTCCTACGAACTGCTATGCTAATGATGCTCACCTTCAAGAAACTATAATAAAATAAGTCACTGATAAATAACAAAGTTTTAATTATTTCAAATTCAACGAAAAAAATATTAACGAAATGTACTTCCTATCAATATTTAAAAATTAATTATCCATCAATCATCCAAATTCCAGAAGATTGCAAGATTCAAATTGGGGAAGAGGTATTTTCAACCAATATCGAAATTAGGAAAGGAAAATCAATAATATTGCCAAAATTAGATTCAAAGTTTTTAGAAATTCAACCATATAATTCACCAAACTTAACTAAAATAGATTTTGAAGGATAATATGATATCAATAAAATTGCGGAAAATATAAAACCTATTCAAGATGTGAAAATTCCAACAATTGGATTATTTTCCATAACTATAATAATATTTTGGTTCGTACGAAGCAAAAGAAGAACTAGAAGCAGCAAGACAGAAGATATTGAATTGGAAGAAACAAACTCAAAATCGAAAAACAATTCCATTATTTTTCGATCTTAGGGATAGAGGAGTTATAGAACTAGAAAATTCTATAAATAAATAAGAATATTATGTTACTGTAAATAAGATAAGAAATGCAGGGTTAGCATATATTTTAGTATATGTACGAATGTTGTTCAAAATAAAGTTGTTGATTAAGTTGTTGATTCATTATTAAAGTTGGTTTATTAATATTAAATTGTTAAATACATTTTCAAGTAATTATATCAAAAGTATTGTAATTTTGAAAATATTGTAAAAATAAAGTTATAAAAAAATAGTTTCCGCTGTTAAAAAGTTATAATTAGAGGAACGAACATATCTAGCATGATTCGAATAGATGTATTCATCAATAAATATCTTGTATTTAAGAAAAAGGTCATGAAATTATCGAAGATTTAGAAATCGTTTCCGTGCCATATTAAAGGAATCACATAGTTTTAAACGTTCATTTGGTCCTTTTAAACGAACTGTTTGACGAAATATTGTTCATCATCAGGGTTAAGTAGTTTTTCATTGGAAGTAATTTCTTTGTTCACAAATTGTTAAAATAAAGAATTCGCTGAGATTTCAGTAAACATAAAAGTTTCGAATCGAGATTGTGTATTGTCAAGTTTTTCCTTATAGAACTGTTGTTTATATAGTTCAAACGCA
Organism: Galeruca laticollis; assembly: GCA_963921935.1. NCBI lineage: Eukaryota > Metazoa > Arthropoda > Insecta > Coleoptera > Chrysomelidae > Galeruca > Galeruca laticollis. Next base: position 232,929,118 of record OY998175.1, read on the forward strand.
CAGAAATTTTGAAATTAGACACAATGAACACTGATAAACCTACAGTTCAAAACAACCAGATAAATACCACTATGCAAAACATTTACTTGATACCAAACATTCATTAACACCTAACACAGAAATAGAAGTACTATACATATTTGTGACGAGAAACAAGAATTAGATTCCCTTGAGGAATTAGAAGGCATTTAAGAGACCCACAATATGAGGTCGTCCATGAACAAATACATCTAGAAAGTTCTCTACGTTCAGACTGTTTTCATGATTTCCTATATTATTGCACAGTTATACTGATATTAAATGGAAAAAAAATATCCAGGATATTCCCATAGCTTTAAAACTTGCAATATCATATCTTCTTATCCAGGCGTAAGAAGGACATTCAATCCCAGGTAAATATTAAACACACCGAAAAGCTAATAAGTCAGGAAATCTTTAACCGGGGAAGCAACTCCCTCCGGCTGTGAGCGTGCTGTCGGTATTAACTTTCAACTTCAAATCCCTCACCCGATCATAATAAACGCTCTAAAAATAATCTTCATACGCAGCCGTAGCTGCAAAATAATAGCTAAACCCTCTCATTCGAGGACGATTTCCTTCCCCTACCAACATCTTCATTACCATCATAATCACCTTCTTTTAACGCACTTCTCAACACCAATCATTCTGATATCGCATCATCCTTTAGCAATACCTACATTCCCAGGAAAATAGAGAAACCTTCATCCAATTACTGAATAAACCACTATCTCCCTTTCACACACCTACTAAAACCTGTCAACAATAAAAAAAGCCAACATCCTCTAAACCTCGAATCTCCCCTCAAACATACTAAAAACCTCCAACCTCGTCAATTCAAACACCTAAGCACACTTAGTTTGTATCTCCCTCGATGACTTACGCTTTTTTCGAAATTGAAAATTTGAAATTTTTTTTATTAAGTACCAAAATACACATCCAAAAAATACTGTTACGAAACAGCACACTGGTATAGTCCCTGAATCCGACTCTGTCTAAGCCATGTATGAAAGTTAAAATTATGGCGTATGCGCAGGGGTTTCTTAGAATTGTTTACGATTGCGACTATCTTATCTAGACATTGTTTTTGTGACCAGTCTTATCTAGAAAATGCCAGAGCCAATTGTTTTTGTGTAGGCCGCAATCTAGAATTATGTAGTAAAAAATATACTCATATATAAAGGACTGACCATGGAGAGATGATATAGTTGATAAAGTGATCTCGACAAATAAACAAGAATACACCGAAATAGCGAACAGTAAAATGTTGATATAAATTAATAATTAAGGTTGTGTGTATATAAATTAAATTTAAGTGAATAGTTAAGTGTATATAAATTAAGTGTTAGTGAGTAGTTTAGTGTTTAAATAAATTCGTAAGTAACCATACCGTGTGTTTAAAATTTATCCCACCCGTTTACTGTTTAATTAAATCAGAAAAACATTACATTGGTGTCAGAAGTGGGATAATATAAATAAATTGCTACGTAAAAATGGCCAAGAGACTATGTGACTTAAAAGTCACTGAGTTAAGAGCATAATTGGAAGATCGTGAGTTGGAAACGTCCGGTGAGAAAAGTGAATTAGTAGAAAGACTTCAAGTGGCACTGGAAAATGACGGCTTTGATCCAGAACAATTTTTATTCAATGACGAGGCTTCCACCGTAATCTCGTCAATTTCTGCCATGGAAGAAAATATTTCAACTAATGTGAAAAACGATATTTCTGCTGTAAAGAACGATTTTTCTGCCATGGACGAGAAGATTTCAACCATGAAGAATGATATATCTGCTAACATGGACAACGTTTCTAGTAATATGGACGAGAAGATTTCTGCTATGAAGAACGATATTTCTGCAGATGTCTTATCATTGAAAAATAACCTGAAGTCGAGAATAAAAGTTCGTCTCTAAAATCGGATATTGAGAATAAGATGACAACGATGAACGCGAAAATAAAATCAGACATGGAGAATAAGATGACAACGATGGAAAATCAGAAGGACGAGAAAATCAAGGAGTTAAAGACAAAGATTGCGATTTAAGAACACTAGACACTTCAGCAGAAGAAAAAAAGATCGAGATCTGCAAGCCAGAAACTCAACCCAAGACAGATGATATTGGCAGTTTTACCCGAGTCAAGGCCCCAACGTTCGATGGAAAGATGTCGTCGACCAATTACGTAAAACAGTTTGAAGCAGCCACTAGAGTGAATAATTGGTTCGACAAGGAGAAAGCAGTGAACTTAACTATCGCGCTTCGGGGAGATGCATTAGATGTACTTCAGACAGATATGGTCACGAACATTTGTACAGATTCCAGCTGAACAACCGAAGGTGGAAACGTGACGAAAACCTTCAAGAGTATGAAGTCATAATCTTGCCAATATTTTTCAGGCTAAGAAAGTCATTGATGTAGCACAAAAAAGAAGCGGTCCCAGGACTGTACCTTGTCGCACTCCTCTTTTAACAGTCATTTCTTCGCTAATAATATCTTTGATTTTTACTGCTTGTTCCCTATTTCTTAAATATCTTTTGATAAGTTTTATTAAAGCATTACCCCTAATACCAAACTGTTTGTCTACCTTCTTTAATAAACCCAAATGTGGCACCAAATCGAACGCTTTGGTTAAATCTAATAGGGCAGCAATAGTTGGAGTGCTACCATCAACTGGTTTATACAACTGACACACTACCTTCATGATTGCATCACTAGTAGACTTGCCCTTAATAAAACCGAACTGACTGGGCTCAACAAACTACGATCAATAAAATAACTACTTATACGTCTTTTAATAATTTTTTCGAATATTTTAAAAAGGCTAGTAGTTAAGGATATAGGACGATAATTATTTAGATCAGTATTTGTACCTCCTTTATGAATAGGAACAACATAGGTTTTTTTGAAAGCATTCGAGTAGACAACTTTCAGAAAAATATTATTGGAAATAAAAGTTAGAGGGTCTAAAAAATGACTTGAAAATGTTTTCAGTATAATGTTTGATATTTTTACTTGAATCAGTTGAAGGAGAGTTTTTAAGAGAAGAGCTTATTTGAGAAAATTCCTCAGCATTAGTTTTATAAAGAAAAAAGGATTGATTGCAAGTCTAATTTATGTTAAAATCGCTTATTTTTAAATTTTTATTTGAAATATTATTCGACAGTTCATCACCGATATTTACAAAAAAGTTATTCATTTCATTTGCAATTTCTTTAGTATCAGTAATAGTTTTGTAATTCTTTATTATTATATTTATTTATTTCGTATTTACTTATTTATTTCGTAAGACCCAAACCTCCTACTCCTTCTATACCCGATGAGGATTTCACCCTCGTCGATAGAATCAAGCCCCGACCGACACAAACCTCAATCCCCATCAACAATCCTACCTCAACTCAAACCCTAAATCTCAGGAACCTTCCCCTTCAATATTCTATCCAGAAATCTTTATACAACCTCCTAAATATCTTAGAACTTCTGAACGGACACATCATATACCTTAAAGCTAACTTAATCCGAGTCGCCCAACTTCCTCCCAAATGGCACCTTCCACACTCTTTGAAAAAAATTCATAATTCCGCCGGTGATCCAAACATCACCATCAACATATGTTGGAATTTTTATTTAGTTCCAACAAAAACCACTCTATCTTAGGTCCGTCAAGCTGCCCCCACCCCGGTTAGATTTTTTTTACCAAAATGCTAGCACACTTAAAGGGCACCTAGCACAACAGTTTTTATAGCTAGCACACCAACAGCTCACAATAAAAATGCATTTGAATTCGGGTGGGGCCAGGTTAACGCTAGCCCCCCCCCCGGCTGTAATTTTTTCGCAAAAATGCTAGCACAGATAAAGGACACCTAGCACAACCTAGCACACCATTTTTTATAGCTAGCACACCAACTGCTTACAATAAAAATGCTTTTGTATTCGGGTGGAGCCAGGTTAACGCTAGCCCCCTCCGGTAGGAACTTTTCCGCCAAAATGCTAGCACAAATGAAAGACACCTAGCACAATCTAGCACACCATTTTTTATAGCTTGCCCACCCACTACACTTTTGATTCTGGGGAGTGGGACGGAGGTCAGTGAAATAACGCTATACTTACTCGATGAATAAATGAATAGGTTGAATATATATGTAAATCGGCTGGTTTAATTGTTTCTTACTGTAGTTACGAACAATTTTCGGAACATTACACTCACATGGTAAAAATGAAGTAGGATCTTTTCGGAGATAACTCTCCGGCAGGACCGATAATTTCCCTTTTAAGTCCGTATCTAAGTAACGTCTAAGTAACAATAGTTATTATTATCATAATTTTAATCTAAAATATCATAAAAATGTCACGGTTTGAAAACGATTCTACAAGTTTAATCCAAAAATAAGTGACTGAAAATGAACCAAAAAGGGTAATTAAATACCATGTAATGTGGTTTAAATAATATAAATTTCGCATTAATACAGTTTTATGTCGTCTAGTCGAGAAATATCCTATCGAATTACACTCGTGAAAATAGTTAGATCATTAGTTTTACTTATATAGTCCATGTCGCTTGCAATATTATTAGAAAGAATACATATTATTACAACCATCAGCCCCTCGGAGAAACCCTTTCTTAACCCAAACATCTGAATCGGCCGGTTTGGATGTACCTACAAGAATTTTATTTACTCTTAAGACCCATAAAAACGGCATTATAAAAATGATTCAAATTTTAATGATATACTTGATTTTACGACCCTTTTAAAAAGTCCGATGAGAACTTCAGTTTTTAGAAAAATAAAAATACCTATGTCATTAATTTTGCTGCCTTCCATTTCATACCCATATTGTAAGAAAGCATAAAAAAATTAGTCCACTTTCTTTAGTCCGCCAACATTGGTGACCTGCCATGTTGAATTTAGAATGACGTCACATACCTAATCATGGATTGGCATGAAAACTACACGTATATACAGGATTTCAGCTGAAGATAACTGCTTCAAAACTGAGTTGCAAGATTGCAACCGAACAAACATACATTGCCAGTTACATACTAAAAACTTTGATATGCCACAGAAATATTTGAAGCTCCGAATAACCGGCTCTAAGAATTAAAAACTGCACGTTCTAAGTAAACTTGGGAATTTAAAAAAAATCTGATAGTGAAATATTTATGTTATCATTACAATGGTTAATTAACCATAAACTTCGGCAATAAATATTCTGGCAAATTTAAATATAAAGTTTGAGTGTTTCTTTTAAATAAGGACTACAGAGAACCACGATCAGTCTAAAATATGTATTCTGAATATATTGGAACATTTTTAGGGATCTCAGCCGCCCCTTCCCAGATTGCACAACTTTGTCCAAAGGACATATCCAACGGATTCTCTTTTTTGGGCATTTATTTATCCAACATCTCTGTACGCAAACGTTTGTCGTTGCCTTTTTTCTAGTAATTTGCAACTTATTTGTGCACGGATTGTTTCTGATTCCGTGACTAAATGTTTCAATTTAATTATTTTTAACAAAATTATTTTCAAAAGTTAAGGTTTTTTGTAATCTTTCGTTTTTTAGCATTAATTGAAAATAAATAGATAATTATTAATTAAATAATAGTCAATTATTAATTAATCAAATACCCTGCTAGATGAGAAATAATAGATATCACGCACAATCCGGCAACAGATGACAACAATAATGCTGTTTAGGGGCCATTTTTTATAGGAAAATGATGTTTAGGGACAAATACATCCAACATTTTCATCCATTCGTGTAACCATAGCGTTCTTTTGCAGACACCCTCCACCTCCTGAATTCAAAAGCAATGTTGATGTACTAGCTATAAAAATGTTTGTGCTAGGTTGTGAGAGGTGTCTTTTATTTGTGTTAGCATTTTGGCGAAAAAATTCCAACCGGAGGGGGCTAGCGTTAACCTGGCCCCACCCAAATTCCAAAGCATTTTTATTGTAAGCTTTTGGTGTGCTAGGTATAAAAAATGGTGTGCTAGGTGTCCTTTATCTGTGCTAGCATTTTGGCGAAAAAATTCCAACCGGGGGGGGGCTAGCGTTAACTTGGCCCCACTCGAATTCAAAAGCATTTTTATTGTAATCTGTTGGTGTGCTAGGTATAAAAAATGGTGTGCTAGGTTGTACTAGGTGTCCTTTATTTGTGCTAGCATTATGGCGAAGAAAAAATTCCAACCGGGGGGAGCTAACGTTAACCTGGCCCCACCCGAATTCAGAAGCATTTTCATTGTGAGCTGTTGGTGTGCTAGCTATGAAAATTATTGTGCTAGGTTGTGCTAGGTGCCCTTTATGTGTGCTAGCATTTTGGCCCCGGGGGGGGGGGGGAGCTTGGCGGACCTCTCTATCTTATTGCTTTAACAATCTTATGTGAAATAAGAATGAATTAGAATAATATCCCGGCTTACAAAGAGTTGTCCTCCGACGTTTTATGATGCCCATATAAAAGGGAGTATCTGAATATCCGATAATAAATATCTTTAAACAGCTTTTTGAGTATACATAAACAAAAACCAGATGTTTGTTTTTAAGTGTGCCAACCAAGAAAATATATTATTGTGATTTTAAAATTATTTAAGTCTAAATCAAAATTCTGTAATAGAAGGACATACCTACCGGGTGCTATCAATTTAAGGAAATAAACAGTATTCAAACTGTAATAATAGTTTAATTTAATTCGACCTATCAAAATCTAAATCATCTTCCATATCCAACAACATCCTCCATTCTACACAACGTCATCTTCGTCCAATAAAAACACTAACACCCACATTCTCCTTCGTCTGCTGAAATGTAAACGCATCCGTCCCTCGCGAAAAATTTGCAGAAATTCTTCAAAATCAACACTTCCTCTTCATAAAAACTTGACGAACCATCGACAAGTCTACAAATAAACCCACTTCCATGCTCCGCAATATTACCAAGCCCTCACTTTTGGTTTCACATTCCATGGTCTCCCTTCCAACTCAAATCTACTACCCCAGTTCCCAAATACTGCAACCGTCTGATAAGAACTGAGTTAAGTATTAAAATGTGTATTTCTTATACCCCCCTTGTATCTAACAACCTAAACTCCGAAATACATTACCACCAAGCCCTCACTTCTGGTTTCACATTCCATGGTCTCCCTTCCAACTCAAATCTACTACCCCAGTTCCCAAATACTGCAACCGTCTGATAAGTTCTGAGTTAAGTATTAAAATGTCTATTTCTTATACCCCCCCTGTATCTAACAACCTAAACTCCGAAATACATTACCACCAAGCCCTCACTTCTGGTTTCACATTACATGGTCTCCCTTCCAACTCAAATCTACTACCCCAGTTCCCAAATACTGCAACCGTCTGATAAGTTCTGAGTTGTTAAGTATTAAAATGCGTATTTCTTATACCCCCCCCCCCTGTATCTAACAACCTAAACTCCGAAATACATTACCACCAAGCCCTCACTTCTGGTTTCACATTCCATGGTCTCCCTTCCAACTCAAATCTACTACCCCAGTTCCCAAATACTGCAACCGTCTGATAAGTTCTGAGTTGTTAAGTATTAAAATGCGTATTTCTTATACCCCCCCTGTATCTAACAACCTTAAGTCCGAAATACATTACCACCAAGCCCCCACTTCTGGTTTCACATTCCATGATCTCCCTTCCAACTCAAATCTACGACCCCAGTTCCCAAATACTGCAACCGTCTGATAAGTTCTGAGTTAAGTATTAAAATGTCTATTTCTTATACCCCCCCTGTATCTAACAACCCAAACTCCGAAATATATTACCACCAAGCCCTCACTTCTGGTTTCACATTCCATGGTCTCCCTTCCAACTCAAATCTACTACCCCAGTTCCCAAATACTGCAACCGTCTGATAAGTTCTGAGTTAAGTATTAAAATGTCTATTTCTTATACCCCCCCTGTATCTAACAACCCAAACTCCGAAATATATTACCACCAAGCCCTCACTTCTGGTTTCACATTCCATGGTCTCCCTTCCAACTCAAATCTACTACCCCAGTTCCCAAATACTGCAACCGTCTGATAAGTTCTGAGTTGTTAAGTATTAAAATGCGTATTTCTTATACCCCCCACTGTATCTAACAACCTAAACTCCGAAATACATTACCACCAAGCCCTCACTTCTGGTTTCACATTCCATGGTCTCCCTTCCAACTCAAATCTACTACCCCAGTTCCCAAATACTGCAACCGTCTGATAAGTTCTGAGTTGTTAAGTATCAAAAAGTGTATTTCTTATACCCTCCCTGTATCTAACAACCTAAACTCCGAAATACATTACCACCAAAACCTCACTTCTGGTTTCACATTACATGGTCTCCCTTCCAACTCAAATCTACTACCCCAGTTCCCAAATACTGCAACCGTCTGATAAGTTCTGAGTTAAGTATTAAAATGTCTATTTCTTATACGCCCCCTGTATCTAACAACCTAAACTCCGAAATACATTACCACCAAGCCCTCACTTCTGGTTTCACATTACATGGTCTCCCTTCCAACTCAAATCTACTACCCCAGTTCCCAAATACTGCAACCGTCTGATAAGTTCTGAGTTGTTAAGTATTAAAATGCGTATTTCTTATACCCCCCCCCCTGTATCTAACAACCTAAACTCCGAAATACATTACCACCAAGCCCTCACTTCTGGTTTCACATTCCATGGTCTCCCTTCCAACTCAAATCTACTACCCCAGTTCCCAAATACTGCAACCGTCTGATAAGTTCTGAGTTGTTAAGTATTAAAATGCGTATTTCTTATACCCCCCCTGTATCTAACAACCTTAAGTCCGAAATACATTACCACCAAGCCCCCACTTCTGGTTTCACATTCCATGATCTCCCTTCCAACTCAAATCTACGACCCCAGTTCCCAAATACTGCAACCGTCTGATAAGTTCTGAGTTAAGTATTAAAATGTCTATTTCTTATACCCCCCCTGTATCTAACAACCCAAACTCCGAAATACATTACCACCAAGCCCTCACTTCTGGTTTCACATTCCATGGTCTCCCTTCCAACTCAAATCTACTACCCCAGTTCCCAAATACTGCAACCGTCTGATAAGTTCTGAGTTGTTAAGTATTAAAATGCGTATTTCTTATACCCCCCACTGTATCTAACAACCTAAACTCCGAAATACATTACCACCAAGCCCTCACTTCTGGTTTCACATTCCATGGTCTCCCTTCCAACTCAAATCTACTACCCCAGTTCCCAAATACTGCAACCGTCTGATAAGTTTTGAGTTGTTAAGTATCAAAAAGTGTATTTCTTATACCCTCCCTGTATCTAACAACCTAAACTCCGAAATACATTACCACCAAAACCTCACTTCTGGTTTCACATTACATGGTCTCCCTTCCAACTCAAATCTACTACCCCAGTTCCCAAATACTGCAACCGTCTGAGTTGTTAAGTATTAAAATGTGTATTTCTTGTACCCCCCCTGTATCTAACAACCTAATAAGGTTGCAAAAAAATTCGTGTCCCCAAAGAAATAGATCAAGACTTACCGATGATATTGTAGCTCAAATAATTTTCGTCTAAACGTATAGTACTGCTTAGTAAGTAATCTCGACTGTCCATTTCTCCATCTGACCCCTGGAGTACTTCACCAGGACTCGGGAAATAGTAATTAGAACGCATCATATATAAAAGAATAAATTAAAAAACTCTCTCGTGCACACAACACTAAACACCGAGTAAACAAATTAAATGAACATTTGTTGAATTATGTATTGATAGTTGGATGATCGAGTTGTAACAACGGTTTGAATGACAAGCGATGTAGAGAGATGTTACTGTCGGTGAGGGGGGCGAGTAAATCAAGTAGTTTATGTAAGATTTACTTATCGTATTGCGATAACATGGATTTTTTATTTAAACAATTTTCGAATTTGTCGATGATCAATTAGAAAATGAACCTTGACAACAGACTATTATTAGGGTTTAGACATATCTACCGTTTATTGGATTTTCTGTCTAGATACAGGAGCATCAAGTGGCAAACTTTATTTTCTGTGGGTTCTTTTTGGATATATCTCCGTAATTAAGAACAGAAAAAGTGTGAAAATTTTACAGTTCATTCGGGAATATTGATCATTGATTTTTTAAACAAATAAAGTAATTTTTAAGGCATTGTATCTCAGTAACTAAGTGCAGAAAGGATTTGAAAATTTAACAATTTATTAAGGAATATTTTCTGAATCTATATAGTAAGAGCGATTTAATAGTAATGGGAACATTTTTTAGAAATTATTAATAATACAAAAAATGTAAAGTAAACTTTAACGATCTGTATCTCAGTGATAAACGACATACTATATTTGATATTTCAATGAGGAATTGATTCTAAATTGATAAAGTTACAGTGTAAATCTCTTTGTTTAATATTTTGAAAGATTTGACCAGAATTAGGGGAACATAGCATTTTTATAAATTCTTAATAATCCAAAAAATTAAAGTAATCTTAAAAGTTCTGTATCTCAGTAATTAAGAGCATAAAAGATTTCAAAATTTGAAAGTTTACTGAAAAATTGATTGTAAATCGATAGAGTTAGAGTACGAGTCTCTATGTTTAATATGTTAAAAGATATGAGCAGAATTAGGGGAGCATAACATTTTTATAAATTCTTAATGATACAAAAAAGTTAAGTAAACTTCAAGGCTCTGTATTTTAGTAATTACGGGCATAAAAAATTGATGAGTTGATTCTAAATCGATAGAGTTAGATGATGATTCTATATATTTAATATTGTAATGTTTTTCTAATTTATTTAAAACGGTAAACGGGTGGAATAAATTTTAAACACACGGCATGGCCACTTACTAATTTATTTAAACACTAAACTACTCACTAACACTTAATTTATATATACTTAACTATTCACTTGAATTATATACACAGTATATTCCCTTAAACTAATTTATATAAACAGTTCTCTAATTTATATTCACTTATTTACTTGTTTAACTCACGATGTCAAATTATCAACTAACTAACTCTTCCTGATCGGTCCCTTATATATTCGTGCCTTTTTCACTAGATGATTCTAGATTGCGGCTTAATCAAAAACAATTGGCTTTCTGGCATTTTCTAGATAAAACTGGTCACATAAAACAATGTCTAGATAAGATAGTCACAATCGTAAACAATCCCTGCGCGTCCGCCATAATTTTAACTTTCATACCTGGCTTAGACAGAGTCGGATTTAGGGACTATACCAGTGTACAGTTTCGTAACAATATTTTCAAAGATACGAGCAAAATTAAGGGAACATAACATTTTTATATATTCTTATTGATACAAAAAAAAATAGAGTAAACTGTATGGCTATTTATGTTAGTGATTAAGGACATAAAATATTTGAAAATGTGACAGTTTATTGAGAAATGTTTCCTCATTCGATAGAATTACAAGAATGCTTTAGAAAAGAGGTAATACCAAATTATATAAATATAAAATGCCATCCTAAAACACCTCAAGCACAAAAAGCTATAAAATGGCTTAAAGAAGAATGTAAAAAATGGTTTAAAATAGGAGACTCCTTAGGCAGCTACATAAAAGTTGTACATTTTGAACTCACGTTTTTTTGAAATAGTCTTTATTAACATGTTTTAGTTCCGTTTTACAACATAAAGTAAAATTACAAAAGATTGCCGGTGTTCTGGCCAATTTTCCTATTACTGTGTTTGTCCGGTGATATAAATGGCTCCTAACTATTGCATTATCCATTAAGGTTTGCTGTCTACAACAACTTTGTCCCTTAGAATATATTTGACTACTACAATATTTCAGCTAGGTTATCCCTGAAAAGTAGCTAAAAAACAGGGCTGAACTCACGTTCCAACTACATCCAGTGGAACTTGACTATTTAGATGACAAAATCATCAGAGAAAATGTCAGCACGGTGAAGCACAAGAAATTTAAGAAACAAGAACAACATATAATTCAATACTCTAAACATCATGAAACTGCAAGTACTCACATACCAACACACTTTGCACAACGATTTGAAAACCTTTCAGACACTAATTTTACAGATAGTGAAATAGAATTTTTAAATAAAGGTTTAAAGTACAGCGTACCACCATAATTTACGAATAATATTAAACAAATAATTGCTACAGAATCAGAAATAGCTTTAAAATCTAATTCAAATAATATTCTTCATGAGAAATTAAAAATTGCCAATTTAATCAAAAATATTGTACCGTTAAAGATTAAACGTCAAACAAAAAAAAGACATTACAGTTTTAAATTCAATCAAAAAGAAAGTAGAAAATAATAACCTAACAATCACAAAATCTGACTAGGGGAACGCCACTGTTATATTAACAACTAAAGATTATAATTCAAAAATATATAATTTTATCGAATCTAGCGATGCACAAGTTCTTAGAGCAAACCCAACAAAAAAGTTTTCTGATAATGTAAGAGATATTGTTAATAATTCAAATTATCTTTTAAGTGATTACGAAAAGAAGTCCATCATAAACAAAAATCCTCATTCTCCACAATTATATGGAACCGTTAAATTACATAAAATAACGAAACCAATTAGATCTGTAGTTTCTTATGTTAATACTCCAGCAAAAAACTTAATATATATATATATATATATATATATATATATATATACAAATCAGTTCTCCGCCGTCTTCTAATTTCCAGTCTCCATTGTTCTCGATCGGTCCAGAGATTCTCATCCACTCCTCTTTCTCTGATGTCTCTATCTATTCCTTCTCTCCAACTCAGTCTGGGCCTTCCTCCCTTTCTTCTTCCCTGTGGTGTCCAATTTAGTGTTTTCTTTGGGATTCTGTCTTCCGCCATTCTTTGCACGTGCCCATACCATCTAAGTTGGTTAGTTTGTATGTCTTCTCTCATTTCTCACTCTTTCCAGTTTTGATATCCTGGCAGCGCGTCTCCAATCCAATCCATCTCGGTGGCTTCAAGAAACTTACGAGTTTTTTTCCTTTACAGGTCACATTTCACTACCATAGCTGATGACACTTTTCACTATGCTGTTGTAAATTGTATGCTTATTTTGTTTTGATACTGCCTTATCCCAAAAAATACTGTTGAGTTGTCTGAATGCTTGTTTTCCTTGGTTGTTTCTGTGTTTGATTTCTTCGTCCAAACTACCGTCATTAGTGATGTGTATTCCAAGATATTTGTATTTTTTACAGTGTTTTATGTTGTTGTTCCAAGGTAAGGTCCTGTTGTTCTCCACCAATGCACATATATTCCGTTTTCTAAAGGTTTACCTCCAGCCCCCACTTATCGTATTCTGCAATTAATTTACGGGTCATGTATCCTAAGTCGTGGTAGTCTTGAGCTAGAACTATTTGATCATCAGCTTAATAACTAATAATATCCTTAATAGTTACGAATATACATCTAAATACTCAATTAAAAATTCAATAGAACTAATAAAAAAATTAAAAGCATATTCAACTTGCAAGATAACTCTAAACTCATTTCCTTTGATGTTACCAATATGTTCACTAAAATTCCTCCTAAAGAATGTCTAACACATGTGAAAAAATTGCTAGAAGATAAAAATATTAATCCAGGAATAATATCAGATATACTTAATTTATTTGATGTATGTATTAATCAGAATTATTTCACTTTTGACAATAAGATATCTTTTTTTTTAATAAAACTCAAAGTTAATGTCACAGCATTTTTAATAGTTGACAACAGTGCAGTTACTAGTTTCGGCCTACATACGGGCCATCTTCAGGCTGATCTAAAAATCCATTCTACTTCCGTGGGTAACACACGCTGATAATCATAAATGTAGAGGAGAAAAGTGTGAAATTGGAAAATTAACATTTTTGGAATATGAAAAACTTGAAAAATTCTTTCTCTCGTCATATATTGAAATAAAACCACTTAATAGTTATGATAACTTATAAAAAGGATGTGACAAATGAAATTTTTTTTGATTATAATTGAAATTGGAATGGAGTAATATAGTTGAGCTCAAAGGGAGCAATCAACCATGAAAATAAAAATATCTTATGGGGGGTAAGAGTTGAACTGCTTAAATCATGAGAGAAAGAAATCTTGTCTATATGCCCGTTGATATCCTCAATTCTCAGAGGGAAGAGTTCAACCAGTTCAGGATCGATTCCTAAAAGGAAGAGCCTGGGCAAGTCAACCTCAATTCCCATAGGGAAGAGTCCATGCTGGTAATATAGTTGGAGGGAAGAAATTAAAGGTGACAATCTCTGGAAAGAAAGTGCTTCACTATGTAAGAAATTCTTATAGACTAATATAAGAGATGAGCACCATGCTGTGAACATGAAAATGAAGCACAAGGCATCCATAATTCTTAAATAAATAGTCCATTCCAAGCGAGGCACACCAAACCAGACTGAAAGGCACTTCACTAACAACATGTGACTTGTAATAATAGAGAACAACAAGTAGGCATCAAATGAAATGTAACTTCTGTCATTCTGACGATGATATTTAATATAGAAACAATCGTCAAATTTCTTAGAATATTTAACATTTTTTTCAATATATTGTGGAATTATTTAGAAACAGTAAGTTTCATTTGAAACAGTAATAATAGAGCTCTCTGTTTAACAGTTTGAAATATATGAGTAAATTTATGGGAACATTTTTTAGAAAATAATGATTTAAAAAATTAAAGTTAACTTTAAGGCACTGTATTTCAGTGATTAAGGGCATAATTTATTTGGAAAAGCAGCAATTTCTGACAAATTGGTTCTAAAACAATAGAGTTGGAGTATAAATCTCTATGTTTAATATTTTGCATGATATGAGCAGAATTAAAGGAACATGACATTTTTAGAAATTTTTAATGGCACAAAAAATTGAAATAAACTTTAGGGTTTTATACATCAGTGATTAAGTTCACAAAAGATTTGAAAATCTGACAGTTCATTGAGTAATTGATTCTAAATCAACAGAGTTAGAGTATGAATCTCTTTGTTTAATTTTTTGAAACATACGAGCAGATTTCGGGGAACATGACATTTTTAGAGATTCTTAATGATACAAAAAATTAAAATAAACGTGAAGGCTGTGTATCTCAGTAATTAAGGGCATAAAATATTTAAAATATTTATTGAGGAACTGTTCCTTTATTCGATAGAATTAGAATGTGAGGCTCTATATTTAATGGTTTGAAAGATATTAGTAAAGTTATGAGAATATTTTTTATAAATTATAAATAATTTTAAAATGAAAGAAAATTTTAAGGCACTGCATCTCAGCAATTAAAAATAGAAAGGATTTGAAAATTTTACAGTTTATTGAGGAATTAATTCTAAATCGACAGAGCTAGAGCATGAGTCTCTATGTATAATATTTTGCATGATATGAGCAGAATTAGAAGAACAAGACATTTTTAGACATTTTTAATGGCACAAAAAAGTAAGTAAACTTTAGGGTTCTATATCTCAGTGATAAAGTGCACAAAAGATTTGAAAAACTGACAGTTCATTGAGTAGTTGATTCTAAATCAACAGAGTTAGAGTCTGAATCTCTTTGTTTAATTTTTTGAAAGATACGAGCAGATTACGGGGAACATGACATTTTTAGAGATTCTTAATGATACAAAAAATTAAAATAAACGTTAAGGCTGTGTATCTCAGTAATTAAGGGCATAAAATATTTAAAATATTTATTGAGGAACTGCTCCTTCATTCGATAGAATTAGAATGTGAGGCTCTATATTAAATGGTTTGAAAGATATTAGTAAAGTTTTGAGAATATTTTTTATAAATTATAAATAGTTTTAAACTGAAAATAAATTTTAAGGCACTGCATCTCAGAAATTAAAAATAGAAAGAATTTGAAAATTTTACAGTTTATTGAGGAATTAATTCTAAATCGAGTTAGAGCATGAGTCTCTATGTATAATATTTTGAAAGATATGAACAGAATTAAAGGAACATAACATTTTTAGAAATTCTTAATGATACAAAAAAATAAAGTAAACTTTAAGGCTCTATATCTCCGTGATTAAGGGCAGAAAGGATTTGACTGTTTATTGAGGAGTTGATTCTAAACCGATAGAGTTACAGTATGATTACATGTTTAATATTTTGTATGATATGGGTAGTATTAGGGGAACATAACATTTTTATAAATTCTTAATTATATGAAAAATTAAACTAAACTTAAGGCTCTATATTTCGGTGATTAATGATTTGAAAATTTGATAGTTTATTGAGAAATTATTCCTCATTTGAAATCGTTAAAGTATGAGGCTCTATGCTTAACAGTTTGAAAGATATGAGCTGAATTAGGGGATCATGACATTTTTAGAAATTCTTAATGATACAAAAAATTAAAGTAAAATTTAAGGCTCTATATCTCCGTGATTAAGGGCAGAAAGGATTTGACTGTTTATTCAGGAGTTGATTCCATATGTTTAATATTTTGTACGATATGAGCAGTATTAGGGGAACATAACATTTTTATATATTCTTAATGATATGAAAAACTAAACTAAACTTTCACGCTCTATATTTCGGTGATTAAGGGGATAAATGATTTGAAAATTTGATAATTTATTGAGAAATTATTCCTCATTTGAAATCGTTAAAGTATGAGACTCTATGCTTAACAGTTTGAATGATATGAGCAGAATTAGGGGAACATAACATTTTTAGAAATTCTTAATGATACAAAAAATTAAAGTAAACTTTAAAGCTCTATATCTCAGTGATTAAAGGCAGAAAGGATTCAAACATTTGATAGTTCATTGTATAATTGATTCTTAATCGATAGAGTTAGAGCATAAGTCTCTATGTTTAATATTTTCAAAGATAAGACCAAAATTAGGGGAACATAACATTTTTATAAATTCATAATGATATAAAAAATTAAACTACATTTTTTAGGCTCCATATTCCGGTGATTAAGGGAATAAATGATTTGAAAATTTGATAGTTTATTGAGAAGTTATTCCTCATTTGAAAGAGTTAAAGTATGAGGCTCTATGCTTAACAGTTTGAAAGATATGAGCAGAATTAGGGGAGCATGACATTTTTAGAAATTCTCAATGATAGAAAAAATGAAAGTAAACTTTAAAGTTCTGTACCTCAGTGATTATCGGCATAAAATATTTGAAAATTTGACAGTTTATTGAAGAATTGATTCTCAATCGACAGAGTTAGAGAATGAGCCTTTATGTTTAATATTTTCAATGATAAGAGCAAAATTAGGGAAACATGACATTTTTAAAAATTCTTAATGATACAAAAAAGTAAAATAAACTCTCAGGCTCGCTATCTGAGTAATTAAGGTCATAAAATATTTGAAAATTTCACAGTTTATTGAGGAATTGTTCCTGATTCGATAGAGTTAGTGCGACGCTTTATATTTAATAGTTTAAAAGAGAATATGGGAACATTTCCTATTAATTATGAATAATTTAAAAAATTAAAATAAATTTTAAGCCACTTTACCTCAGTAACTAAAAACGAAAAGGATAATAGTTTGAAAGATAAAACCAACATTTAGCGAAACAATTTTTAACTAATCAACTTAGTGGTCCTGTATCTCAATAATAAGCAACAAAAAAATTTGCTAGGAAGCTTTAATATTCAACTAAAAATAGCAATAATTCAAAAACATGTTTGTTTTTAAGAACGATAATATGCTATATTTAAAATAATGATGAAATTTATACTTTTCGACCGTTGATCCATCGTAAGCATAATATTTGATTATAATTGTCTTCCTATATGTATAAGTAAACATTATAACCAAGGGAATAAATATCATCAAAACAAAATTTTAAACGTTTTCTAATAGTAGAAATAACTACAATCCCAGCAAAATATACTTATTTTAAATTCATGTAACACCTTTTGGCATGCAATCGGAAGAAGTGAGGCTTTGATACCACTGCTCCTCATCAGTACAATCATATGCGTTTCAAATTTTTTCCATGTCCAGATTTCTATATAATATTTTAGTAAAATATTTTGTAGCGAATTATTTTTCTCTGAATCAGCAATATAATTTTATCACAAAAGGAATTGATGTTATTATATATGTTTATAAAATAATCAAAAAACAATCATCATTAGTCTGCTGCATGTCGAACCGATAACAAAATTTATACAGAATGTAACTTAAATAAGTACCGTAAATTGAAGGAATCTAACCTCGTTAGTTTGCAAGATACTTGTAGTGTAGAAGGAAAACACTTTTTTTAGATTATAGCTTCCTATATACATTTGTTTATCAATATCAATATTATGTCGACCCGATCGTTTGGCATCATGAACACCACTACCTGTTTATTGAAAATTACGAAAATTCTTCCTCAAAATAGTTCTCGATATAGGTCGATCGGGGTGTTTATTTTAACCTCTTAATGACCACTTTTTTTTCTATTCGCTTAAAACAATATTAGATGTATAAAATGTTTCAAATGGGTTGTATGAATATGCTTTCCAGATATGATCCACAAGACATTTAAACCAAAATAAATATTACATAACATAGATATGAAACTGACCCAAACAATTTATTTTCTTTGTAATACACAAATAAATTTGACACTTGCTACAAGAAAATAATGTTTTTAAACCACAATTGGGCATTTTACATTGTTGACGAGTTTCTTTTTCTAGAGGCAAATGTCATATTCGATCTCTCCTTACATCAAATAAGTAATATTGAAAAACAATAAATGCATAGGAATTTGTTGCTAAAAGAAGGCACTAAACGATCCTGCAAAAAATCATCCCTTATCTCATATTAATTGAAATGCATCGTATTTTAGACGCCATGGCCTGGAAACAAATTACCCTACTGATTTTAAAGCGATTTAGTCCATTTTTGGCCAGTAGTAGCCCAGCAACAAATTTCCCGAGTGTTTTTTAATTGAAATTCGGCATGTTTTATTAGCCATAGCCTAGCCTTAAATTTCAATTAAAAAGCATTCCGGAAATTTGTTGCTAGGCTATGGCTACTGAAACACATCGAATTTCAATTAAAAAACACTCTGGAAATTTGTTGTTGGGCTACTACTGGTCAAATATGAACTATATCGCTTTAAAATCAATAGGGCAATTTGTTGCTAGGCAATGGCGGTTAAAACAACGAATTTCAATTAAAAAACAGACGGGGAATTTGTTGCTGGGCTACTACTATCCAAATACGGACTATATTGCTTTAAAATCAGTTGGGCAATTTGTTGCTAGGCTGTGGCTACTAAAACACGATGAATTTCGATCAAAAAATTATCGATGAATTTGTTGCTGGTGTATTACTGTCCAAATAGGAACCATATCGCTTCAAAATCGGCCGGGCAATTTGTTGCTAGCCAACGGATACTAAAACACGATGAATTTCGATCAAAAAATACTCGAGGAATTTATTGCTGGTGTATTACTGACCAAATATGGACTATATCGCTTTAAAATCAACAGGATAATTTGTTGCTAGGTTATGGCTACTAAAACACGATGAATTTTAATTAAAAATCAGTCGGAGAATTTGTTGCACGGCTACTACAATCCAAATATGGACTATATTGCTTTAATATCAGTCAGTCAATATGTTGCTAGGCTGTGGCTACTAAAACACGATGAATTTCGATCAAAAAATACTCGAGAAATTTGTTGCTGGTGTATTACTGACCAAATATGGACTATATCGCTTTGAAATCAATAGGACAATTTGTTGCTAGATTATGGCTACTAAAACACGCTGAATTTCAATTACAAATTAGTCATAGCATTTGTTGCTGGGCTATTACTATCCAAATATAGACTATATTGCTTTAAAATCAGTCGGGAAATTTGTTGCTACGCTGTGGCTACTAAAACACGATGAATTTCGATCAAAAAATACTCGAGAAATTTGTTGCTGGTGTATTACTGACCAAATATGGACTATATCGCTTTAAAATCAATAGGACAATTTGTTGTTAGATTATGGCTACTAAAACACGCTGAATTTCAATTACAAATTAGTCATAGAATTTGTTGCTGGGCTACTACTATCCAAATATAGACTATATTGCTTTAAAATCAGTCGGGAAATTTCTTGCTACGCTGTGCCTACTAAAACACGATGAATTTCGATCAAAAAATACTCGAGAAATTTGTTGCTGGTGTATTACTGACCAAATATGGATGCATTTCCTTGAAGAGCTAGAAATTAGAAAACACTTAAAAGACCCACAATACGAGGTCGTTAATGAATAGATAAATCTAGGGAGTTCTCCAGTTTTTAACTATCTTTTTAAGTAGATAATAATTGTAAAAATCCGCAGATATATTTCTCCTGGTTTCTTCTATCTAAGTTTTAATATCTGTAATATCAAATTTTCTTCTTTTTTCTATTAAAATATATTAAGCCAATCACAGGGTAGGTCACTTCTTGGTCTAGGCAAAACTAATTATTAAACATCAGGTAGGCATTGTATAAAATGTAACTTCAGTCATTCTGACGATGATACTTAATAATATCGAAACAATTGTCAATTGATTTCTTAGAGTTTCTACCATTTTTTAATTCTATTATGGAGTCATTTAGATACAGTTAGTTTAATTTAAAAAAGGAATATGAGTAGATTCCACATAGAAGTGTCGAAACAGTAAATTTCTCTTCGTCACTGGTTAATTGAAAATATAATTGCCACTAACAGTGATATGAATGAATCCACGATCTACCCTGTATATAATATATTTAAGAAATAAATTTTATTTATATATAATTCGAAATCATCATGTTTCTAAATACCCGATGACCTTCACCATCAACAAATTTTAATTCTAAACTTGATATTTAATAACAACTTTCCGTTGTTTTTTTAACAATTAAAAATTAATATACAGTACGTCCCAATAATTTAAATCATTAAAAATATATCTGTCTCTAAGTTGATTGGAGTTTTGATTGATATTGTGGTCTCGGGAGTTTTTTAATATCTAGATGTTACAGATAGGGATTTTCTGAAAAGTTTGTATCTATGTTTACCTGACTTTATCACATATTTTTTGCTATAAACCGATATTTTTAACTAGTTACATATTTACATGTTGAGAATGGCTGAATGACAAACGTGTATATACCAAAAAAAATTAATATCTCTCTTCTATCGCTACTACCAATAAAATTTAAATAAGGAAAGTGGGATTATTTGTAACTTCTGAACTGGATGCCGTAGGATGTTTTTATGCACATTTTCGGAATCTACGAGGTCAAGTTAGTAGATTCGCCTTGAAATTTAACAGGAGACAAGAAATGTGTATTTGGAAATTTTGAAATTGAAAATCGCAAGTTTCGCTAATGATGAACGTATAAGATCTCGGTTAAAAATTCGTAGAGTCCATAATAATTGGAATTTTGATCTGAAATTTGAAACAGATACTCTCTGATAATGGACGAATATGGAAAAAAATCAACAAGTGCGTATGTATGAAAATATATATACAGGGTCATCGGTATTGAAAATAATCAATAATCAAGTCTTAGATTAGCATTTGGTGTAACCATGGTATGATGTTTTTGTATAATGTCAGTAAAAAATATATATACACTGTGTTATTTATAAAAAAATATAGAGTTCGTGAAAAATAATAACACATTTGAAAAGGTCGTTAAAAAATGAATTCAAGTGCACTTTTAATTTTCATAAATTCTGTCTGGTTTAATAAGAAAACTCATAATTATGTTTTCAAAAGTCGTACGCCATTTTTATATCACTTTGGAATACTAATGACCGGTGCCGATGTTGTCGAGTTGGTACTTGGTACTCAAAATTTAAACTTTTGTATGTAAAGGGTCGCGGTTCGCTCCTGCAGTGTGTCCGAAATGTTTTTTTTCATAATTTTTGTCCAAAAATAAATTTTAAGTAGAGATATTAAAATAAGACAATTTTTTTAGGTTACAAATTTACTAATTTAATTAAATGCTCAAATTATTTTCCGTTTGATGCTAAACAGTGTCCCAAACGATCATAAAAGTTCCGCCGTACATTATTAATAATAGTGCACTAATTTTCCGACGTTCTTTAATAATAATATTTTTCAATTCATTTTCTGT
Source organism: Galeruca laticollis (assembly GCA_963921935.1). Lineage (NCBI taxonomy): Eukaryota > Metazoa > Arthropoda > Insecta > Coleoptera > Chrysomelidae > Galeruca > Galeruca laticollis. The sequence continues at coordinate 232,951,216 of OY998175.1, forward strand.
CTCCGGTTCATATTCTGCTACCTTATTTTTTAGGAAACCCCATAAAAAGAAATCGGGGGATGCTAAATATGGAGATCTTGCCGGCGAATTTATTGTACCCCCTCGACCTATCCACGTATTTGGGAAAACAGTATCAAGGTATTCCCGTACTTCCCTACTGGAATGAGCCGGGTAACCATCATGTTGAAATCATACTGAAACATTTCTAGGTGCGGCATTTGCAATTTGGGGTCCTATTTCATTTTGAAGAAGATTCAAATATTCTTGGCCATTGAAGTTATTACTTAGGAATAATAGATCAATTATTTTATCACAAAATATGTCGGCCCATACGTTTACTTTTTTTTGTATTGGGTATGAGACCCATTTATTTTACATGCATTTACTGTATCCCAATACCTTTGATTTTGTTTGTTAATTTTTCTCTTTATACTAGACTCGTCGGTAAAACAGATGTATCTTTAAAAATGCCTATTTCGGTTGGCTTTGTCTATCATAATTTCGCAAAAAACTTGTCTATTAAAATAGTCTTGCTCAAAAAGTTCTTGCACATCATGAAGTTTGTAAGCTTTGAAGCCGTTTTTTCTTAGAACACTGTGTACTTTAAAAATACTAACATTTAAATCTCGTGCCACGCGTCTAATGCTGGTCCTAGGGTTTTCGACAAGAGCCAACAAAATGAACAGGTCAATCTTCATTAATGTTGTTCGATTTCTTCGTCGGTGTTCCGGTTTTAGGCACAACGTTGTTTCAAATTGTTAATAATTTGATGTATCCTGTGATGCGGTATATCAGTCTGACCATTGGACATATTAAATGAAAATTGTTTAATATCGCTACTACTGTGACCGCCATAATACATACGAACAATTTGCACAGTTTCTTCACGAGTAAGCATTTTACAACGAGAAGAAAAATAAATAATAACTAACTGATAAGAATTAAAAACTATAAACAATAAAATAAATTAAATAATGGGAAAACACGAATAATTTTAAATGAAATTATAACTATTATAATGTATTAAAAAATGAATCTAAACTTAAAACAACAAATGAACTTACAAAAATATCGACAAATGAAACAAGAAATTACTACACTAAAATAAAAAATCTAATCGCTTCAAAAATACTTATTCGTTCCAAGGATTACAAATTGTCAAGAATGAAAATGACATTATTTGGAAGGCTACCTCCTAGATTTTGCTTTTTAATATTGATACTAAATTGTCAGAACTTTTCTTTAAATAAATGAATTTTTGAAACAAATAACTGCTTTATTTCAAAATTAATGTTTTTCAGATAAAAATTGTAAAAAAGAACTAAAAACAAAAAGCTTGGTCACAGCGTGGGATCCCGATCCCGTTTGTTTGTATTCGAAAGTGATATAAAAATGACGTACGACTTTTAAAAACATAATTATGCATTCTCTTATTAAACCAGACCGAATTTAAGAAAATTAAAGCTGCTCTTGAATTTAATTCTTAACGACCTTTTCAAGTCTGTTATTATTTTTCACGAACGCTACTTGGTAAAAAAGTTATCTCGCGTTCGACAGTTTTGTACAGGAATACCCTATGTCGCATTTTATAAATAACACAATGTATATAAAAATGTCAAAAAGGTTGAATAGTTGAATTTTATGTTCGATATAATCTCAGGTAGCTGTTATTTTTATTAAAAAAGTTTTTGTATCGTCTGAGTTTGTATTACTGTGCACCTGTTATCCAACAGGTTGTTACGGGCTGATCTTGCAACTCACCCCGCAACACTTTAATTATACTTTTTTGTTAATAAATTTTATAATATTTAGAATTCCTAGGTACCTTTTTGTTGACATTATCAATCACATCGGTCATGTAAATTTAAGAAACCCAAAGATTCCCTTTAAATTACCTGTTCCCTACCTACATTCTCCGCTGACAAGCTTACTTTGAGAGTGCATTGATAGATCAATGTAGTCTCAATCGAATTGTATTTGATAAATATCAGTTTGACTTTTTAATATATTATCAAGGAGTCTGCTTGCTGTCAGGGAGATTGTACGTAGGATCTGTCAAAATAATATTTGAGTAGAATACGAAGGAGTTAATTAAGTTTTGGCTAATTTTGTTGGGGAATCAGGTAAGTTGAAATAAATGATTCAAAGCTATGTCTCGAGCTTGGGTTTATGTTATCTCAAATGTGATGTTCTCTATTAGGTGTCGAAGTAAAATTGTGGAAAGAGTAAAAGCGCAATTGAATTTGTAGAGTGGAAAAAAAGGAGTTTAGAGAGAATAGGATAGGAACCCTCTAACGGAGGTAATGTAAACGTGATGGATGTGATTGGTAAGTCATTTTAATTATTTACAACATTGTAGGGTCTCAGTCAGGGGACACCAAGAGAATAAGTATAGCCTCTCCGCCTACGTTAGTGGCATTATTTTGAAACCAGATTTTCGAAAACTTATGTTGGAGGCGAACAGACCCCTTTGGTAGTACCGTAGTAAAGTAGTTAATAATAGGATTAAGCATTATATTTTCTTTTGTAAGCGGATCCGTGACGTCACAGTAGCGCATTTTAATTATGTATATTTCCTTCCGTTTTGGTGAAGAAGTTTTTTGTATATAGTCTCTTTTTTGTGTAAATAGTAATATAGAATTTTCATTGTAATACCTAACATCTTATATATTGTCTGCTCCATCCTGACCATCGTGGTGGTCTACTAGTTAGGGCTGGCTCATTAAAATTTAACTGGTGGCGCCCATTTTTAACAACTAAATAAAATAGGAATTTTCGCATACCCACCCCCGACCGAACTGAGCTTGGGCATGGAGCTAGCGAGTAGACAATAATAAATAACAAGGTTATGGGCCTAGAGTTCGTGTAAAGAATAATACATAGTAAATTTTTTATCGAGCTCCTGGGAAAACCGTTGCAAAAAAATATGGCGGGTGAATCAAATATGGCGGAGAAGGACGAGAAAGCTATTCAGAATGGAAATTTCAAGTGACTGCTTTATTAAAACTAGATGGATTGTGGAATTGCATTTCTAGACAAGTAGAAGTAACATTGTCAGATGAAGATAGTGTGGCAATTGCACGACGTGAAGAAAAGGCGTTGTCAAAAATAATATTATCATTAGATGAATCAACGTACCCACACGTAATGCAATCCAACACCGCAAGTCAGGCATGGACAGCACTTGAAAAAGCTTTTGAAGATAAAGGGTTACATCGAAGGTTGAGATTATTGAGAAGTTTATGCTCAATAAAACTTGAAAAATTTGATAACATGGAAGATTATGTGAATCAAATAATGGGCCTCTCCCAGCAACTAATGTCAATTGGAAAACCCATTGATGACGAATTTCTTGGTGTAATAATGTTACAAGGGCTCACTGAAGATTATGAACCCATGGTAATGGTGCTTGAAAATTATCCATGTTCACTCATAATATCGAGATAGTTTTGTGATTCTTTAGTATTTGATAATAGATCTAAGTTAATATCCCCTATAATTATACTGTAGTCACCCGGTTTGTTTTTTTGACTTAGGAAAGAATGTAATTCATCAACAAACTCATCCACTAAAGTAGATGGCGACCTATATAAAGCATTTATGATAAAAACTTTATCGTGTAAATGTATTTTCACTTGTAAAAGAAAACTGTTATTAAAACGAATTGTTTCATGAGAGTCATAAATATTGGATTTTACAAATACAACAACACCGTCATTTTGATTTAGATCTCCGTGGTTATAAATTGTCTTATATCCTGGAATGTTAAAGATGGTGACATCAGGGACACGCCAGGTCTCTGTGAAAACTATACAATCAAAAGTGATATCTATGTCTTCCAGTAGCAATGTGAATTCGTTAAAATTGCGATTAATGCTACTTATGTTGTTATGAATTATGTTGAAGGTTTTAGATGAATAGTTAACTTCTAGAACACTTTTGGCTTCTTCAGTGTTAAGATGAAAATTTTCAATTGTTTTAATAGAGAAATCTCTAATATATTGATCCATCCTATATATTTGCGATTAAAATAAACAATTTCTATTCTGAATCAAATGTAAAGGGTTTTTCTTATATCCTAATTGACAAAACAGTTAAAAGACAATGTAAAAACACTGGTGATTAAATTATTATTTAAAAAATAACTAAAACTAGATGGACAACTTTTAATAATATTAGTAGTCCAGGCAGTGAGGCTTAAAAAAGTTTAATACTTACCTTTCTTGGTCTACTTCGTAGAGTTTTTCCGGGTTACACGGGTTTCAGCTTGTTGTATATTTTTTCTGCCAGTAGGGGGGGTGTTTTCAGTGAGTGTTGCAGGAATGTTGATATTTTTTATGCTTTTACCTTGGGTTATAGCTGATCCTTTGAATTTTTTGATTTGAGCGGCTGCAGTTTGAGATAGAACACTTGTTTTTATTTCAGCTTTAGTTTCGTTTCCGTGTTGCTCTTCATCTATTTCGTCAGGTTTGGTTGTTGGTGTAGGTGGGGCAGAATTATATTTTTGTGGAAGGTCGTATTCAAGCTCAGCTATTGGTTCTTCGTTATGTGTACTTTCTAACTCTTCAGCGGTGTAAGGTACTCCATCTACGTACATTTTGAAATTTTTTATGTATGCCGTATGTTGTTTACTCCTGGCCTTTTTAAGATGTTCAACCAGTATTCTATTAGATGCTTGATCTTCTGGTCGCAGGTCACTTGAAATAGATATTCCACTACCTTTAAGCTTTTTCAAATTTTGGAGAATTCTCTGTTTGGTCAGATAAGATACAAACTCAAGGATTACAGTACCTTTTTGCCCAATAGTAAATAAGTTATTTATATCTCTTTCTTCCAAGTCGCATCCGAAAATTTGATTCAATTTCTCAATCGTTACTGCAATCAAATTGTTTTTGTTAGCATTTATTCCGAAAATTACAATATTATTTCGTTTATTTGATCTTTCAATATATGTAATTCTATTTTCAATTTTTTGACAGCGCTTTTCAATATCTTCTATTTGTTTATTTATATTATTGTTCAGATGTTGTATATCTTTCCTTATTTCAGCGGAATTGTTCTTTATTAGTTTTTCCAATTTTACTAGCAAATCTTGATTAGTTAGTTGGTTCATATTTATATTTTCCACCTGTTCACTGGACTACGAGTTCGATATATGTACATATGCGAAGAAAGTAACTATTTTATTATTATTTTTATCTTCAAAGCTTTATTCATGGAATGTTTTCATAATTTTTCTAGCATGGTTTTTTACTTAGATTGTATAAACTTGAAGAATTGGGCTTAAATTTCTGTGCAGACCAATATACATTTTTATGCTAATACTACGGTATTTACCTCATTTATCGTTTACTTTATCACATTATCACACACACACCAACCTTCATTGATTGATAGTAATAAACTCTTTGTTAGTGGTACTGGTAAAAGTATTGTGAAACTAAAACACGATGGAACTGAATTAATATTGTTGAAATTAAGTATGTTCCAGATCTTTCAGTGAATCTTCTGTCAGTAAACTCGATGGTGTCCAAAGGTTACAGTGTATGTTTTGACGCTGAAGGTTTTAAAATTATTGAACAGGAGAAGTGTTCTATTAAGGGAGAACCCATAGCAACAGCTAGTAATATTGATGGGTTGTATAAACTGGACATTTTTTCAGAGCAGGTAAACATAGCGACAGCAACTACTTCTCATACGCTATGGCACAAGCGATTAGGCCATCTCAATCACTATAGTATGAGTCTACTAAAAACAAGTCTAGCAACAGGAATGGTATACGAAGAAAATAATGTTCCTGAACAGTGTGAAAGTTGAATTAAAGGAAAACATTCAAGAAAACCATTTCCTTACAGAAAGAATAAAGAAGTTGTTAAAAATAAACTTGACCTAATTCATTCTGATTTAGTTGAACCATTGGAAGTAGAATCATGGGGAGGTAAAAGATATATTTTTTCTCTCATTGAAGACCATACAAGAAAAATATTTTGTTATTTTCTTAAATCGAAAAATGAAGTTCCTGCTATTTCCAAAGAATTTTGTTTTATGGTAGAAAATCAAACTGAACGAAAAATAAAAGTACTCAGGACTGATAATGGGGGTGAATATTGCAATAAAACGTTAGATGTTTTTATCAAAGATAAAGGAATCAAGCATGAGCTAACTGTACCCCATAGTCCTGAACAGAATGGTGTGACAGAGAGGTACAATCGTTCAATTCTAGAAAAGGTACGTTCCTTGCTTATTGAATCAAATAGCCAGAAACAAATGTGGGCAGAAGCAACAAACACCGCAATTTATCTTTTAAACCGTTCACCTACGAAGAAAATACGCGGTGCAACGCCAGAGGAAAAGTGTACTGGAAAGAAGGTAGATCTTAGCCATCTTAAAGTGTTTGGATGTAGTGCCTATGTCCATATATAAGATATAAAAAGGAGAAAACTAGATGAAACGAGTGAAGAGTATATTTTCGTTGGATATTCTGAAGACAGTATTGGATATAGATTGTTGGACCTCGACAATCACAATCTAAAAATAGCCAGAGATGTTGTGTTTCTAGAAGAAAAATTTCTAGAAAGATTGCACCCTCCTACGTTAAGCATTTCCTTTCCACTCAGTGTCAGTACTGAGGATGAATCAATCAAGATAATCAGTTCAACCTTAGTGGATGAAAATTCCAGTTTATCACCTTCAGAATCTGGTGAATATATATATATATATATATATATATATATATATATATATATATATATATATATATTTATATATATATATATACCAAAAAGATTAATTAGTTGAATTTTATGTTCGATATAATTTCAAGTAGCTGTTATTTTTATTAAAAGTTTTTATATCGTCTGAGTTTGTATTACTGTGCACCTGTTATCCAATAATCGGGAACTGACGATATGTCAAAAATATATGCAAATACGGCATTATTCAAAGTTCAACTATCTGTATGCCAAACTGAATCTCCTACAGAGTTTTTATGCGGATTTTCGAAGTCTACGATATGGAATTACTACTTTGAGACATGAAATACGATATAAGTGGGACATATCGTAGAGAAGGTCATTTTAGGTGCCGCATCTTGTTTATATTGTACTAAACATCGCTTATAATCGTATCGACAACCTGTATCAATAAGACCCGTCCAAAAATTTTGTTAAATCAAGGTTAATATATACAAATAACTGCAAATTTCATCAAGGTTTCTTATGTTCTATGAAAACATGAAATACTAATTAAATTTTTATTACTGGTTCTGTCGGTATAATGACGATAATGATGTATAATTATTTTCTACAATTTATTTTCTTATACCTATTAAATAATGATGTATTTACAAAATGAGTTAAACGGAAGCATGACTTGCACAAGCGGCATTGGTGACCATATTCATCAACGATATCTTCCCAAATAAACGGATTCGACGATTAGGAAGTGAAGGAGTGGTCAGCTGGATCACCAGACTTCGCACCGGGGGATTTTTCATGATTTTTTTCAGCGGCCCCATCTACTACATTGTCAAATTGAATATGACGTTTTTGGAGCTTCTTTATGATTCAAAAAATCAAAATAAGCTTTGAGGTCCTGTATTTCCGTTAAAAATTTGTTTCTGAACCGATTCGTTTAGAGTATGAATCTCTATGTATGATAGTTTCAAAGATATAAGTAAAATTTAAATAAAATTAAGGGAGCATGTCATTTTTAGAATTCTAAATGATTCAAAAAATTAAAGTAAATTTTGAGGTTTTGTATCTCGATAATTAAGATAAGAAAAAATATGAAATTTTGACAGTTTATTAAGGAATTCTTACTGATTCTATTGAGGTAGAGTATGAGTCGCTATGTTTAATCATTTGTAAGATGTGACCAAAATTAGGGGAACATGACTTTTTGGAAATTAATAATAATTCCTAAAATTACAGCCAATGTTGAGGCTATCTATCTCGGTAATTAAGGGGAGAAAAAATGTGAAATTTCGAAAGTTTATTAAAAATTTGTTTCTGAACCGATTGGTTTAGAAAATGAGTCTCTATGTTTGGTAGTTTGAAAGATATAAATAAAATTAAGGGAGTATATCATGTTTAGAATTCCTCATGATTCAAAAAATAAAAGTAAATTCTGAGAACTTGTATCTCGATAATTAAGATTATAAACAATATAAAATGTTGACAGTTCATTAAGGAATTGTTTCGGAATCTATTGAGTTAGAGCAGTGGTCGCCAACCTCTCAATGTGTTGAGCTACTTTGTTAATTTTGGAATAAACAGCGAGCTACCCACACGGAAGCCACGTAACGCAACGTAAATGAAATAATCCACAGTTAATTTATCATTATATGTATTTATTTTACTATTTAACTGGTAATACATAGGTACTAATAATAAATTAATAACAAAATAACTAATATTACTAGTACGTACTTGTTCATAGCTATATTCCTACCTACCAAACGAAGGTGTTTGAAAAATAAACACAAACTTTTATCCAGCCACAACTGCAAGTCACGTAAGATTTAAAAATAGTTAATAATAACAACAAAAAAGTAACGCACTATTATGAACATAAACATTGAAAAATAAAAAAGCCCGTTCAATGAGAAGGCTGGCACTCAGACACATCGATAATTTTTTTAATGTTTGCAGTATAATTTGATACAGCCATTCGAATACCATTATCCAAATGTTCATCTGTAAGTCGATTGCGATATTTGTTCTTAATAAACTTCATATTGGAAAAAGAAGATTCACTTTCAAGGCAACACGGCATAGAACTGAATATTTGTCTTTACTTACAATAGGCCAGATACATTTGGTACTTCCATTTCTATTGCAGCGATGTCTTCGCCAAAGTTCTGCATTACACAAGTTGCAAACTGCTGGGTATCAATTTCCATAAAGAGTGAAACAACAAACTGCGCTACTAAAGCCATTTCGTTGAAATCCTTAAAACGATTTTTGAAGTTATTCTTCAGGGTAGAAACTATTTCTACATGATATTTGCTGTCATAGGGTTCTAATGGATTTTGAGATATTTTTTCTGAAAGAGTAGGAAAATGCTTGGCATCGCTGTTAATTAGGTTTTGTTCCCAAAACTCCAGCTTTTTGATAAATGCTTTTATATCAGAAATCATTTCCGCTAGTTCTTTGTTTCTCCCCTGAAGTTGCAAATTAAGTTCGTTCAATTTCTCTGTAATGTCCACGAGAAAACCAAAATCTCTAAGCCAGATTGAATTTTCTAGTTCCGGAGTCGGTTCATCGCGTTGTTTGAAAAATTGAACTATGCCAGATAGGACATCATTAAAACGTTTCAGCACCCGTCCTCTACTTAACCAACGGAATTCAGAGTGAAGGAGTAGGTCACCGTATTGACAGTCAACTTCATCGGCCAAGGTTTTGAATAATCTTCTTTGTAACGCTTGAGCTCTAATCTTGTTCACAATTTTTACCACCAGTTTCATAACGTTGTTTAGTTTCAGGAAATTTCCACATAATGCTTGCTGATGGATAATGCAGTGGTAGCAGAGAAATCGCGGAAAAGTTTCATCTTTACGACATAACGCCACCAGACCCTTATCACAACCCACCATATCTGGAGCGCCATCGGTTTTCAAGCCTACCATTTTCGATATTGAAATTTTCTCGGGAAAAATAATATTTTTTAAATGAGAAAACAACTCCTGTCCAGTAGTGTGTCCTTTCAGTGGAATAAACTTCAAAATATCTTCTTTAATCGTAAAATCACTAAAAACCATCCTGACGAGCACGGTCATCTGGGCAGTGTCAACGACATCTGTTGATTCATCGAGTTGAAGTGAAAAATAAACACAGTTATCTAAGTCAGTTCTTAACTGTAAAAAAATATCATTGCTCATTACTTCTACACGTCTAATCACTGTATTAGCAGAAAGTTGCATAGATTTTATAGCTGAAACTATCTCGTGTTTATTTCTAAAGTTGGCAATAACGAATCAGCAGCTTCTAAAAACGCCTGTTTTATCATTTCCCCGTCTTCATAAGGTTTCTTTTTTGTGCAATTATCTGGGACACACGGTACGATGCTTCAGTTGCAGCCTTATTTTTGTCGACTGTTTCAGTTTCTACTTTCTGGCGGCAGAATGTAGTGGGAATGATTTTTCAAAATTAGAATGTACAGTTTTATGATGTCTCTCAATATTTCCTTTCTTAGCAACGGAGACTGAAGTATTACATAACAAACACACATTTTTATCTTTAACTTCTGTAAAAAACTATTGTTCTTCTAATTCCGAATGAAAGTGGTATGTCTTTACCTTCTTACAACTGCTTGCGATAATATTATTTTTTGTTGTTCTCTACTAACCCAACCGTTGGACGTTGGTTACACGTTCAGTTTTAAACTAAGCGCAATATCGCCACGCCGTGCGTATTTTTCCCGTTCAAAGCAATCCTGATCGTTCTCGAACACTAAAGCGCTGGTCCGGCTGGTCGGTTCTAGCCGATTCTAGCTTGATGACGTCAGCGGCAGATCGCTCACCGCAACGTTGCCGCTGTTTATGTTTAATATTATGACAATTAGATTGATTTGTGGAATTTTCGGAAGCTTCTCTGATTTTTGCCGTTTGTACTTTTTAAATTAAAATCGTTGTAAGAGCTACCAGAATTGCCTCCGCGAGCTACCGGTAGCTCGCGATCGACAGGTTGGCGACCACTGAGTTAGAGTATGAGTCGCTTTGTTTAATAATTTGAGAGATGTGACCATAATTAGGGGAACATGACTTTTTGGAAATTATTAATAATTCCAAAAATTACAGCCAACGTTGAGGCCATCTATCTCGGTAATTAAGGGGAGAAAAAATGTGAAATTTTGAAAGTTTATTAAAAATTTGTTTCTGAACCGATTGGTTTAGAAAATGAGTCTCTATATTTGGTAGTTTGAAATATATAAATAAAATTACGAGAGTATGTCATGTTTAGAATTCTTAATGATTCAAAAAATTAAAGTAAATTCTGAGGCCTTGTATCTCGATAATTAAGATTAGAAAAAATATGAAATTTCGACAGTTTACTAAGAAATTCTTTCTGAATCTATTGAGTCAGATTATGAGTCGCTATGTTTAATAATTTGAGAGATGTGATCAAAATTAGGGGAACATGACTTTTTGGAAATTATTATTAATTTAAAAAATTGCAGCCAACTTTGAGGCCATTTGTCTCGGTAATTGAGGGCAGAAAAAATGTCAAATTTTGAGAGTTTATTAACTAATTCATAATGAATCTATTGAATTAGAGTACAAGTCGGTATGTTTGATACTTTGAAAGATATGTGTAAAATTAAGGTAACACGATATTATTGAAAAGTAATAAGAACTCGAAAAATTAAAGCCAGATTTGAGGCTCTATATCTAGGTAATTGAGTAAAAAAATGTGAAATTTTAACAATTTATTAATGAATTAGTGTTTTAAATGAAACTTACTGTTTCTAGTTAATTACCCAGTATATAATATACTGTGAAGTTAACAAGAAACAGTAAGTTTCATTTAAAACACTAATATGAGTAGATTCCACAAAGTAAGGGTCGAGACAGTTAATTTCATTTTATTAATGAATTGTTTCTGTATCTATTGAGTTAGAGTATAAATGAAAAATATGAGGAAAATTAGGGAAGCAGTCATTTTTAGAATTCTTAATGATTCAATAAATTGAAGTTAACTTCGAGGCCCTGTATCTCGGTAAATTATGGCAAAGAAATGTCAAATTTTGAAAGTTTCTTAAGGAATTGTTTGTAAATCTATTGAGTTGGAGTATGAGTATCTATGTTTGATAGTTTGAGAGATATCAGTAAAATTAGGGTAACATGATATTATTGAAAAGTACTAAGAACTCGAAAAATTAAAGCCAACTTTGAGGCCCTATACCTAGGTAATTGAAGGAAAACATTTTAAAAGTTTGACAGTTTCTTAAGGAATTGTTTCTGAATCTATTCAGTTAGAGTATGAGTCTCTATGTTTGATAGTTTGAGAGATATCAGTAAAATTAGGGTAACATGATATTATTGAAAAGTAATAAGAACTCGAAAAATTAAAGCCAACTTTGAGGCCCTATACCTAGGTAATTGAAGGAAAACAATCTAAAATTTTGACAGTTTCTTAAGGAATTGTTTCTGAATCTATTCAGTTAGAGTATGAGTCTCTATGTTTGATAGTTTGAGAGATATCAGTAAAATTAGGGTAACATGATATTATTGAAAAGTAATAAGAACTCGAAAAATTAAAGCCAACTTTGAGGCCCTATACCTAGGTAATTGAAGGAAAACATTTTAAAATTTTGACAGTTTCTTAAGGAATTGTATCTGAATCTATTGAGTTAGAGTATGAGTCTCTATGTTTGATAGCTTGAGAGATATCAGTAAAATTAGGGTAACATGATATTATTGAAAAGTAATAAGAGCTCGAAAAATTAAAGCCAACTTTGAGGCCCTATACCTAGGTAATTGAAGGAAAACATTTTAAAAGTTTGACAGTTTCTTAAGGAATTGTTTCTGAATCTATTGAGTTAGAGTATGAGTCTCTATGTTTGATAGTTTGAGAGATATCAGTAAAATTAGGGTAACATGATATTATTGAAAAGTAATAAGAACTCGAAAAATTGAAGCCAACTTTGAGGCCCTATACCTAGGTAATTGAAGGAAAATATTTTAAAAGTTTGACAGTTTCTTAAGGAATTGTTTCTGAATCTATTCAGTTAGAGTATGAGTCTCTATGTTTGATGGTTTGAGAGATATCAGTAAAATTAGGGTAACATGATATTATTGAAAAGTAATAAGAACTCGAAAAATTAAAGCCAACTTTGAGGCCCTATACCTAGGTAATTGAAGGAAAACAATCTAAAATTTTGACACTTTCTTAAGGAATTGTTTCTGAATCTATTCAGTTAGAGTATGAGTCTCTATGTTTGATAGTTTAGAGATATAAGTAAAATTAGGGTAACATGATATTATTGAAAAGTAATAAGAACTCGAAAAATTAAAGCCAACTTTAAGGCCCTATACCTAGGTAATTGAAGGCAAACATTTTAAACTTGTGACAGTTTCTTAAGGAATTGTTTCTGAATCTATTCAGTTAGAGTATGAGTCTCTATGTTTGATAGTTTGAGAGATATCAGTAAAATTGGGGTAACATGATATTATTGAAAAGTAATAAGAACTCGAAAAATTAAAGCCAACTTTGAGGCCCTATACCTAGGTAATTGAAGGAAAACAGTTTAAAATTTTGACAGTTCCTCACGGAATTGTTCCTGAATCTATTGAGTTAGAGTATGAGTCTCTATGTTTGATAGCTTGAGAGATATCAGTAAAATTAGGGTAACATGATATTATTGAAAAGTAATAAGAACTCGAAAAATTAAAGCTAACTTTGAGGCCCTATACCTAGGTAATTGTAGGAAAACATTTTAAAATTTTGACGGTTTCTTAAGGAATTGTTTCTGAATCTATTGAGTTAGAGTATGAGTCTCTATGTTTGATAGTTTGAGAGATATCAGTAAAATTAGGGTAACATGATATTATTGAAAAGTAATAGGAACTCGAAAAATTAAAGCCAACTTTGAGGCCATATAATACCTAGGTAATTGAAGGAAAACATTTTAAAATTTTGACAGTTTCTTAAGGAATTGTTTCTGAATCTATTGAGTTAGAGTACGAGTCTCTATGTTTGATAGTTTGAAAGATATCAGTAAAATTAAGGGAGCATGTAATTTTTAGAATTCTTAATTATTCATATAATTAAAGTAAATTTTGAGGCTCCGTATCTTAGTAATTAAGAGGAGAAAACATGTAATATTTTGACAGTTTGTTAAGAAATTGATTCAAAATCTATTGTGCTAGAGAATGAGTCTCTGTGTTTGATAGTTTAAAAGATAAGAGTAATATTAAGGAAACATGTCCCTAACAATTCAAAGAATTAAAGTAAACTTCGAGGTCCTGTATATCAGTTAAGAAAAGCAAAAATAATGTGAAATTTTGATAATTTGTTAAGGAATTAGTTTTTAATCTATAGAGTTGAAGTATGAGTCTCTATATATGATAGTTTGAAAAATACGATCAAAATTAGGGAAACATGACTTTTTTTAAATTATTAATAATTTCAAAAATAGCAGCCAACATCGAGGCACTCTATCTCGGTAATTAAGAGAAGAAAAAATGTAAAATGTTGAAAATTTATTAAGAAATTGTTTCTGAATCGATGTAGTAGAAATTTCTGTGTGACAGTTTAAAAGATTAAGGGAGCACGACACTTTTTTTAATAACAGTATACTCCAAACAATATTCTAATTATTCTATTCACTTCTAGGCAAATTACTGTAGAACATTTTTGGTATTGTTTGCAATATTGTTTGTAACGAATAAACAAATTTTTCGCATAATGATCTAAACGTAATTACACATTTTATAATTACAGTGTTGTTTCCAGTAATAACATCACAGATCCGGCATTAACTAACAAATGCCATTGTAATAAATTTGTTGTCGATCTTTTAAATCTATTAGATGGCATAGATACACTCGATACAAGTTACAAAGAAGTAATAATACTGCAATAATTAATTATTTTATTCGTTATTCATCAATTTTATTCATTTAATATGTTTAGAGACTCTTTTTTAATTATTATTTAGCTCGAGATTGTGTTTTTGTCATTTTTATCATCAAAATGGCAAATGTTCATAAACACCTTTTAAAAATTCAAATATCAGAATATTAACCAATGTATTATAGCAATGTTACTTTTCTCAATTTACTAATTCTTCAAAATGGATATAAAAATTTCCGAAAACTTCAAAAATCACAAAGAATAGTTTTATTTTTTAACCTTGCCGTTTCCCCAATATTTTTGGTTTTATAGATTTGTATATAGGATAAACTTTTTCCTTTGGGGAATGCGGCAGTTTGAGAAAGAAAACTCTGTTTAGTTAATTCTGAGCTTTCGGTAATTTATTTTTACCATTTTCAATGAATACTATATATATTTGTGAACAGCCTCAATGAGGTCATTTCATGGGTATGAATTAACAAGTGAAATCGTACCAGAAGGATTAAGAATAACATATATTTTTCTATGATAACGATATTTATCTAAAAAAGTTATAAATATCTTCAAAAACTAGATTTAAAAAGTTTATTAGATTTAAATAAACCTCTC
The DNA here is from genome assembly GCA_963921935.1 of Galeruca laticollis. Lineage (NCBI taxonomy): Eukaryota > Metazoa > Arthropoda > Insecta > Coleoptera > Chrysomelidae > Galeruca > Galeruca laticollis. The sequence continues at coordinate 232,966,401 of OY998175.1, forward strand.
TAAGTCGACCAATGGCAGAAGCCCTTATTGTCAAATTGAAAGTCGTTCTGTTGACAAATCCTACTTGACTATCCAAGTTGATTAAGACAAAGTGACATGCGACTAGAAGAATTTGACTATTAACATCAATATCCACAGTTACGTTTATGCTTTCGCAGAGAACAGTTCGCTTCGAAATAAATAAACGCCGATATAAAGTCAAAGTGATTATTGAAACTAGTTTTTATAGAAATAGAAAGTTATAAAAACTATATTGTCAGTGAAATCGTGATAAAATAACAAAGGCATATGAGTGATAATAGCGGGGGAGAACCCCCCGATAATATACACAAAAATGTAAAAGATCCTTCGCCTTGATATCCCAATCCTTTAGGACTTATTATGGACATCGACGCAATCCTAAGAGATACGAATGCTCGCCAACAGAATGAACAGGGAAGTATTACATCAGTTACAACACATTTACAAAATAATACAAATACAAACGAATCTAATAGTACAAGTGAAAATAATGTAAACATTAAACAGCAAAAAACTAGACCCTCATTAACTTATCAATCTAATGATATGGGCCCATTCCATATCTATGTAGAGCATAAAAACGATAATTTTAAAGGCAAATTAAACCCGATTAAGGTTGGAGAAATCATTCTTCAAAACCATTTAGATATAAACAATCAGATAAAACAAATACAATCAATAGGTAAAAACAGAGTCCGTATAATATTTAAAGACAGTAAAAGTGCAAATATAGTTCTAAATTCAGAATTTTTAAAACAGAATAATTTAAATGCCTACATACCAAAATTTTTGAAATTTAGACTGGGAGTAATAAAACGTATAGAGGCTGATTTATCAGAATCATTTCTAAAAGACCGCATTATGGCATACGATTTTCATAACAAATTTGAAGTAGATTTCGTAAAACGTATAAATTAAAAAAGAAAATATAATTGAGTTAGAGCCTACCACCACAATAATAGTATCTTTCAGACTCTACCAAAATATATGGAAATTAATAAAGTTTTATACGAGGTAGAAACGTACACAAAAAAAGTATTGCTATGCTATAACTGTTTCCGGTACGGGCATTTAGGACGTCAATGCAGGAATAAAGAAAGGTGTATGAAATGCGGAGAAAATCATAAAACCGACGAATGTAAAAGCCCTGAAAAAAAATGTCTAATTTGTAAAGGAGATCATTATGTAAATGATTTCAAACAGTGTCCAAAATATACTAGACAAAAAGAGATTAAAAACTATATGGCTAATAGTAATTCATCATATAACGATGCCAACAAGGCAATCCCAAGGACGACGTATGCCAGCGTGGCCTCTTCCTACCACACTCATCAAACACAGCCTACAACCACCAATTCTAACCCTACATATCCAACCCATTATTCATTCCGAACCCAGCACTTAGATCACCAAGAAGTACACACTACACCTTCGCAAACAAGATACACCCACAAAAAACCACATTCACCACAACCATTTACACAATTACCGAAAAAAAGGACACGAGTAACCGGACAAGATAACTCCACAATTGAAGCTCACAGAGCAATAGTTTCCCCAATAACATTACCTCAAAATGTTGGAGGAGTATTAAACTCTCCTTTTTACTTGAAAAATAATAATATAAATTTAAAAATAAATGAAGAAACGAAAGAATATATGCTTAGTACAATATTAGGTATTGTAGTAGAAATAATAAAAACATTTAATAAAAATAATGAAATAGAATTTCAAGAAGAAGACATAATAAGACTAGTTCAACAAAACATAGTAAATTTAGAACAAACATTCACAAAAACTGATGGAAATATTTAATATATTACAGTGGAATAGTAGATCAGCCATAGCAAATAAATGCAACTTAGAAAACCTACTACTTAAACAAAAGATTAGTATAGCCCTACTATCAGAAACATGGTTCAAACCAGGTACTTATGTTAATTTTACAGGTTATAACAATGTTAGACAAGATAGATACGATGGGAAAGGAGGAGTAGCAATCCTCCTAAAAAACAACATAAACTATACTATAACAGATTTCATTTGTACGGAAAAAATCGAAAAAATAGGTGTCACAATTAAATTATACAATAATACTAAACTAACTATTGTATCAATATACATTAGACCAGCAACAAAAATAACATTAAATGAATGGAATAACTTTTTTGAAAATATACCACAACCTTATATTGTAGGTGGAGATTTCAACGCCCACCATTTAGCCTGGGGATTTATTAACACTGATAGGTACGGTAAAACACTGTTAGACAGCCTAGAGCAAAATAATTTAGTATTTTTAAACGATGGTAGCATGACGTGTATAAATAATTATAATCAAAATCATAGCGCCATCGACTTAACTATTTGCAGTCCTAACATACACCATATTTTTGAATGGCTGACGTTATCAGACACACACGGATCAAATCACATACCGATTGTAGTAAAATGTCAAACAAATTTAAAATTAGTATCACAAACAAATTATAAAAGGTGGAACATAAAGAAAGCAAACTGGGATAGATATCTCTCAGAATGTCTTAACAAAAACAATAACAATACTAATTTCATTAATAATAATTCATATGAACAAATAACACATGTTATAAACCAAGCTGCAGAAGAATCTATACCTAAGTACATAAAAAATAAAAATATCAAAGTAAAAGGAAAACCGTGGTGGAATGAACAATGTGATCTAGTAGTTAAAGAAAGAAAAGAAGCGTTCATCAAATATAAACAGACCCCTAATTTAACAAACCTAATGAATTATAAAAAAGCTGACGCAATTTCGAAAAAAGTTATAAAAAGTGTAAAAAGAGACAGTTGGAGATCATATTCTTCATCCCTAAACAAAAATGTAACAATGAAAAAGGTATGGGAAAAAGTTAATCTGTTTAAAAACAGGAAAAAAAGCAACAAACAAATGATAGACGCTTCTGCAGACTGGATTCTTGATTTCTTATGTAAACTTACACCAGATTATACAAATACACCTCCTACGCAAAGTGAAGTAGAAGAATATGAAAACTCAGAATTAACAAAAGAATTCACACTGAGAGAATTAAATATAGCCCTAAGAAAAAACAATAATACATGTCCTGGTAAAGATAATATCCATTATTCAATGATATACCATTTACCAACAACAATTAAAATACAACTGGCAGAAATATTCAGCAAAATTCTCAGAGAAGAAATGGACGTACCTACAGATTGGTACAATTACATTGTCGTACCAATATTGAAAAGTGGAAAACCAGAAAAGGAACCAAATTCATATAGACCAATTGCTTTAGCTTCCTGTGTTTTGAAAACATACGAAAGAATGATAAAAAACAGATTGGAACATCATCTCGAACAACGCCAACTATTACCTAAATCTCAATTTGGATTTAGAAAAGAAAAGTCTACACAAGAGCTTTTATGTGAGCTAGTAGTGGATGTATATCATGGATTTACCAGTAACAAGTTTTCCAGTATTATATTCCTAGACATAGAAGGTGCTTACGATAACGTAGACCTGGGAATCTTGACGACCAAAATGGTTAAATTAGGCCTTCCTCGCCATCTTATCAGACACATTCAGAAGTTGTACAGCAACAGGAATATTTATGTAAGAACAGATAACCAATTAGTGGGCCCAAGACAGACATCTAAAGGATTACCACAGGGAGGTATTTTAAGTCCACTTTTATATATTATCTACTCATACGACTTTGAAATCGCCCTACAAAAATATGACGTTAAGATATTCCAATTCGCAGACGATTACGCCATAAGAACACAATATAAAAATATAGAAATGTGTCACAGACAACTCAATGAAGCAACAACTGCAACTAAGAAGTGGTTTGAAGACAACGGAACAGCTATAAATGAAAGAAAATCGTCAGTTTGTACATTTACAAGGAGAAGATATCAGCATCCCAATACAATCAGAATGGCCAACATGAATATCCAGTACAAATCAGCTGTTACGTACTTAGGAGTTATATTAGACAAAAAACTCAATTGGAAACAACAAATTTCAAATGTTATTAAAAAATGTGAAAATGCTATCAATATCGTCAAAGTGTTTAGTCACCAAAAATGGGGAGCAGATCCAAATATAAGTTTAATTTTCTATAAATCATTCATACGATCAATCATTGATTATGGAAGCATTTTATATGGGACCGCTGCTAAATGTCACACAGAAAAGACAGAAAAAATTAAAAATCGGTGTTTAAGATTAGCAATAGGAAGTTTACAAAGCTCGCCAATAAATGTCTTGGAAGTGGAGTGTGCAGAACCACCATTACATCTCAGAAGACAAATGCTGAGTGACAGGTTAATTTTAAAAATTAATAGTAAACAAGGTGAGGGCCAAAAAAACATACATAATTTATTCATTGCATGCCTAGAATCAAGATATTGGGAAAAGAAAAGATTACCACTCATAATAGAGAGTTATAACTGGATTATCGATTACAAAAATATTGTTTATGAAAGCAAAGTACAACCATGTTTTTCTGTGCCTTACAAAACTTTACTAAAACCACCAACAACGTATTATACATCGTATGACAAAGAAGACGTAACAACAAAGGTTCAATTTCAAAGACAAATAAATGAAAAATGGCACAACTTCGAGAAGATATTTACAGATGGATCAAAAAGGAATAATGAAATAGGATTTGCCTTCTTTCATGAAGAAGATAAATATTCAGAAATATATCAGCTACCCCAGTATACCTCTATCTATACCGCCGAACTAAGGGCAATAAAAAAAGCACTAGAATACTGCCATAGATATGAATCCAGCTCAAAATATGTTATATTTTCAGACAGCAGAAGTGCAATACAAAAATTGGAAAATATAACACCCAGTTCTGAACTAAATCACATAATAGTAGACATCTCAAGAATATGTAACGAAATCCAATGCTTAAACAAAGAAATTCAGTTAGTTTGGATCAGAGGAAACTCAGGCATACCCCAAAATGAAAAAGTAGACGAACTAGCGAAAAGGGCCACAGAGGAGGGAATTAAAATTCATAATTTCAAAATCCCGACAACAGATATGCGACAATTGGCAAAAACTAAACTAACAGCTGCTTGGCAAAAACATTACGAGGAATATATGGGAGGTCAGAAGTTCAAAGCGATTGAACCAATAGTAAAACATAAACCTTGGTTTCATAAAGACAGCGATCGGACTTTCATAAGAACTATTACCAGAATTAGATCAGGACATTGTTTAACACCCGAGAATAAATTTAAACTGGGCATTTCTGAAAATGAAAGATGTCAATGTGGAGAAACAGGTACCCTACAACATTGCTTACTAGAATGCAATATTCACGAGTCGGCTATATCAAAATTTTATACAATGATTGCAAACATATTACCTTTGCCTGCTAGTTTGGATACAATATTAGCATCTGAAAAAAATGAGGTGAGAAAACTATTATATAAATTAACAAAAGAAACTAACATAAAATTGTAAATGAAGTAAAATGTTGTAAAATTTCTAACCAATCAAATTTTTGAAAAAAAAAATAAAGGAAAAATCCGAAAAAAAAATATACAAATAAGATAGTTAAAAAAAATACTAAAAAAAAGAAGAAAAAAGCACAAAAAATGCATAAAAAAATACTTGAACATAATAAAAAAAACATGAGTCTAAAAAAAGCATAAGCAAAAAAAAAAACCATAAGCATAAAAAAAATATATATGCATAAACATAATAATAGTAATAAAAATTTATGTGTATGTAAGCTTATATATGTTCCACAACATTTTATAATCAAATAATAAATTAGACTGGCCTTTTGGTTTACTAAAACCAGTGCCATTAACTTGACACACACACACACACACACACACACACACACACACACACACACACACACATCAATATCCACAACCGACCTCAAACAGATATCATTCTCGCGGACTTTTTAGTTGTTTGATTTATATTATTTTATAGTAGAAAGCGTGCTTCTGTTTGATTGCCTTTTAAAAGACATCTTTAAAATGGATCCTGGTTTCACTGAAGCTAATTCGACAAATCTTCCTCAAGTGGATGTGGACATAGTGTTTCAGTACACTCGAACTCCCCTAAACAGAAGAAGAATAAGCGATCTGGTACTAAATCGAGTTCGGAATTCTGAGGTAACGCAATTTGTGTATGTTTGTTACAACACATGTTTTCCAAACAACTCAACCTACATGGAGAACATTTAATTATCATTATACATACATTTTACATTATATTTTCTATTTTGAAAGTTACCTTTTTTAATAAGAGGTACCCGATTAGGAGAACATTATTTGGAAGAGTACGTTTGGATAGTACTTTGCGTTTCTCTTTAACGGGCGTTGAAGAAAAAAGATAACTAATCTACTTATAAAGTTTTCCCTCGTGATAACAGCGCAAAATTTATTTGCCTTGCTATTGGCTCTAGCCTACCACAAGTATTCAAATATAAATATTTTTTTCATTTTTATTTGAAATCGTAAAGTGGTGTTATTAGTTGCAAATACTTAGTTGAGACCCAATATATCTTGTGACATTTTCATTGAAATTCATGAAACGTGGAAAAGAGAGAACTCCTTATTGGTTAGATATCCAAGCTTTCGAGAACGTTTGCTCCCATCATCAGGGACACTACGAATAGAGAAAAAAGCAAATTATTCTCAACTCTGTCAATAAAGAGATTTGTACTTACATCCAATGCGAGATTGACTTCCTTTATGAAAAGCATAATATTGAAGAAATCCAACACGTAGATCAAGTCAGGTAAAAGTAACATTTAAGAATAATAATATTGAAATTGTTGTAAAAATAATAATAAGACAAGTATACCATTTATATGAGATTATTGACAAAAAAATTATTAAAATAATCAACTCACACAACCACAAGATTAAAAGACGCTACTAAGTTAGAAATTGGCCTTGTTTGCTTCAAAACTGAAATGATAGATAGACAATTGACGTCCATTGACACCAACTGTTGCAAGCAAAAAGTATCATTATATATATATATATATATATATATATTTATATATATATATAATGTATGTAGATAATTGAATTTTTAATGTATTTAGTTGGTGTTATTGTTGTGATTTTCTTTTAACGTTTTATTGAAGTTTTACTTATTTACATTTAGAACACTTGATGAGAATCATCTTATGACCTTTAGAGTTTTTGGTTGCCGGGGATTCAATAAGGGAGAGACGAGATTATGGTGACGGACAACTTCAAAAAATCGACTTCGGCTGTAAATTGAGGTATTTTTAGAATAAAACTGTTATATTCAACTCTGGGAATATTATTCAATCATTTACCTAGAGAAACGAAAACAAACCTACATTTTTGAGGGCTCGTCCGGGATGCAGATAAAATTATAGTCGAAGCAAAAAACGAGTTGACATTTTCCTGACGTTTAGGATAACGGAAATATTATTGAGAAAAACTATTTTGAAGAAGTTATTTACGAAGGTGAACCTAATTTTGAAGGAGACAGAACTGAAGAAGACGGAAGTAAGAATACTTCGAGCAAAGTAGCATAAGACGTGAAAAGACGGGAGTAAGACGACTTCGAATACAAGCAGACGCAAAAATAAGAAGACGGAAGTAAGAATACTTCGAACAAAGCAGCAAAAGACGTGAAAAGACGGGAGTAAGACGACTTCGAATACAAGCAGACAAAGAAGTAACACTTGTGGAAGGGAGTAAGAAGACTTCCAAGAAATTCAGACGTAATTGCATATTATTATTTTGGAATAAACAAGGTACGATACATTTTTCCAATAGACGAGCTAGATAATCATATTACACCAGCTGTTAATAGAAGATATAATTGCTTTGATTATTTTGATGGGGTTACGTAATCAATGATTTTGAGTTAGTAATTCATTTTCGTTCCATATTTTGTAAACGTCACAATATTCAGGTTCATTTTGATAATTGCCGAATAAGAAATAAGTTGCAGCTTGACTTGTTATAAATTCATTAGAATTTTGGGGCATAAGGTGATTTCTGTTTGTAGTATTAATTATTTATTTTAACATATTTATTGATATCGTATTTATTTTAATTGCGTACAATGACGAATTTAGGAGATATTCCAAGAATCGGAAAAAATATTTCCAGTAGTTCACTCAAGGCAGTACAGGCTTTACATGTAGTTGCTTTTGGAATCGTGGGGGAAGGTAGGAAAACGCGGAAAAATGTACGTGAATTTTTTGGTTTCCATTTAGACAGAAAGTCTTTGGAATATGCACAAAAAATAAATGAGGTAAAACAAAAAGTGCAGTTGCCTGATCTTATTGCTATTTGTAATATACTTGATCTTGATTATTCTGGTAGTGATGAAGAAGTAGTTGCACGCATTTGTTCCTTCATGAATGACCTACAGTCAAATGATGAAAATGAAGTAACAGATGATGAAGTGGAAGAAGAATCGGAAGGTGAGGTGAGTTCCGATGAAGATGAGAATGAAAATAATGGAGTTAACAAGAATAGCGAATCTTTTGAAAATATGAAGCTAAAGAGTTCATTTTCATTGACATTCAAAGACGTTGAGGATAGTATTAGAACTTTTGATGGAAGAGACAATTATCCAGTTCGAAAATGGATTGAGGATTTCGAAGAAATTTCTAAGCTGACAGGATGGAATGAATTGCAGAAGTTGATATTTGCGAAAAAATCATTGAGAGGACTTGCTAGGCTATTTATTCAGTCAGAAAGAGGAATTACAAAATGGATGATTTTAAAAAAAAGTTAATTGCGGAATTTGAAGTGAAAGTTAGTAGTGCTAAAATACATAAATTACTGATGACAAGAAAAAGGCGGAGGGAAGAGTCAGTACAAGAGTATGTACTAATAATGCGAGTGATCGGAAGTAGAGCAAATATAGAGTCTGAAGTTTTGATTCAATATATAATTGATGGTATACAGGATGATACATAAAATAAACTTATTTTGTATGGTGCAAAAACGTTTGGTGAATTCAAAGAAAAGGTTATACTATATGAACAAATTAAAACTTCTAAAACTACACAGTTCGAAGAGAGAAACCGAGAGGGAAAACACATAAATGAATGAAAAACTGAAACTAAGAGAGACAAAGACGAGAAAAGGAATAAGAAAAGTAACCTGCGATGTTGTTTTAACTGTGGAGGCAAAGGTCATTTGTCCAACGAATGTCCCGATAAAGCGAAAGGACCAAAGTGTTATGTTTGTTCTGGTTATGGGCATGTATCAAATAAATGTCCAGAGAAGAATACTGGAAGTGGAAGTTCAAATATGACGATAGTTGAGATGGTTCCAAAAAATAGCGTTAACTTGATAATCGATAATATTCAATTAATAGCACTTTTGGATACAGAAAGTGATATCACTGCGATACGACAAGACGTATACGAAGCATACTTCAAAGATATAAAAATAAATGAAGACTTTATTACTCTTAGAGGTATTGGGTCAAACAAAGTAATAACAATGGGATATTTCAATAGAAATGTCTTCATTAATGGAGAGGAGTTATTTCTGAAAATCCATGTTATTCCTTCTGAAGCGTCAAACTTCAAGGCGATTGTGGGAAATGATGTTTTGGCTCAAGTAGATGTTATCTTTAGAGATGGTGGAATTGTTGTTTTTAAGAAGGAAAAGCAGAATTTTTTGTGGAAGATAACAATAGACGAAGAAGCTGATAGAGAAACTGATATATGTGATGTTACACATATAAAAAATGAAAAAATTCGGGAAGAATCAAAGAAACTTAGAAAATAATACTATCCAGAGAAGATTATGGAAGCTGATGTTAAAATGCATATTCTATTTAAGAATGAAGAGCCAATATACCAAAGTCCGAGAAGGTTAGCTGTACCAGAAAAAGAAGAGGTTGAGGCGCAAATAGAAGTATGGCTAGAAGAAGGAATTATAAGATGTAGTTCATCTGACTTTGCTAGTCCAATAGTTCTTGTTAAAAAGAAAGATGGCAGTACTAGAATATGTTGTGATTACAGGAAACTTAACAAAAACATAGTAAAGGATAGATTTCCTCTTCCTTTAATCGAAGATGTGTTGGATAGATTGCAGGCTGCTAAATACTTTAGTACCATCGATCTGATGAATGGATTTTTTCATGTTGGAATAGAAGAAGAAAGTATAAAATATACCGCATTTATTACACACCACGGTCAATTTGAATTTCTAAAATGTCCTTTTGGATTATGCAATAGTCCATCAGTTTTTCAGAGATTCGTGAGTACTGTTTTTAGAAAATTGTTGCTGAAAAATATTATGCTTTATTATATGGACGATATAATAATAATAAGCTCTACAGAAGAAGAAGGACTTGAAAGGTTAAGAGAAGTTATTCATGTTGCGAAAGACTATGGTCTAGACATAAAGAAGAAGAAATGTCAATTACTAAAAACGCAGATAGCATTTTTAGGATTTATCATTGAGGGTGGGAAAGTCCAACCCTCAAATGAGAAGACTTTGGCAATGAGGAATTTTCCACAACCAACGACTCTTAAACAAATTCAATCTTTTCTAGGCTTAACAGGATATTTTCGCAAGTTCATCTCCTCATATTCCATTATCGCGAAACCTTTGAGTGATCTTTTGAGGAAGGAGTAAAAGTTTGTTTTTGGTGACGAACAGAAAGAGGCGTTTGAGAGACTCAAAAAATTACTATCTTGTAAACCAGTAATAAACATTTATAAGCAGGGCGGTGAAACGGAATTGCATACAGACGCGAGCAAATATGGTTATGGAGCCTGTCTGATGCAGAAGTCGAGCGAAGATAATAAATTCCATCCAGTTTACTACATGAGCAAGAAAACTACACCAGCTGCGGAAAAATACAGTAGCTATGAACTCGAAGTGTTAGCCATCATTCAAGCAGTGAAGAAATTTCGAATATATTTACTAGGAATACAATTTAAAATTGTTACTGATTGTTCAGCTTTCCAGAAGACTATGACTAAGAAGGATTTGACCACCAGAGCTGCTAGATGGGCTTTATTATTGGAGGAGTATTCATATGAAATTGAACATCGCAAAGGGAGCAGGATGTCTCACGTAGATGCTTTAAGTCGTTATCCAGTTGTTATGGAAATTACGAAGACGTTTATTGAAGAAGATGGTGGTATAGAACGACTTAGACGAGCACAAGAAATGGACGAACACATATTAGCGATAAAGAAGATATTGAGTACAGAAGAATATGAAAATTTTTTAGTTAAGAATCATATACTTTATAAATTTGAGAATGGAAAGGAGTTGGTAGTAGCTCCAAAAGCAATGCAGATAGATATAATAAAAAGAGCACACGAGATTGGTCATTTTGCACTCCCGAAGACAGAAGAAGTGGTAAGACGAGAATTTTATATTCCAAAGTTGAAAGAAAAAATTAAAAAATGTTTGGGAAATTGCATATATCGTATATTAGGTAACAGAAAGGAAGGAAAGAAGGAAGGGATGTTACATCCCATACCTAAACAGGAAGGACCACTGCACACATATATCACATCGATCATTTAGGATCAATGCCTTCGACTAATAAAAATTATCGTTATATATTGGCGATTGTTGATGATTTCTCCAAATTCACCTGGCTATATGCATGTAAATCTACAACAACTAAAGAAGTTATTAGTTGGTTGGAGAAACAAAAACAAGTTTTTGGAAACCCAGGTAGAATTATAACAGATCGAGGAACTGCTTTCACTTCTGAAGAAGTCAAAAACTATTGTACTGATGAAAGCATACAATGCTTAATAATAACCACTGGAGTTCCAAGAGGAAATGGTCAGATTGAAAGAGTGAACCGTATTATCATTCCAGTTCTTACGAAACTTACCTTGAACGATCCTAGAAAATGGTTTAAATATGTTGAGCACGTACAAAGAGCATTGAATTCTACTATTCAGAGAAGTATAGGGACTACACCTTTTGAAATTCTAACAGGAGTAAAGTTGAGAAATAAAGAAGAAATAGTAATCAAGGAATTATTGGAAGAAGCTACAATACAAAAATTTGATGAAGAGAGAAAAGAACTCAGAGCAGAAAGCAAAAAACAGATTTTAAAAGTACAGGAAAAAAACAGAAAAACTTATAATTTGAGAAGAAAAAAATCAAGGTTATATAGAAAAGGAGATTTGGTAGCCATTAAAAGAACCCAATTTGGAGTAGGAATTAAAGTTCATAAAAAATTCCTAGGACCCTATGAAGTGACAAAGGTAAAACCCAACGACAGATATGACGTAATGAAAGTGGGCCATCATGAGGGACCAGTGCGTACTTCTACATGTACAGAAATCATGAAACCTTGGGTTGATAACCAAAGTGAATCCGGTCGGATTCATAATAGGATGGCCGAATGTAGATAATTGAATTTTTAATGTATTTAGTTGGTGTTATTGTTGTGATTTTCTTTTAACGTTTTATTGAAGTTTCACTTATTTACATTTAGAACACTTGATGAGAATCATCTTATGACCTTTAGAGTTTTTGGTTGCCGGGGATTCAATAAGGGAGATACGAGAGAATATGGGGACGGACAACTTCAAAAAATCGACTTCGGCTGTAAATTGAGGTATTTTTAGAATAAAACTGTTATATTCAACTCTGGGAATATTATTCAATCATTTACCTAGATAAACGAAAACAAACCTACATGTATATAATTTCGTAAAATACGAGGTGTCTATAGGAAACATAAATTTCGATTTTCTACTACACCTGCTTTTAGTCGAAATTTCAATAATTTCAACGTATTGGCCTGACCGTTCTTCGAAGGGAAAAACAACTACATTCCTGGCTAATACCACGCAAAATATTGAATTACATCCCCTTCGAAAACCGTGACGTCGATCGGCCATTTTGCCGATACAGACATCTGTGGTGATACGCAACTGATAGCGGAAGGGCATAGTTTCGACCTTCTTGGGCCTCTTAAAGAGTGCCGCAATGCCTTCCAGTTCAGAGTCTCTAATCCAAACTGAAGATTACGTCCTCCGACAACTTCTACTCTCGTGTAGTTATACAAGCGAGAAGTAGTCAACTGGCGCCATCTTCACTTTCAGTTGCGAACCAACACCTCAGATAAATGCGACCGTATTAGTCGTATGAAATAAAATGAATATAGTTTCATTAAATGGCCAATCGACGCAACGGTTTTCGAAGGGGATGTAATTCAATATTCTGCGTGGTATTAGCCAGGAATGTAGTTGTTTTTCCCTTCGAAGAACGGTCAGGCCAATACGTCGAAATTATTGAAATTTCGACTAAAAGCAGGTGTACTAGAAAATCGAAGTTTATGTTTCATATAGACACCTCGTATTTTATGAAATTATATTCATTTTATTTCATACGGCTAATACGGTCGCATTTATCAGAGTTGTTGGTTCGCAACTGAAAGTGAAGATGGTGCCAGCTGTATACTTCTCGCTTGTGTAATTACACGAGCCAAGTAGAAGTTGTCGGAGGACGTAATCTTCAGTTCGGATTAGAGACTCTGAACTGGAAGGCATTACGGCACTCTTGAAGAGACCCAAAAAGGTCGAAACGCGTCAGTGTACTATGCCCTTCCGCTATCAGTTGCGAATCACCACATATGTCCGTATCGGCAAAATGGCCGATCGACGTGACGGTTTTCGAAGGGGATGTAATTCAATATTCTGCGTGGTATTATCCAGGAATGTAGTTGTTTTTCCCTTCGAAGAACGGTCAGGCCAATACGTCGAAATTAGTGAAATTTCGACTAAAAGTAGGTGTAGTAGAAAATCGAAATTTGTAGAGTTTACGCTCAGTTTATTACAAAGACCATCCTTTTCGCCATCTTTCAGTTTTTATTTCACCTTGATATCTTGATTTCTTTTGACCGAATTAAAAATGAAAACGAACAAAACATTTGTTTGCGATTTTTAACCAAATTTTGACGTTGTGTGAAGAAATGTTTCAAAGAAAAGTTGTATATTTTTCAATTATCTACAATTTTTTTATTCTACTTTTTTTAAATAATCAGTATTTACGCCAGAAATTGCAAAAATCCGTTTTTCGACCCTTTCCATCTCCTCCCTCAGCAACCGATAGTATCCAGCTCTAGCCTATTTGTCTGTTTTTAAAGGTACTATTTCTACCCTTTCTTTTTGAACCCAGTCTATTAGGAATATTTCGGAAAATTTACTTCTTTTTGTACTAGTTTGCCTGGTCTAATATAATATCATTAAACAAATAAAATACTTTGTAAATTTCCTTAATCATCAATTTTATTAATTCGATATGTTTAGAAACTATGTTTTATTGTTGCTTAATATTTATTTAATTAAATCCAACTGCGAGATATTATAAAGTAAGTACGGTCCTGTCGCTTATCGAATAACTTGAAGTAAACAACAAACAGTAATTACGAAGAACCATATACAAATAATCTTATCGCCAACAACAAGAAAAATCAATTTTAGATGCATTCACTAACCTCATGTTTATATGTACATATAAACGCTGGTAAAAAAAGCAACATAACATTACCATTCTCCCTTGCGACGATAACTTTGGCATTTTGAACAATAACGGATGCTTCTACATTGCTATTTAGTGTCAAAATCACCTGTTGCTCCTCCATGGCGTTTGGAAAAGTTCCAAAGGTCACTCCCGAGATTCCGGACACTACAGTTTTATTATGTCGGCAATGTATTACTGAGTAGCGCCCACTTTGTCACTTACGTACCTACAGAAAAACCTCTTTAAAAAACAACAATATGGTAATCGAATGATAGAAAGAGACGGAACGATTAAATGTTGTCGATTGTTTGGCTTCGAGGAAAGGACGACGTGCGCATTGAAATGACTTGCCACTTTCGTAACAATTACCATGATGAACCATTACAGAATCCAACTGCCCAGATCAGTAGCCATTATGGTATATGAGTAAAATAGTTCAACATACAATTACCCCGCTTTAATTTATCGCTAATTGTTTGAGAAGTTTCTATTTTGTAAAGATAATGATGTAAAAATACATTAAATTTACGTTAGAGATGGTACAGTTATTAACAAAATAACGCTGAGTTCTCAGTAAATTTTATTTATTTTATTGAAATATGAGACATCTTGTTATGCTAATTATTCTATTCTCTATTCTAATAATAGCATGTTAAAATAAAGTATATATTCATATAAATCATTAAAAACAAATATTTTTCGTATTTATTTGAAATTGGTACCGTTAACTACATCTACTGAGTATATGTTTGACTATGAGTAGATTACATTTTATAGTTGGAATTGTCGGACATTTTTTATCCTAATTCTTATAAGCCTTATTTCAGAATGAAATAGGATTATTGTAGAGAGTAACTTGACTTCTCAAAAACTTCAATACATTTTTTCGTTTTGGTGATCCCTGATGCCAAAACAACCCTTGTTCCAATATATATATATATATATATATATATATATATATATATATATATATATATACATATATATATATATATATTTGTAGTATTTCTTAAACCATTATATATTTATCTTTTTTGGATAGTTCTTGGGTATAGGTTTCTTGTGAATAATACGAAAATTTTATGACGACGTTTCGCCCATCATAGTAGGCTTTATCAAAATCTGTTTTATTTTGTGGAACAGTACCTACGAGTGGAAAGAATTAAAATGAAATTTGGTAGCTTACAATGAAGACATTCACAATTAAAAATTAAAAGTCAAAAATTAAAAGGTTTTCCAGCTCACATGCAGGAATAAAATTTTGAAATTAAGTTTTATTATGGTACGTACCTCGATGTTTACATTTTAATGGTAAAATTAGGAATGGAAAGAATGAAGGTTCTATTATTGTTTTCGTTTTTTTTCCTTTTTGAGTAAGTATTCTGGTTTATGTTACTTAGTTTTTCAATGGCAGAGAGATAAGGTGTATATTAATTATTAAAATGGAATATACGAGGTGGTCACAAAAATTGAAATTATATTCATTGTTTATTTATAGTATTAAGTTGTGATAGATATGGCTTAAATGATTTGTGTCTTGTTTATCATTGACAGTATGCTGTTCCTTTTTTATGTAAATCATTTCTTTCATCAAAAGTTTTTGGTAATTGTTATCTTGTGCCAGAATTTTAGTATTTGAAAAGTTAAATTCGTGGTTTTGGCTAGATTCATGTTTATGTAAAGCTGTTGAGGCATTTTTAGTGTATTTGTGTCCGTTTAGCCTGTTATTAAGGTATTGTGTAGTCATTCCTATGTACTTATTGGGGCAATTTAAGCATGGTATTGAGTAGACGACATTCGATTTCAGTTTAGTTGGAACTTTACTTTTAAATGATGTGAACAAAGATGATAATAGATGTTGTGCTTTGTGACATACAATGATATCATGCTTACCTAAGATATATTTCATTTTTTCTGATAATTCTGCTGTGTATGGCATAGCAATATATTTTTTTATGCTTTTATCATTTATCTGTTTTTTATCAGGTATGTTACTATTATATAATTTGTGTGTACGTTGATTTATGATTCTGTTTATTAACTTTGTAGCGAAATTATTTTCATGAAGAACCTTTTTTACTTTCTTTAAGATCTCGAATCTATATTCGGGTGATGTTAGAGTTAGCGCTCTATCGGTTAAATTTATGATAACACTGTTTTTCTGTGAATTTGGGTGGTGGGAATTATAGTTTAGGTAGCGACCCGACCAAGTGTTTTTGGTATACCATTTTGTTTTAAGTTATCTGAAATAACATGCAAAAATAACTATTACATCAAAGATTCTTTTAGTTTCAAGGAGTTTATTAATATAACAAAAATACCAAACACATACAAACTAGTTTCATTAGACGTGATATCCCTATACACTAATATACCGAACGAATTAATAACAAACATCATTAATGAGAAATGGAACTCCCTAAAAGAATATACAACTCTAAATCAAGACATGTTTATTGAAGCGTTAAATCTAACACTAAACAGCAATTATTTTCAACATAAAAACAAATTTTACCAGCAGTTATATGGTTGTGCAATGGGCTCTCCCATATCTTCCACTGTAGCACAACTTGTCATGGAATACCTAGAAGAGAAGGTTCTAAACAAAACTAATATTCCTATACTATTTTTTAAAAGATATGTTGACGATTGTATCACTGCCGTACCAGAAAATCAAATTGACGAAATTCTAGACGCTTTTAATAATTTCCATCCCAAACTTCAGTTTACTTCAGAAACAGAACTTGAACATAAAATTAATTTCTTAGATATGACAATCATACGACAAGAAAACAATTAAGAACTTAAAACAAAATGGTATACCAAAAACACTTGGTCGGGTCGCTACCTAAACTATAATTCCCACCACCCAAATTCACAGAAAAACAGTGTTATCATAAATTTAACCAATAGAGCGCTAACTCTAACATCACCCGAATATAGATTCGAGATCTTGAAGAAAGTAAAAAAGGTTCTTCATGAAAATAATTTCCCTACAAAATTAATAAACAGAATCATAAATCAACGTACACACAAATTATATAATAGTAACATACCTGATAAAAAACAGATAAATGATAAAAGCATAAAAAAATATATTGCTATGCCATACACAGCAGAATTATCAGAAAAAATGAAATATATCTTAGGTAAGCATGATATCATTGTATGTCACAAAGCACAACATCTATTATCATCTTTGTACACATCATTGAAAAGTAAAGTTCCAACTAAAATGAAATCGAATGTCGTCTACTCAATACCATGCTTAAATTGCCCCAATAAGTACATAGGAATGATTACACAATACCTTAATAACAGGCTAAACGGATACGAATACACTAAAAATGCCTCAACAGCTTTACATAAACATGAATCTAGCCAAAACCACGAATTTAACTTTTCAAATACTAAAATTCTGGCACAAGATAACAATTACCAAAAACTTTTGATGAAAGAAATGATTTACATAAAAAAGGAACAGCATACTGTCAATGATAAACAAGACACAAATCATTTAAGCCATATCTATCACAACTTAATACTATAAATAAACAATGAATATTATTTCAATTTTTGTGACCACCTCGTATATTCCATTTTAATAATTAATATACACCTTATCTATCTGCCATTGAAAAACTAAGTAACATAAACCAGAATACTTACTCAAAAAGGAAAAAAAACTAAAACAATAATAGAACCTTCATTCTTTCCATTCCTAATTTTACCATTAAAAGGTAAACATCGAGGTACGTACCATAATAAAACTTAATTTCAAAATTTTATTCCTGCATGTGAGCTGGAAAACCTTTTAATTTTTGACTTTTAATTTTTAATTGTGAATGTCTTCATTGTAAGCTACCAAATTTCATTTTAATTCTTTCCACTCGTAGGTACTGTTCCACAAAATAAAACAGATTTTGATAAAGCCTACTATGATGGGCGAAACGTCGTCATAAAATTTTCGTATTATTCACAAGAAACCTATACCCAAGAACTATCCAAAAAAGATATATATATATATATATATATATATATATATATATATATATTTGTAGCAATTCTTAAACCATTATATATATTTATTACTTTACTTTGGATTTTTCTTTTGGGTATAGGTTTCGGTATAGGTTTCGAAACCTATACCCAGAAGAAAAATCCAAAATAATATATATATATATATATAAAATATAAATTTCGATTTTCTACTACACCTGTTTTAGTCGAAATTTCAATAATTTCGACGTATTGCCCTGACCGTTCTTCGAAGGGAAAAACAATTACATCCCCTTCGAAAACCGTGACGTCGATCGGCCATTTTGCCGATACGGACATCTGTGGTGATTCGCAACTGATAGCGGACAGGGCCGGATTAAGACATTAGAGCGCCATAGGCTGACATCAGTTTGGCGCCTCTAAACTAGGAAAGTAAAAATATAAATACAAGTAAAATAAAACGCTTTTCACAAAATATATATGTATTTGTGAAAATGTACAAATCGATTATTTAAAGGTGGATTTTACGACACTTAATACTTGAAAATTTTTGTATGATATCGTCAAAATTTCTTTCTTTTAGTGCCTCACATTCTATACATAATATTGAGAAGTCAGCAGTTTTATCGTCTGTTAAAGAATTTCTTAAGTAATTTTTTACTCGTTTTAACACGGAGAAGGGCCTTTCGCCTGTATAAAATGTCACTGGAAGACACAGATATATTCTTAAAATAATGTCCATGTTGGGAAACGTACAAATTAAATGAGTGTATGCAACCATGACATAGTTTTTGATGTTTTTTTCTCAGAGATAGGTGATTCCAGAGTTTGAATAAAATATTTGAATTGTACACATTCATTTTCAAAATTACAATCCATACCTTTAGTATAAATTCCTTGAAGATGTCTGCACTTTTCTTTTATTATATTGTGTTCAGTGTTTTCTAAGTTTGTAAGAAAACCAAAAGATCCATTGATTTCATCGTACGAATTTTTTCGCCTCTCGAGTTCTGATACTATATTGTCTACAACCACGTAGAACATAACTTCCATATCTGTCCTACCATCAAAAGTAGTTTCTCCAACAACACTCTCTCCTGGCAAACATTTCCTTTTTTTCTTCCTTTTCGAATCCAACGTATAGGTACTACATTTTGTTAACAATTTACCGCTTTCCTCGTATTTGTTATAAGTTGTTTTCATTTCCGTAACAAAGTGAATTAATGATTTATAGAGTTAAACGGCTATCACTATATCCATACTTTGCTTTTGCAAAGACTGGCTTGTTTTGTGGAATTGAATTAAAATATCTCTCCAGAAAGAGAGTATACCAGTCTCCAAGCTTAACATTTTTTGCAATATACCATTCCCCTCAGCTTTTGGTTTAGGTGCTTGCGAGGTATCATTCACAATAAAATTCAAAGCTTCTTTGAAAGCATCATAACTGTCATAAAGAGCGGTGCAGGCATCGACTCTAGGTGACTATCTAGTAGCTGAAAGTTTTTTAGGCACATGTAGTTCTGATCCACATACAGTTCTATTACGTGTTAAACACTCTTTCATTATTTCCCACCTATAGGTTGATGCTGGAAAGAAAGTGTATATTTCTTCCACAAACAAGAGGAAATTTGTTTCAACAGGAGAACACTCTGCAGCGCAGGTTCCTACGAAATTCAGTGAATGGGCAGGTCATGGTAAAAATTTTGCCAATTTGTTATTATCCTTGATTCTAGCTTGCAAACGAGAATATCGACCAGACATGTTGCTAGCGTTATCGTAAGATTGTCCTATACAGTTCTGTATGTCTAATGACATATGTTCTAAAACTTTCAAAACTGCTGTACCCATACTTGAAGCTTTGTGCCCTACCTTAGCAGCAAATGTAATAAAGCGTTCTACTACCGAACAATTTCCAATTACATATCTGAGAACAACAGTAAGTTGGTCAGTATGGGATATGTCGGGTGTAGAATCTATGATTATTGCAAAATATTTCGTTTTTTTTATTTCTGATGCAAATTGTTCTCTTAGATCAACCGCCATGAGTTTTATAAATTAATCACAAATAGTTGATGCCAAATAAGAAACATTTCCCTTTCCTGGATTGCATTTTGTTTCAATGTGGGTTTTCAGAAACGGATCGAATTTTGCTAAAAGCTCTAACGAACCTAGGTAGTTGCCGTTATCAGTAGCTCCAAACATTTCACTAGAACCCCTAAATGCTAAGCCACGCGATGTCAAAAATTTTTTAACTGCAACTACTCGTTTAAGTTTGTTAATCCAGTAATATCTTCCTGCAAGGTACTGCTTATGAACTTCGGTATCTATTTTCCCTAAGACATTTGATCGCAGAATATAGGCCTTCGCATTTTCACAGTGTTCAGAAGAGTTTTCATGTTCAGAAATCCGATGGGTATTTTTCCAGTCGTTGAATCCAGTCATGAAATAATTCGTTTTTGACCGGTTAAATAATTTATAATAAAAACAATAAAAATTTCCTGTTAGTGCTGAATATAATAGCCATTGACGACGTACAGTTTCCCCGTTGTGCAAAGTTTTGAAAACATATTTTTTTAAGCAAATCACTATGAATATCATAAATTCGTTTCGATTGTTGGAAATTTCTTGTACAATTACAGATTGTTTCATTATAATGTAATTTATGAAACTTTCAGTTATAGCCCATCCAGCTGGGTCAGTGAAATCGACTTTTGAAAATAATTCTGACGTTTCTTGAGGATTGCTTGATGAATATGCACAGTACTTCATCAGTATCAGAGTTGCATGAGTTTATTGCGGTTTCTAGAGGATACAAAAATAAAAATTACATTCTTACACCGCGGTATTCAATTAACTGCTTACCTCAATCCATAATATCATCATTACTGAGAGTTGATTGTTGTTCATTATCTGCATCGGCTTCCGTACCCCGAACAGGTTGACAAAAAAAAGAATTTAATTTGGGTATTTTTTTCAATAATTTCTTCATTTTTTCTTGCTTTTTTTTAGCCTTCTTCCTTTCCCACTCACAAAGTTGTCTACTTGCTCCACTTCCACTCATTGATTTCGATAAAATGATAAACAAGACAAAAATATTGCAACTAATAGATATTATTTTAATGGACAATTACTGCCAGCGACTGAACTAACTCAACTGACTACCTTCAATTTTTAAAATAAATGTTCCCAAAGTTCACCAATTTTTTTGTATACTTTGACGTTGCGTTTCCAATCACCCTTTGTCGTTTTTTTTGTTTTGGCGAACGCAAGGCGCACGTGGCGGTACTTTGCATATTAGCATATTTATCTCATGCGGCATCCCGTCACTGCCGCAAATCAGCAAAAAGAGATTTGTCTATAGTTACCACCATACCGCATTGATAATCAAAATATATGGATGTAAAGCGGTGCTTTTCAATCTATCTATGTATTCAAACCCAGCCGACTGAAATAATGATGTCTCCATTCACTAATTTTGTCAATAAAATTTTGTTTAATATTGGTGCCTTACAACACATTCGATCTCCACGAAAAAAATACGTATACAGCAAAAATTATTTGCACAAATTGTGACTATCGTTAGTGGTTAGTCCGGTCAGTCGGCGCCTATTTCATTCACGGCGCACTAGGCTATAAAGTAAGCCTATTGGATAATATGGCACTGATAGCGGAAGAGCATAGTACACTGACGCGTTTCGACCTTCTTGGATCTCTTCAAGAGTGCCGTAATGCCTTCCAGTTCAGAGTCTCTATTCCGAACTGAAGATTACGTCCTCCGACAACTTCTACTTGGCTCGTGTAGTTACACAAGAGAGAAGTAGTCAGCTGGCGCCATCTTTACTTTCAGTTGCGAGCCAATACCTCAGATAAATTGCGACCGTATTAGTCATATGAAATAAAATGAATATAATTTCATAAAATACGAGGTGTCTATATGAAGTATAAATTTCGATTTTCTACTACACCTGTTTTAGCCGAAATTTCAATAATTTCGACGTATTGGCCTGATCGTTCTTCGAAGGGAAAAACAACTACATTCCTGGCTAATACCACGCAGAATATTGAATTACATCCCCCTCCAAAACCGTGACGTCGAGCGGCCAATTTGCCGATACGGACATCTGTGGTGATTCGCAACTGATAGCGGAAAAGCATAGTACACTGACGCGTTTCGACCTTCTTGGGTCTCTTCAAGAGTGCCGTAATGCCTTCCAGTTCAGAGTCTCTAATCCGAACTGAACATTACGTCCTCCGACAACTTCTACTTGGCTCGTGTAGTTACACAAGCGAGAAGTAGTCAGCTGGCACCATCTTCACTTTCAGTTGCGAACCAACACCTCAGATAAATGCGACCGTATTAGTAGTATGAAATAAAATGAATATAATTTCATAAAATACGAGGTGTCTATATGAAACATAAATTTGGATTTTCTACTACACCTGTTTTAGTCGAAATTTCAATAATTTCGACGTATTGGCCTGACCGTTCTTCGAAGCTAAAAACAACTACATTCCTGGCTAATACCACGCAGAATATTGAATTACATCCCCTTCGAAAACCGTGACGTCGATCGGTTATTTTGCCGATACGGACTTCTGTTGTGATTCGCAACTGATAGCGGAAAAGCATATTACACTGACGCGTTTCGACCTTCTTGGGTCTCTTCAAGAGTGCCGTAATGACTTCCAGTTCAGAGTCTCTAATCCGAACTGAAGATTCCGTCCTCCGAGAACTTCTACTTGACTCGTGTAGTTACACACAAGCGAGAAGTAGTCAGCTGGCGCCATCTTCACTTTCAGTTGCTAACCAACACCTCAGACAAATTCGACCGTATTAGTCGTATGAAATAAAATGAATATAGTTTCATAAAATACGAGGTGCTTTTAGTCGAAATTTCAATAATTTCGACGTATTGGCCTGACCGTTCTTCGAAGGGAAAACAAGAAATAACAGTTTTTGATAGGAATGAAACCAACAATTTTCAACATATTTTATTTTAAAAATTTTGACGTGCATAATATAGATTTAATTCTTCTTCTATTGTTTCTTTAAAGATTGCGCTCGGTGTTTTCTCACTTGAGGTACGAACAAATTTTGAATATTTGAAGCGGGCATTTCCAATAACAAATACACTAAAAATCCGAAGGAAAATGAAAGGATAGCATCTCTTATGAAAGATTTCAACTAAAAAAGAAGAAGAAACGTGACATGTAAACATTACAATATTTTGTTACAATTGGCTAGAAATATGGACCATATTTCGGAAATCGGTGGCTAGGTGGCGCTCCTTTCTCTAAATATTCCAAATGTCAATAGTTAAATGCGTTATCTAGTGAACGTTTTCCGAACTACAGTCCAGGATTGGCTTAGCACACCATTATTCAAAAATCTTACCAATATAAAGTCTGATATATAAAGTGGTTTCGTGGTAACAGCCGTTCTGTAAAAAACTATACCATAATGAACAATATAAGTGCTGTAAGTTAATTTTCCTAAAAGTACAGCCGGTTTCCATTCGCACACTCTTTTAATCACTCCTAAAAGTATAATTAGAAAAAAAAGTGTCGAGTAAGTCGCTTATTTTTTTTAATATTCACCTCCCAGTCCTGTCGATATTCCAAATACCCCGACAGCAATACCCAAACCATAAAAAGGTTTCAATAATCCGCTCAAGATGGCGCTTGTTAACCTCGAGTATTGATAAGAAGAAATGTATAAAACCAATATAGGCAACCCGAAGAACGTCGAAAACCATAATAATTTAGTTGCCTTAAATAATAAATTATTAGTTTTTAAACAATGTTGTAGCGGCACTGCCATGCGCACTCTCTGAATTGTAGCGCAGACGTCATCTGTCTAGTTTTCGGTGTTCTGTGTCATATATCCTGTTTTATGTGTTCTCTACCAATTGTGTTCTATCCATGGTTAGGCAAAAACTGATTTTTATTAAAAGAATAAAAAACCATTGATTTTTTTGGAAAAATCACGATTTATTTGGCTTTTTTAAATTTGAATATAAAATTTGAACATTTTGATTCTTTGAAATTATTGTTAGTTATTTTAATGTATAAGTCTAAAAATTATAATACAATTTGCGGCTCAAAAACTTGTGACAACGCATTTGTCGCGATTTGTTTTCCTTCTATCCTATACACTCACTATACAGTGCCGAGTATTGCCGAGTGAGGCACGAACGCGTTTGTTGTGCTTTTTGCAAGAATATTCCTGTCGAGGCTTCTTGTTTTCCTTCTCAACCTATAAATTGACGTTGCCCAATAATTTCACGCATTTCGCTAGTTAGGTTAGTTAAGTGAAGTGAAAACATATAAATAAAGTAAAATGAGTGGAAGAAAAGAGGACCCAATATGGTAGTTCTATATTAAGACAACAAATCCAAATAAATTGGGGTGTAGGGCAATTTGTAGAAAGTGCAAGAAAGATATTCAAGGGTTAGTCCAAAGACTTAAAGCACACCACGATGTTTGTAATTATCAAGAGAGGAATATAGGTAATTACATTATTGATTTAATTTTATTGTTATTTAATAAAGATTTTTATTATTTACCCAGGAATGATCGCGTGGTTAGATTTTGTCTAACATTTTTTGTTTTGTTGATTCTCCAAGCACTTGATATTTTATTTTTGAGATAATTTAGTTAAAATTTTGAGACATAAATATTAATTATAAGTTAAGTAACATAGTGTAATTTTTAGTTAGATATTTTGAAATATTTTTTAAATATATACGTATTATATTATAAGTAGATACATTTTAGATAAATAACAGAATACTACAGGGTAACAAATGTTTCTATGCATTAAAAGACACATTTAAATCAAAGATATTGTCTACAAACACAAAAATTAAAATATACCAGTATACAGGACAGTAATTAGACCAGTCGTACTTTACACCGCAGAAACCTGGAATTTAACAAAAAAAGAGGAAAACACATTAGAAATCTGGGAAAGGAAAACACCACGGAGATTATACGGCCCAATTAAAGAAAATGGAGTATGGAGAATATTAAGAAACTACGAAGTTAATCAAAAATTCAATAGCCCAATAATAACAAATGAAATAAGAAGTAAACGATTAAGATGGGCAGGACATGTACAACGTCTAGATAATGAAAGGTGTGTCAAGAAAATACAGGAAACTAAAACACAAGGACGAAGAGCAAGGGAACGACCGAAACCTAGATGGTTGTATGGTGTAGAAGAAGATCTTAAAGAAATTGGAATAAATGACTGGAAGAACAAAGCAAATGACCGGAAAGAATGGAAAAGAATAGTAGAAGAAACAAAGGACAGACTTCAGAGCAGAAACTAAATCACCGAATTCACAAACTACCTACTGATTTAAAGCAGTAGGGTTGGCCAAGCGGCTGGCCACCGCTGCCGGAAAAATGAGGCTAGGAATCCCAATAGGGAGACTATGTACCTTAAGGTCTGAAAGTCAATGAGAAGAAGAAGATACATTTTTGAAATAATTTAAAAAAATTTTGATAGATATTATTTTTAACAAAGATAATATAATTTCTAAGTATTAATTTATAGATATTTTAGGATATAGATTTTAGGCATATAGGATTGTTTTTAAATGTTAGGTGAAATCTAACACGTGCCCTTTAATCTAACTTTTCTAACGCGACCTTTCCCAGGTTAATTAAAGATTATCTTTACTCTCCTATACTCACTTAATTTTTAATTTTTTCAACTTCAACAATTTGCTTTTACATCTCTATTGAACATTTTCACTTTATTTTAAATTCAATAATTCAATACTATATCAATATATCATCAATTAATCAATTTCAATTTTCAATTATGTTCTTTCTCTTTCCAGAGAGTCGAATGTCGCTTGACAGTTTTACTAGCACATCATCTGCCTCAAGTTGTAGTTCACTCATGACGGATAGTTCAAATGTTAGAAAAACTCCACCGAAAGTACCAACAAGTCCAACAACTTTTAAGTCAGTCCAAAAAAAGAAAGCGATCTAAACTCAGTCTACCATGAGTGGTTTTGTAATGCGGACTTCAGCTACTGAAAAACATAAAATTGACAAACAAATAGCAAAGGCTATTTTTGCTAATAATTCGAGCTTCAGATGTATTGAGGATTTAGAGGTGAAAAAATCCATTCAGTTATTAAGGCCTGGTTATACACCGCCCTCGAGAAAAACGGTAGCAACAAGTTTTTTGGACGAAATCTATGAAGAGGAAAAAGACAAATATTTCTCCTCCCTGTCAGGACAGTCCGTAAATATGTCAATTTATGGGTGGTCAAACGTGCACAACGAACCAGTGATATGTGCAACGATAACCACTGAAGATGGACAAGCCCTCCTATACGAAACTATAGACACATCAGGAAATCCACATACTTCAGAATATTTAACTCAAATAGTTTGTGACCTGATTTCTTCATGTGAGTTGAAATACAAGTGTACCGTAAAATCTTTTGTGACAGACAATGTCGCAAATATGACACATATGAGAAAAACATTAGAAGAAAAAACGAACGCAAAAGTTATAACTTATGGCTGCTCTGCACATATTTTTACTTTACTGTGCAAAGATTTTCAAGTTAAAGTCGTAAAAGAACATATGGTCCAAATTGTTAAGTATATTCGAAATAACCATTTGGCTAGAGCTAAATTCAGTCAAGCAGGAGGCAGCGCTTTAGTCCTTCCAAGCGATGTGCGATGGAATAGCCTTGGCGAGTGCTCAGTGGGACATCATATTAAAAATCTGCGAAGAAAATAAAAAGGAGATTGTTTCCACTATTTACCAAAAAGTTTCAAATATTGCGATTAAACATGCAGCGCAAGATTATTGAAACATTTTAAAACCTATATCAGTTGCTCTTGCTACAATATATCTTTGATGAATCTGTGGAATTACCATTACAAAAAACTCAACAATTTAATAATAGATATAAGCAAGCACTAACGCCATATCATTTTATAGCGTATATGTTGAATCCACAAAAAACAAAATACCAGTTAACACCAGAAGAAAAGAATATAGCTTTAGAAACAATTAACGAGTTATATGAAAACACTAGACTGTTACGTTTAGTAATAAAGTTAAATGCCTGCAGTGCTCCATTTAAGCAAGTTATATTTTCGGACGAAGTAATATAAAATGTAAACGGACTACAATGTTAGTTATCACAAAATGATTAGCCGGAAATCCTGAAACAGTTGCCAATAATAAAACAGTTCCTGTGTGCAACTGATTCTTCAGCTTCAGTAGAACGCGTATTTAGCTCTTTTGGTCTTGTACACTCTGATATTAGAAACAGATTAGGCATAGAAAAATGAGGAAAACTCGTGTTTTTGTTTAAATTGTATAACGAAAATAATAGACTGAAAATATACAGTAATGAAATTTAGGTGTTACGTTTAGTTTAAGAATTTGGAATCATGTACCTCTTTTTTGTTGTTTTTGCTAAAAGCAGATACTTCTTTTGATTTTTGAGAAAACTTTTATATTATGCTGTTATCTGGTTCTGAATAAAAAAGAAAAAAAATGACTTTAAATCATGATTTTAATTTTAAAAATCAAGCGATTTAAATCATGATTTTAATCGTGATTATAATCACTTAATTTTAATCAGCCCAACCCTGGTTCTATGTCATATGTCAGGCTGCATATACAGTTTCTCGAGAGGAAAAGCAACCTGAAGTTGCGAATTTTTTGTCAAAACCAATCAGCATAAACCTTCTTTCTACGCCATTGGTCGTTACTAAGCGACTTAGATAAACAAGACAAAATTTGCCTTCTGCGATTATCAATGTTCCAACTTTTTCTGTGATGAAACAGAGTCTAATACGTCACAGAGTAACATATGACAGAACACATAAAACAGGACAGATGACGCATGATAGATGACGGTACAAAATTGGACTGGTGGGGGTCTGTCAAACGGACACTACTGACAACGTCTACTTACCGTCGTGAAAAGAACTTTGACATTTTTCGAATATAAATAGGCGTACCCAAAGTACAATCCTATCATATATGTCGCCATGTTGCAATAAGTGGAAGAATATTTAGCGTTAAATTTGAAAGATCTAAATTTGTCCATTTTTGAATTCCTATAAAAAATCGTAACGTTATACTGAATCAGAAACTTCGAAGTAAAACTCTCAAAAATGAATACTTACTCTGGGCTAATTCGAAATATGAAATCCAAATCATAAACGTACGATATAATGACTGGTATTATAATTCCCAATAGGAAAAAGTAACCTAAAAAATATTTAACATCTTTTCTAATTTTCCAAGCAACTCCCATTATCACCAAAGACAATAAATATAGTTGAGTGTCTGCTGCTAGATACCACGTTGTGAAAAAACACTGAAAAATTCATATAAAATCAATAAGGAATCTAAACTTGGATAAAGTAACCTCCATTTATAGCAGATCTGAAACCGCGTGATTCTTTTATCGTACTTACCGAATCGTGATAGTTATGATGATTGTGGATGAATAGTAAAGTCGACCACCAGTTTTTTCTACATCTCGAGTATTCAGATTCGGCATATAATTCTTTGAAAGGGCCTTTTAACGCGTTTACTATCCACGTAGTACCGCCTATTCCTATCATTATTATCACTAGCGGTACTAGTCTAAAATACAACAAATTAAATCAACAATTTATTTTCTTGATAGATACCTTCGACAAAATGGAAGGATATTGAACACAACAAGATGTCGGTTAATGCAATTAAATTAAAAGAACCAGTATAAAAAGTTTGCCGTGGCCACCACAGAGACATCTGTGCAAAATAACTTGAAATCGAAACGATTATAAAAACGTTCTAAATCATTTGAAACAGTTCTAGAAGATTTGAAAACGCTCTAAAATATTTTTTAAGGCTTCTAGAATATCATAAAATGTTCCAGAATATTTTAAATCGGTCTAAAACATATTTAAACGTTCTAGAATGTTTTTAAACGTTCTAGAATATATCAAAACGTTCTTGAATATTTTTAAACGTTCTAGAATATTTTCAAACATTCCAGAGTTTTTGAAAACGTTCTATAGTACCTATTATTAGTATATTTTAAACTGTTCTAGAATTTTTGAGAATGCCCTAAACTATTTTTAAGGATTCTAGAATATTATAAGAAGTTCCAGGATATTTTGAATTGTTCTAGAATATTTTTAAGCGTTCTAGAATATTTTTAAACGTCGTAGAATATTTTAGAACGTACTATAACATTTTTAAACGCTCTAGAATATCATTAAAATTTTCCAGAATATTTTAAATCGTTGCAGAATATTTTAAAACACGTTCTAGAACATTTGAAACCAATCTAGAATATTTTAAAACGTTCCAGAATACGTTTAAAGGTTCATAAAAGGTCCCAGAATATTTTAAATAGCTCTATAATATTTTTGAACGTTTTAAAAATTTTTGAAACGTTCTAGAATATTTTTAAGGGTTCTAGAAAATCATAAAAAGTTCCAGAATATTTTGTTGTTCTAGAATAATTTTAAACGTGCTGGAATATTTTTAAGCATTCTCAAATATTTCTAAGCGTTCTAGGATATTTTAAAACGTTCTAGAATATATCTGTACGTTCAAGAGTATTTCTAAACGTTCTAAAATATCATAAAAACCTTCCAAATGAATTTAAGTTATATTTTATAAAAACATTCTACAACATTCAAAATAATTCTAGAATATTTGAAAATGCTCTAGAATATTTTAAATCGTTCTAGAATATTATTGAGCTTTCTAGAATATTTTCAAATGTCCTTGAATATTGTAAAACGTTCTTGAATATTGTAAAACGTTCCAGAATATATTTAAACGATTTACAATATTTTTAAACCTTCCAGAATATCGTAGTCGTTCTAGTTCCCGTATTATAAAAACGTTCTAGAACATTTGAAACTGTTCTAGAATATTTTAAAATGTTCTAGAATATTTTAAAACGTTATAGAATATCATGAACACATTTCAGAATATTTTGAATGGTTCTAGAATATCATAAAAAAGTTACAGAATATTTGGAAACGTTTATAATATATTTATACGTTCTAGAATATCATAAAAACCTTCCAGAATATTTTAAATCGTTCCAGAATATTAGAAAAATGGTCTAAAACATTTAAAATCGTTTTAGAATATTCGAAAGTTTTCAGTTGTTCTAGAATATTACTGAACGTTCTAGAATATTACTGAACGTTCTAGAATATTTTTGAACGTTCCTGTATATTTTAAAACTATCCAGAATATATGTAAACGTTCCAGAATATTTTTAAACATTCTAGAATATTTTTAATCAGTATTAAAAATATTTCTGAGCGTTCTAGGATATTTTAAAACGTTCTACAATATATTTGAACGTTCCAGAATATTTCTAAACGTTCTAAAAATATTATAAAAGCCTTTTAAATGCTCTAGAATATCATTGAAACTTTCCAGAACATTTTAAATCGTTTCAAAATATTATAAAAACGTTCTAGAACATTTGAAACCATTCTAAAATATTTTTTAACCTTCTAGAATATTTTAAAAAATTCCAGAATATTCTTATCAGTTCTAGAACATTTTTATACGTTCTAGAATATCATAAAGACCTTCCAAAATATTTTAAATCGTTCCAGAATATTATAAAAATTCTCTAGAATAATAATAAACGTTCTATAATATTTTAAAACGTTCTAGAGTATTTTTTAAACATTCCAGAATATCATAAAAACGTTTTAGAACATTTTAAATTGTTTTAGAATATTTGAAAACGTATTAGAATAAGTTCAAGGGTTCTAGAATATTATAAAAGGTTTCAGAATATCTTAAATTCCTCTGGATTATATTAATACCTACCAGAATACGTTCACAGGCTCTAGAATATTTTTAAACGTACTAGAATATCATAAAAACCTTCTAAAATATTTTAAATCGTTCCAGAATATCATAAAGGATATTTTTCAACGTTCTAGAATATTTTACTTACTAGAATATCATCAAAGCCTTCCGTAATATCTTAAATAGTTCCAGAATATTATATTCACGTTCTGGAACATTTGAAACCGTTCTAGAATATTTTTAATGATTTTGGGATATTTTTAAACGTTCTAGAATATCATAAGAACGTTCCAGAATATTTTGAAGCGTTTCATAATAGCATAAAACGCAGTACTACCACCCATTCCGATCATTATTGTAACCAGCTAAAAGTCAACAAATTATACAACAATTTGTTTTTTTATCGATGTCTTCTGCAAAATAGAAGCATAACAAAATGTTGGTTGATTCAAAATTATTAATCAATTGAATTTTCCGTTAAAATAAAAAATTGCGGACAATTTCATTCAAACTGTAATTTAGTGTATATCAGTTGTGTACAATCTCAATAGATGTCGGTTTTGACGTATAATTACCTCAAATATCTGTTAATAAAGGACAGAAATATGACTTTTAATTTGTGAGCATCGTTATTTTTGTTTTCCATGATTTGAAAGAAATGATAGGACATCAAGAACGCGGAAAATAAAAAGAATGTTTGTACTAAAAACACCAGTAGATTCCGCATACCATGCCGCAAGGGGTTATCTGGAATCTAAAAAAAATAATCAAATCACCTTCATATTTTTCGGTAACCAAACTTACATCTTCCAAATATTCAGTGTTGTCTACATAACCTCCAATATAACTAGAGAACGTGTGACAGAATATAATCAACAACATGTTGTAGAATCTTATCCCTTGGATACATTTCAATTTTTGAAAATCTTCGTTTGAAGCGACGTTTTTGAATTTTTTGTAATTTCTTACAATCGAAAAAGGTCTAAAATACGTTGTACCTAGAACACAACAATAAATAATTATAACGAAATTATTAAACAATTAGCTTACTCACCAAAATTGTGATTAAGAATTAAAGATTCTTCATTATTCAAATCCCAGAAGGTCGCTACAATCGTGTAAGTGACATATGACGTACAGAATAACCTAAAATTAGATTAGATAACCGCGAAAATGGCATAAGACGTCAAAATAACATAAACTTAAAATTATATGATATAACTATGTAAGTCACAGAGGTCAAAATAATCTTAAATTACATTATATAAGTGTATAAATGACATATGACGTCAAGAAAAACCTCAAATTAGATAATATAACTGTGTAAATGACATGTGACGTAGAGAATATCCTCACATTAGATGACGTAACCGTGTAGATGACATATGACTTTAAGAATAACTTCAAATTAGATGATATAACTGTGTAAATGATATAAGATGTCAAAATAACCTAAAATGACACTGTAAAATTGTGTAAATGATATGTGACGTAGAGCATAACCTCACATTAGATGACGTAACCGTGTAGATGACATATGACTTTCAGAATAACCTCAAATTAGATGATATAACTGTGTAAATGATATAAGACGTCAAAATAACCTAAAATTACGTTATTGAACTGTGTAGATGACATATAACGTAGAGAATAGCCTCACATTAGATGACGTAACCGTCTAAATGACATACGATTTTTAGAATTACGTCAAATTAGATGATATAACTGTATAAATGATATAAGACATCAAAATAACCTAAAATTACATTGTAAAATTGTGTAAATGATATGTGACGAAGAGCATAATCTCACATTATATGACGTAATCGTGTAGATGATATATGACCTAAAGAAAAACCTCAAATTAGATGATATAACTGTGTAAATGACATGGTACGTAGAGAATATCCTCACATTAGATGACGTAACCGTGTAGACGACATACGAGTTTAGGAATCACTTCAAATTGGATGATATAACTGTCTAAATGATATAAGAGTCCGATTCTAGCGAAAAAGTGATTAGTTGTGTGTGGTATCGATCTTACAGTGAAAAATACCGTAAGTACAAGTTGGGTAAGAGCATAATTATTTGAAAAACAATAAAATAAGATTAATAACAATAATTTGATATATCAGAACTCAATAAGCGGCCCTCAAAAAACTAGTATTGCTGATAAGAGACTGATTTCCGGCGGGTCGACTGACAGTGACGATTATGTGACAGATGAAAGTAAGAAAAGATCTGCAGAGGAAAACCTTGGAGGACGCGTTGAGAAAAGTAGAAAAACACTCCTCCCTACGAAACAACAAAGAATGGAAGAAGATAAACTGGACACATTGATTTCGATGATGAAATACATGAAACAAGATCAAACGTTAATAAAAAATGAGCTGCAGCAACTAAGAATCGAACAAAAAAAGTTTAGTGATGAAACAATGTCAATAAAAAAAGAAAATTAGTTATTACGGGAAGAAAAGAATGTAATCAAACAGGAGAATATGAAGATAAAACAAGATCTGAATGACTTGAAGAAAAATATGGAGTGGTTCGAAAAAGATAAGAAGAAAAATAATGTAGTGATGAGTGGACTGGATGTCGATAAAATTAACAATGAGACAATGAAAACCACATTAGAAAATTTTATTTAAAAAAACTTGAAAGTGGACATCAATATCAAAAGTACCGCAAAGCTTTCCTCTAAAACATGTCTAATTGAAATGGCAAATGAAGAAGACAAGTACAAAGTTATGAAAAATAAATCGAAACTTAGGAATCTCTCACAGCAAATATTTATTAATAATGACCTAACGAAGCAAGAAAGAAACAAACATAAACAATTGAAAGTAATAGCGGCACAAGAAAAAAATAAGGGAAAAAATGTGAAGATAGGATGCAATTGGATCGTAATAGAAGGAGAAGAATGGAGATGGAACAAAAATAATGAGACACTGGAAAAACGGCAAGCAAAAAACTAATAGATTCACAGGAGATAATAATGGACAGGATAATGACTCGGAATGAAAAAGGACATACGATTATAGAAAGAGACAACGAAAAATAAATAAGGAAGCCAAAAAATAGGAGAAAAAACGAAATAAAAATTGGAACTTGGAATATAAGAACAATGTTGATACCTGGGAAAATGCAAGAAGTAGGAAATGAATTGATGAGATACAATATAGACATAGCAGCTTTGCAAGAAATAAGATGGAAGGATCAAGATGCAATTGATAAGAACATGTATAGTTTTAGATATTCTGGAGACAAAAAGCAAGGAAACCGGGTAGTAAAATTTATGGTATTCCATTCAATGAAACAAAAATTATTGAATTCAAACCAATAGATGAAAGGATGGCATACCTAAGAGTGAAAGCAAAACCATGCAACATATCCCTATTAAATATTTACGCTCCAATAGAGAAGGACAGCAATGAAGAAAAAGATAAATTTTACGAAAAGGTAGAAGAAGAAATAGAAATAATACCAAAGAAAGATACTATAATAATATTAGAAGAATTTAATGCCCAAATAGGTAAAGAAGACTACATAAAATGCGTAGCAGGAAAGGAAACTATACACGAAAAAACAAATAACAATGGGCAGCGACTGTGTAACCTCGCAGCAAGCACGAATATGTACATAAGTAGCACAAAATTTCCACATCCAAAAAAGCATAAAATAACATGGATGTCGCCTGATAACAAGGCAAAATCTCAAATAGACCATATATTAATTAATAGGAGAAAACAAACATCAATAAAGGACGTGAGAACATACAGAGGAGCACGTGCAGACTCCGATCACTTTCTTGTTATTGCCAAAATAAAACAAAAGGTTATAAAAACAACAAGGGACAGAAATGCATTAGATGGAACATAACAAAGCTAAGTGAAGAGAAAGTATGGAAAGAATATGAAACACAGATAGAAGAATTACTAAGCAAAATAGTAAAAAAGGAAGACAACGTTAACGCACAATGGGAAGCTATAAAACAATCCATTCATATAACAACGGAAAAACACATAGGCAAAATGGATAGAGATAAAAGAAAAGAGTGGTACAATGATAGTTGCCGTGTAGCAGTAGAAAAAAAGGAAAAAAGACAAAAATGGATAAGAACAAACGAAATAGAGCACAAGAAAGAATACATAAAAAGCAGAAATGATTGTAACAAACTGATAAGAAAATCAAAGCGAGAATGGATGGATAATAATATAAAAGAAATAGAATAAGAAAGAAAGAATTGTAATACCAAGAAATTTTATAAAAATATGAATGAACAAAGCCGAACCTATAAGGGCAAAACGAAAGGTATAAAAAACCAATATGGCAAAGTCATTGAAGAAGAAAATGAATACAAACAAATATGGATGGATCACTTTAGGATATTGAAGAAGAAATTGAAGAAATATCGCAAGAAAAAATATTGGAAGAACCTACAAGAGCAGAAATTATGGAGATTATTAACAACAGCCGAAACGGAAAAGCTCCTGGAAAAGATAACATAAATATGGAACTGATAAAGTACGGAGGTGAGAAGCTTCATGATATAGTATACCAACTTATAATAAAAATATGGAGAGAAGAAAAAATGTCTATAGAATGGGAAATAAGATAATTACAATCCACAAAAAAGGTGACCAGCATGAATGCCAAAACTATAGAGATATTACATTACTGAATACTGCTTATAAAATACTATCAGCTACAATAAACAGAAGGCTTAGAGACACTACAGGAAATACTATAGGACGATATCAGTTTGGATTCGTAAAAAGAAGATCAGCGGTGGGTGCTATATATACACTGAAGCAGATAATGGAAAAAGCATATGAACATCAAATAGAACTGGAAATGTTATTTGTAGACTTTCGGCAAGCTTTCGATTCAATACATAGAGGAAAACTTTTGTCTGCTTTGAAAGAACTAGGCATTAATGATAAATTGAGAAAGTTAATCAAGATGACTATGGAAAACTCAAGGGCTACGATAAAAACACAAGGAGGAGAAACTGATGAAATAAACATAAATTCATCTGCAACATTATTTAACCTAACACTTGAATATGCAATGAGACGAATACAAAAAAGCAATCTCAGGACGAGCGGAGCCTATGCGGACGATATAGTAATCATATCAAAGACAAAAGAGAGATTCTAGAAACCACAATAAAGGAAATCAAAAGTGAAGGAAGTGGGATGGGATTAGAAATAAATGTAGATAAAACCTAAATAATGATTTTTGGTAAAATAAATCAAACCAGTGCAATAAAGATCGGAGATTTCGAATTTGAAAAAGTGGAGAAATTCAAATATTTAGGTGTCACAGTAACAAACATTGGAAACAGGAGAAAGGAAATAGAAGAAAAAATCATTATTGCAAATAGAGCTTACCATGCTAATAAAAAACTTTTAAAAAGCAAATTACTCTCAAGACAAACCAAAATCAATATTTATAAAGTGCTAATAAGACCCGTCCTGTTGTATGCTGCTGAAACAATGACACTGAATAAAAAGGAAGAAGAAGACTTGAGAATAATAGAAAGAAAGATAATGAGAACAATATTGGGACCAATCAAATTGAGAGATAACGAGTACAGACAAAGAATGAACTATGAAATTGAGCAACAACTGGAAGGAGAGGACATAGTAAGGAAAATAAAAAGGCGATGAATGAAATAGAGCAGAAGAACAAGAAATAACACTGCAAATGACACAATGGGATCCTGGGGGAAGAAAACGTAGGGGTAGACCTAGAATAAAATGGCTGGAACAGGTGAAGGAAGATATGACAAGAGCCGGAATTGGAGGATGGAAAGACAAAGTTAAGGATAGGAAACTATGGAGAACATTGACAGAGAAATTCTAAAGGGAAAAACGTGGATTGATCCACCCCAAAAAAAATGGATCTAGAAAGCGTAAAGCGGCGAAACCCCAGCAGGGGTATCAAGCCATTGTATATGTATATGATAGAAGACGTCAAAATAACCTAAAATTACATTATTGAACTGTGTAAATGACATATAACGTAGACAATAACCTCACATTAGATGACGTAACCGTCGAAATGACATACTATTTTTAGAATTACCTCAAATTAGATGATATAACTGTATAAGGGCCGATTGTACAATGCGAGTTTTACCTCGGTTCAAGATAAACCTGGTTCTTAACGTTGTACAATACTAGTTCAGATCCTAAACCGCGTTTAACTGCGAGTTCTACAAAGCGGTCAATTTTCCCCGCTTAAAAAAAGTTCAGAAGTATTTTTCAATTTATTATGTTGCTACCCCAGCATATAACGTTGTGTTGGTGACGTTGATACTGACAGAGAGACATAAAAGTAAACAAATTTTGATTTTTCATTTGAAACAGTTTTGTTTTTTATTGGTTATCTCTTGGACAAATAACAGTTATCTTCATTTTTTTAAATGGAAGAAATATCTGAAGATGAAGATTTCATGGAATTAGTTAATAATTTGCAACAGCCAGAAAGGCAACCACAAATATATAGACAAAGGGACAATCATTTAGTGAAGTGGAATGACACTAATTTTTTACAAAGATTAAGAAGTTAGCTCTGCGAAAAGTAACGGTACTTTTTTAATTAAATTCGGATTCAATTTTGACCCAGCACTCATTTTTCTTGCGCGTTATATTGACATCGCTCTTTCTATTTTCCAGAATATCTCTATATTGTTTAGCTAGCTGCACCAACAAGCTTTTTTTTTGAATTTGTGAAGTTTGGTGTCTTTTTTTGTTTTTGTTCCATATTTTTATTTTAAATCGATAAACGCATAAAAAACAACACACACAACTACAACGTATTCTCTAACCTCATAAAATAGAAAAATAGTGGTTACTCATCTTCTCTACTTCACTCAAATGATAAGAAGAAGAGAAGTCATATTTTATATACTCTCTTTTTTTCTTATAAGATAATCAAAGATACCCTTACATACTTCATAAATTCGAAATCTGGCAACCCCGTGTATACGATACCAACATTACAATAATGGGAGTTTACCTGAACCGACGTTGAACGAGATATGTACAATTCGTATCCTTTTAATAGGCCGGTTCAACCATTTGTTGGGTTCAAATGAACCTTGCTATGTACAATCGGCCCTAAATGATATAAGACGTCAAAATTACATTGTAAAATTGTGTAAATGACATGTGACGTACAGCATTAGATGTCGTAATCGTGTAGATGACATATGACGTAAAGAAAACCCTCAAATTAAATGAGATAACTGTGTAGACAATAAAAGACGACAAAATAACCTAAAATTACATTATATAACTGTGTAAATGACACGTGACGTAGAGAATAACCTCACATTAGATGACGTAACCATGTTACGTTCAGAATAATCTCAAATTAGATGATATAACTGTGTAAATGACATAAGACGTAGAAAATTATCTAAAATTAGATTTCATTGCCGTATAAGTGACATATATCGTGAGAATAACCTCAAATTGGACGATATTACCTTAAAAATTACATTTGACGTACAGAAGAACCCCAAATTGAATGATATAACCGTTTAAATGAGACCATTCCACTAATTTACGGGATATTAATAAGCCATCTGTACTCCAGATATATTTATGAAATAAAAATGTTCATACTTACATCCACAAGTAATCGATTATATCCGGTTTGTTTACGTCACTAACGTAACCGCAATCTAATCGTACAACATCAGCGTGAAGTCCTAAATCTGTGAATTTTTGTCCATAACACTCGGAAATGCTACGTTTGAGACTACTTTCGGACTTATTAGTTATATTCGGGCATAAATCGTCCACACATATAGCATGAAACAGTTCATCGTGATTATAAGCTTGATTATTATCGATGGAATGCTGAAATAATAGTTTTTGAGGAAATAACTGGCGCAGTTGGTAGAATTGTCACATACCTGTATTA
The DNA here is from genome assembly GCA_963921935.1 of Galeruca laticollis. NCBI lineage: Eukaryota > Metazoa > Arthropoda > Insecta > Coleoptera > Chrysomelidae > Galeruca > Galeruca laticollis. The sequence goes on from OY998175.1 coordinate 233,005,714, forward strand.
ATTTCCAGTAACGAGATACATTTTGACTTGAAGGTTTCAAGATAATGGACGTTTTACAGAAGATTTTATTTTCAGTTTTACATTTTTCGTAATTGTCGATCAAAAAAATGGGTGGTAATTCTTTGTAGATATCTGAAATGAGGAAAAATTTTTTTATGAAACGAAATTTAAAGAGATAAATGATTATATGATGTTATAGCAGGTATATATTGACCTTACATACTAGTATAAATAATATTTTGCATTTACGCATTGAATTAATCAACAATTGAGTGCTTTATGATGTTTTTCAATTAAAAAATGATAAAAACATCACTTTTATAATAAAAACTGTTTGCTTTTGAAGTTGTATATTGTAAAAACAAAATAATACTTACTGGCATTTACTAAGCACAAAACTAAGTTAAACAAAATGAAAATACTGGGCATTTTTATAAAAAAATTCAGTTTCTGTTATTGTCTGATCAGTTTAAGAATATGTCGCGTATGCAATTTTTTCTTAAGACACGACATTCACGTTTAGTTATGATATCAAAATTTGTTTATTTATAAATAAACTTAAATTGTTTTATTTTTTTTATTGAATACAAACCATGTTTTAAGTGATACACTATAATAAAGGACTACACACACTATTTTGAAACCCCTTACAATCATAAATTGCACTGAAATTGATTCTGTTGAGTTCCCTTTCTGCGATTTAAAGTTATTTTTGTTTTAAGAAAATTATACAAGCTCTTCGAGAGATTACAAGTAGATGTAAGATATTTCAAATTTAGAAATTTTAAATCAAAAATTTTGTTGGTAATTAATGTTAAAGTTTGTTCTTTGACTAATATGTCGAGATGATATGACATATTTTATATAAAATATATTTTTGATCTTTGTAAATGTTGAAATAAAATAAAATATATAGAAACAACCACTTTAGTTCTGAAATGAAAATATCTATGGGAATTTAGATTGTCCCAAGATAGTGGTCCTTTTGAGCGGGATAGTAATCTTCAATTGGAATTTTTGGAGATTTGAAATATTGAAGCATTGGACTTTCTGTTTGACCTATGTTACATTTGATGAATTGAAATATCAAACTGGTAACAGATATTGAAAGAAGCCGAGACGGGATGTTTGAATCGGCAACTGGCCCCATTTCTACACTTTCCGATCTTATGGAAATAGTAGGGCACCGTCTTCATCGGATACTGATAACGGGGGTTGTAGCTGCAAATTAATATCTGGACAACGGTATCTCGAAAGATATTCTCTACCATGTTCCTGATAACTCGCCAATCCAACTGGTTACTCGCTATCTTAGGCATAGCCAGTTTCTTCATGCTGGATTCTAATGGTATCGGAGGTTTCGAAGTGCTTTCTAAACATCGCAGTAGGTAGATCGATCTTGAAATTCATTTTTAGTTACCACATAGAAGACGTACCGCGAGTTATGTTTCAGTTTCAGTGTCTTGCCAGGGGCTGGAATCTGGTCTTCAAGTTTTTCTAATTGCCCGAACTTCTTTCGAAAGACGAATGCCAACCCTCCTGCGTTCTTGAGACGGGCGGGGATGTTGTATGTCAGTGAATAATCTTCCGGGAGAGTGAACAAATCTTGTCGTTGTTCTGAAGTAACTCCATATCTAGCTTTCCCGGTACCTTTATACGCGCCCATAAATTCATCGAAGGTAGGGTCCGACACATCTCGAATATGGTTTACTCCTTTCTCTAGGTCATGGTCGTCTCCTTCGAATGGCGCTAGTCGGTTTTGGTGAACGACTTTTGGTTTTCCGTTGGGAATCTTGCTTATGCGATATATAACATCATTGATCCTTTTCTTGATTAAGTATGGGCCTCCCCAGGATTTTTGTAGTTTTGGAGAAAATTATTTTCTCCTCGTCGGGTTGTGTAACCGTACTTTGTCCCCTTCTTTAAAACCGCCTACTGTGGCCTGCATGTCGTACCGACTTTTCATTCTGTCGCTGGCAACTTGAAGATTTATTCGAACTAATTCATGAATATCGTCCAGCCTTCTTCTCAATTGGATCACGTAGTCTTTGCCTGCTAGATCTTCTCCAGGCCGACAGCCAAATTCCAGGTCACAAGGAAGCCTCATTTCACGTCCAAACAAGATTTTCACAGGTGTTCCACCCGTGAACTCATTCACGGCAGGTCGATAAGCCAATGCAAATAAGGAAAGATACTGGTCCCAATCTCTCTGATGGCTGGAAACTACTTTGGACAGGTATTTTCCAATAGTCCTGTTCATTCTCTCGACCATTCCATCTGACTGTGCATGTAAAGCTGTTGTCCTGGTCTTCTTCCTTCCCAGCTTGTTGCCAATTTTCTGGAATAGATGGCTTTCGAAATGTCTTCCCTGATCACTGTGGACTTCCAAGGGCACTCCATATCGGCTGATAAATTCTTTCACCAATACATCCGCGACAGTTGTGGCCTCTTGGTTCGGGATAGCGTAAATTTCCACCCTCTTTGTGAAATAATCTATTACAACCAGTAAGTATTTGCAACCATTTTCTGTCGTCGGAAATGGTCCAGCGATATCTCATGCAATCCTTTCGAAAGGGCTTCCAACATTATACTGTTTCATAGGTGCCTTTCTCTTGCGATGTGGTCCATTACTCGAAGCACAAGTCGTACACTTCTTACACCAGTCCTTCACATCGTCGGAGCTGTTCATCCAATAAAACCTTTCACGGACTCGCTGAAGAGTTTTCTTCACTCCCAGATGACCTCCCGATGGACTGTCGTGTAACTTCTTCAGTATTTCAGCTACTCTTGTTCTCGGGATAACTAGCTGTCTCCTACTAGCCCAATACGCCTTGAGTTTCGGTGAAAATCTTGACACTTCTTGCCAGGTAGGTCGCCGATTTTCTTCCTTTCATTTTCATGTCATTTATTGATTAACCATTGTCGACAATTTTAGTTATTGTTTTATTTTGGTTTCTGAGACGGCGAGATATTTTCCAAAGTGAATTATCTTCGGGTTTTAAGAATTAATGTTTTAAGTGAAACTCAATGTTTCTAGCTAATTCCACAATATAATGAAAAATGTTGAAAATTCTAAAAAATTGATAATTGAATATCATCGTCAGAATAACAGAAGTTATTTGATGCCTACCTGATGTTTATTAGTTATTTTTGGCTAGACCAAGAAGTGACCTACCTTGTGATTGACTTAAGATATATTAATAGAGAAAAGAAGAAGATCTGATATTACAAATATTGAAGCTTAGATATTATTAGCCCTATAGTGATATCCTGGATATCATTTTTCCAATTAAGATCAGTATAATTGTGCAATGATATAGAAAACCAGGAAAACTATATCTGCTTATCTTTACAATTATCACTTAAGAAGACAGTCTAATAGTGGAGAACTGTCTAGATTTATCTGTTCATTGACGACTTCATATTGTGGGTTTCTTGAGTGTCTTCTAATTTCCAACTCTTCAAGGAAATCCAGTTCTTGTTTCTTATCACAAATATGTAGTACTTCTAGTTCTGTGTTAGATGTCAATGAATGATTGGTGTCAAGTAGATGTATTGCGTAATGGGATTTATCTGGTTGTTTTGATCTGTATGCTCGTAAGTGTTTACTGTATCGGATTTCAACATTTCTAAGGGTCTGACCCAAAGAGACAGCACTACATTCTGGACATTTGAGTTTATATATACCTGATTTCTTTAATGGTGGTATTTTTGTTTTTACATTTAACAATTTTGTACTAACGTTACTTTCTGTTTTAAAAGAAATATTAGTTGTAATGCCACTTTTTCCTCTTTTTTATTAATAAGCTTATTTATCATATGTAATGGATAACCGTTGGATGCTGCTATTTGTCTAACTGTATTAATCCTCTATCAAAATTACATTTGTTCATAGGAACTGAAAATGCTCTATGTATCATTGAATTATATGCCGCTAGTTTATGTGATATGGGGTGATTGAAACTATATGGAATTGTCACATCAGTATGTGTTGGTTTTCGGTAAATTGCATAATCAAGTACATTATTATCTCTTTGAATTTTCAAATCAAGAAAATTGATTGAGTTATTTTCTTCAACTTCTAATGTAAATTTAATTTTTTGGTGTAAATTATTAATATGGTTGAAAAATATATCTAATTGTCGTTCACTACCTATAAAACAAGCTAATATGTCATCTACATATCTATACCAAAATAAAACATTTTTTGAAATATTACTTTCAAAGATTTTTCTTTCTAAACTGTCCATAAAAATGTTTGCCAAAATAGGTGGTATAGGGCTACCCATTGGTAAACCTTAATTTTGAATATATATGTTATTGTCAAAATTGAAATAATTCTGACTAATACATACATCAAATAAATTAAGTATATCTGATATTATTCCTGGATTAATATTTTTATCTTCTAGTATTTTTCTTACAAGTATTAGACATTCTTTAGGAGGAATTTTAGTGAACATATTAATAACGTCAAATGAAATAAGCTTACAGTTATCTTGTAAGTTGAATGCTTTTAATTTTTTTTTAGTTCCATTGAATTTCTAATTGAGTATTTAGATGCATATCCGTAACTATTAAGTATATTGTTAAGCTTCTTTGCCAATATATTATTAGGAATATTAATATAAGAAACTACAGGTCTAATTGGTTTCGTTATTTTATGTAATTCAATGATACATAGAGCCTTTTCAGTTCCTATGAACAAATGTAATTTTGATAGAGAGATTAATACAATTAGACAAATATCAGCATCCAACGGTTATCCATTACATATGATAAATAAGCTAATTAATAAAAAAGAGGAAAAAGTGGCATTACAACTAATATTTCTTTCAAAACAGAAAGTAACGTTAGTACAAAATTGTTAAATGTAAAAACAAAAATACCACCATTAAAGAAATCAGGTATATATAAACTCAAATGTCCAGAATGTAGTGCTGTCTATTTGGGTCAGACCCTTAGAAATGTTGAAATCCGATACAGTGAACACTTACGACATACAGATTAAAACAACCAGATGAATCCCATTACGCAAAACATCTACTTGACACCAACCATTCATTGACACCTAACACAGAACTAGAAGTACTACATATTTGTGATAAGAAACAAGGACTGGATTTCCTTGAAGAATTGGAAATTAGAAGACACTTAATAAACCCACAATACGAAGTCGTCAATGAACAGATAAATCTAGGTAGCTCTCCACTATTAAACTGTCTTCTTAAGTGATAATTGTAAAGATCAGCAGATATAGTTTTCCTGGTTTTCTATATCATTGCACAGTTATACTGATCTTAATTGGAAAAATGATATTCAGGATATCACCATAGGGCTAATAATATCTAAGCTTCAATATTTGTAATATCACATCTTCTTCTTTTTCCTATTAACATATATTAAGTCAATCACAAGTTAGGTCACTTCTTGGTCTAGCCAAAAATAACTACTAAACATCAGGTAGGCATCAAATAAAATGTAACTTCTGTCATTCTGACGATGATATTGATTTATCGAAACAATTGTCAATTTTTTAGTATTTTCAATAACTTTTATTATATTGTGGAGTTAATTAGAAACCGTGAGTTTCAATTAAAACACTAATTAGATTTATGTTTAAACTGTTTTGGTAAAAATCATACTAGTAGGCAATGTGTTTGAAATGTGGATCTAGACGTCACACCTTTCGTCATCATGAACAAAATGTAACTGAGAAGAAAGATTTGAATGTAAATGGAACCGCGTTAATGAATAATGGAATAAGTGAGGCAAGGTACATTCAAAATAATTCTGATGATAATGCGCAATTTTCTCAGGCTTCCAGTTCACAGGTTTAGGTAACATCTTTATTTTTAGATAATGGTGATGAAGTGACAGGAGATATACTGGTATCTACTGCACTACTTCAGGTAGTAGCTAAAGATGGTGCGTTACATGTTTTTCGAGTTTTATTGGATAACGGGAGTCAACCTAACCTTATTACCACTGAATTAGTAGAATTTTTAGACTTAGAGCTGAAATGAGTTGGGAAAAATCAACAATTTGCAAACATCATGAATAGATATTTTGTGGAAATTGAGTCACTATTAGCTAATTTTAGTAAAAATATGTCTTGCCTTGTGGTAACTAAAATTTGTAGAAATATACCTAGTTATATAATTGAAATAACCCATTTAAATAGTCCTGACAATATAGTATCAGCTGACCCTGGTTTCTTTAAATCAAATAAAGTTGATCTGCTTCTTGGTGCAGATCTGTTTTATGAATTACTTTGCGTGGACCAAATAAAATTAGGTAACTATTTACCTACTTTGCAAAAAACTAGATTGGGTTGGGTTGTAGCTGGCTCAATATGGTCTAAGGCAAAAGATAGAAATAGGGTGCAATGCAATATCATTCTTATGGAACGAGTAGAAAGATTTTGGAAAATAGAAGAGATTTCTGATGAGAGACATATTGTTTCTAAGGAGGATTTGGAATGTGAAAATATTTTTAAAGAGACGACCAGGAGAGCTAACGATGGGAAGTTTGTTGTTACAATTCCATTAAAGGAGCCTTCGTCAATATTGGAGAATTCCAGAGATGTAGCACTACGGAGAATTTTTGCATTAGAAAAAAGATTGGAGAAAAATCGTCAGTTGAAAGATAGGTATGTTCAATTTATGCAGGAATATTTAGATTTAGGACATATGTTTGAGGTTGATGCAACATGTCTGCGGTTGATACAACAGGAGATGGAGAAATAAATTACTATTTTTCACATCATGGTATTTTGAATGAAAATTCAGAAACTACCCACTTTAGAGTTGTTTTTGATGGTACGGCAAAAACAGATTCTGTAATATCATTCAATGACATCCAGTATATTGGTCCGAGATTACAGAATTATTTATTTTTAGGTCTTCTTAGATTTAAAGAACACGTAGTAGCTGTATGTGGCGATACATGTACATTATGATATGGGTGGATCAATCTCAGAGGTCACTGCAGTAGATAATTTGGAGATCTTCCCCTACAGACCATTAGTTCCCTAAATACGATTACATATGGAACACGATCTGCTCCGTACTTAGCAGTAAGGTCTTTGCAGCAGTTGGGTATTGAGTTTTCTGCCACATATCCTAAGGCTTCACAGGCTATATTGAGAGATTTTTACGTAAATGTCCTGCAGACTGGCGCTTAGTCAGCTGAGGAGGCTATAGAGCTGTGTTGCCAAATTTCTCGAATTTTGAAGGCTGGTGGGATGGAACTTCGTAAGTGGGTATCAAATGATTCAAATGTACTTAATGTATTGAATGGAATTGAGGCTAGGGATAAAGTTTGTTTTGGAGAGGAAATTGAAAATAAGACACTTAAATTGTTTTGGCAATTTAAACAGGATATCTCTACTAAACTTTCCATTGACCGCAAGATAGTAACGAAAAGGAATTTTAAAATTTTTTGACCCTCTTGGATTGGCTGGACCTTGTGTGATTTTGACAAAAATTTTACTCCAAAAGCTCTGGTTGGAAATAATGGATGGGATGAATCATTGCCTCTAGGATTAGAAAGTCAATGGTTTAAACTAAGAGACGTTCAAGAATATTTTAAATCGTTCCACAATATTATAAAAACCTTCCAGAATATTTTCAATTGTTCCAAAATACTCTAAAAAGTTCTAGAATATTTTAAAAGTTCTAAAATATTTTAAAACGTTCTATAATATTTTTGAAGGTTCTATAAATTTTTTAAACATTATAGAATATCATAAAAACGTTCCAGGTTGTTTTAAATCGTTTCGGAGTATTATAAAAAGTTATAGAACATTTGAAAGCGTTCTAGAATATTTTTAAATAATGTACAATATTTTAAAACGTTCTAGAACAACAAATGCCACCCATATCCCCTTTACACATTTTGTTCAACTGTTTTGCCCTAAAGTCTTCCAGAAGTGCCGTTATTATTTTTAATTATTTGTACACAGTTTCGAATAATACGTCGATGTCTTCTTAAATGAGCCTAGAATTATTTATACAGTTTTAGAATATTTTCAAACGTTATAGAATATTATAAAAATTTTCTAGAACTTTTGAAAACATCTAGAATATTTTAAAACGTTCTAAAACATTTTGAAACGTACTAGACTATTATATAAACGTTCAAGAACTTTTGATAATGTTCTAGAATATTTTTAAACGTTATAGAATATTTTTAAACGCTCTAGAGTGTCATAAAAACCTTCCAGAATATTTTAAATCGTTTTAGAATATTTTAAACCGTTCTAGTATACCATAAAGACGTCCCTAGAATTACATATAAACGTTTCAGAATATTTTGAAATGATCTAGAATATTTTTGAAGGTTCTAGAATATTTTTAAACGTTCTAAAATATATTTAAATGCGCTAAAATATTTTAATTAATTCCAGAATAATATAACAGCATTCTATAAAATTAGAAAACGGTCTAGAATATTATAAAAATGTTCTAGAACTTTGGAAAATGGTCTAGAATATTTTGAAACGTTCTAGGATATTTCAAAAAGTTCAGTATTTTTAAAAGTTCTTTATTCTTTTAAAACGTTCTAGAATATGTTTAAACGCTCTAGAATATCATAAAAATATTATAAAAAGTTATAGAAAGCGTTCTAAATTATTTTTAAGGACTCTAGAATATTTCAAAACGTTGTAGATTTTTTTAAACGTTCTAGAATATGTTTAAACTCTCTAGAATATATCACAACCCTTCAGAATATTTAAAAGCGTTCCAGAATATTTTAAATCATTCCAGAATATTATAAAAACATTCTATAGGATTTTTAAATGTTCTAATATATTTGAAATCGTTCTGGAATAATTTTAAACGTTTTATAATTTCATAAAAACGTCCCCGAACACTGTAAATCATTCTAAATTATTATAAAAACGTTCCAAAATATTTTTAAGACGTTCTAAAATATATTTACCGTCCAAAAATAATTTTGAATAATTCTAGAATATTTTTAAACATTCCAGAATATTTTAAATTATTACAGAGTATGATGAAGTTGTTATAGAATATTTGCGCCCGTTCTAGAATATTTTTAAAGGTTCTAGGACATATTTGAAGGTCCTAGAATGTTCTAGAATATCATAAATACCTTCCAAAATATTTGAAATCGTGCTAAAATATTTTATGACATTCTAGAATATCTTTAAAGTTTCTAGAATATTTGAAAACTTTCCAGAACATGACAAAAATCGCTCATGATATTTTAAATTATCCTAGAATATTTTAAATTGTTCCAGAAGATTATAAAAAACTTTCTAGAACATTCTTAAAGGTTCTAGAATGTTTTTAAAGGTTCTAGAATATTTCTGAATGTTCTATAATTCCATAAAAACATCTCTGACTACTTTAAATCGTTCTAAAATATCATATAAACGTTCCAGAATATTTTGAAACATTCTAAAATATATTTAACGGTTCCAGAACATGTTTAAAATTTCAAAAATATTTTTGAATCATTCTAGAATATTTTTAGACGTTCCAGAATATTTTGAATTATTACAGAGTATGATAAAATCATTATAGAACGTTTGCACTCGTCTTAGAATATTTTTAAATGTTTTAGAATATGTTTGAAGGTCCTAGAATGTTCTGGAATAATTTTAAACGCTTTAGAATATAAAAACTTTCCAGAATATATTAAATCGTTCAACAATGTTTTAAAAAGTTCTAGAATATTTAAAACGTTCTAGAATATGTTTAAAAGTTCTAGAATATTTTAAATCGTTCTAGAACATCTACAAACATTCTCGCATATTTTAAAACGTTATAGAATATTTGAAAACGTTCTAGAATATTTTTAGATGTTTTAGAATTTGAGAAAAACGTATTAGGATATTTTGAAACGTTCAAAAATATCATTAAACGATTTAGAATATCTCACATGTACGCAATCACTTGTATTAGTCAATACCCTGTTTCCAACAAAAATTTGTAAATTACTGGAATTCATCTCTAATCAACCTAATACCATAGTTTAATCACAAAAATGAAAAACTGTGTCTATTTTTATAGTCCAAACATCCCTCAGTTTTGCCAACAACAATTCTCCACAAAGTTCAATTCTTGGAATAGTCAAGACTCTAAGTGGAGCCACTTTAGCCTTAGAACATGGAAGATTCACAAATATTTTACCACTCTGGTCTTCACTTCTAACATAAATATTTGCCCCATAAGCTTGAGAGGATGCATCACAGAAACCTATCAAATCAAGCTCCCTAAAATTAGTACATATTGCATGTCTAGGGATTTTAAGAGAATTTAAAGTAGATAAATCGTCTCTTAGTTTAAACCATTGACTTTCTAATCCTAGAGGCAATGATTCTTCCCATCCATTATTTCCAACCAGAGCTTTTGGAGTAAAATATTTGTGAATCTTCCATGTTCTAAGGCTAAAGTGGCTCCACTTAGAGTCTTGACTATTCCAAGAATTGAACTTTGTGGAGAATTGTTGTTGGCAAAACTGAGGGATGTTTGGACTATAAAAATAGACACAGTTTTTCATTTTTGTTATTAAACTATGGTATTAGGTTGATTAGAGATGAATTCCAGTAATTTACAAATTTTTGTTGGAAACAGGGTATTGACTAATACAAGTGATTGCGTACATGTGAGATATTCTAAATCGTTTAATGATATTTTTGAACGTTTCAAAATATCCTGGTACGTTTTTCTCAAATTCTAAAACATCTAAAAATATTCTAGAACGTTTTCAAATATTCTATAACGTTTTAAAATATGCGAGAATGTTTGTAGATGTTCTAGAACGATTTAAAATATTCTAGAACTTTTAAACATATTCTAGAACGTTTTAAATATTCTAGAACTTTTAAAAACATTGTTGAACGATTTAATATATTCTGGAAAGTTTTTATATTCTAAAGCGTTTAAAATTATTCCAGAACATTCTAGGACCTTCAAACATATTCTAAAACATTTAAAAATATTCTAAGACGAGTGCAAACGTTCTATAATGATTTTATCATACTCTGTAATAATTCAAAATATTCTGGAACGTCTAAAAATATTCTAGAATGATTCAAAAATATTTTTGAAATTTTAAACATATTCTGGAACCGTTAAATATATTTTAGAATGTTTCAAAATATTCTGGAACGTTTATATGATATTTTAGAACGATTTAAAGTAGTCAGAGATGTTTTTATGGAATTATAGAACATTCAGAAATATTCTAGAGCCTTTAAAAACATTCTAGAACATTTAAGAATGTTCTAGAAAGTTTTTTATAATCTTCAGGAACAATTTAAAATATTCTAGGATAATTTAAAATATCATGAGCGATTTTTGTCATGTTCTGGAAAGTTTTCAAATATTCTAGAAACTTTAAAGATATTCTAGAATGTCATAAAATATTTTAGCACGATTTCAAATATTTTGGAAGGTATTTATGATATTCTAGAACATTTAAAGGTATTTTAGAACGTTTCAAAATATCCTGACCGTTTCTATCATATTCTCGAACATTTAAAAATATTCTAGAACGTTTTAAAATATTCTAGAACATTTTAAAATATTATAGAGCCTTTAAAAATATTCTGGAACGTTCTAAAATATTCTAGAGCTTTTAAAAATATTGTTGAACGATTTAAAATATTCTGGAAAATTTTTATGATATTCTAAAGCGTTTAAAATTATTCTAGAACATTCTAGGACCTTCAAATATGTCCTAGAACCTTTAAAAATATTCTAGAACGGGCGCAAATATTCTATAACAACTTCATCATACTCTGTAATAATTTAAAATATTCTGGAATGTTTAAAAATATTCTAGAATTATTCAAAATTCTTTTTGGACGGTAAATATATTTTAGAACGTCTTAAAAATATTTTGGAACGTTTTTATAATATTTTAGAATGATTTACAGTGTTCGGGGACGTTTTTATGAAATTATAAAACGTTTAAAATTATTCCAGAACGATTTCAAATATATTAGAACATTTAAAAATCCTATAGAATGTTTTTATAATATTCTGGAATGATTTAAAATATTCTGGAACGTTTTTAAATATTCTGAAGGGTTGTGATATATTCTAGAGAGTTTAAACATATTCTAGAACGTTTAAAAAAATCTACAACGTTTTGAAATATTCTAGAATCCTTAAAAATAATTTAGAACGCTTTCTATAACTTTTTATAATATTTTTATGATATTCTAGAGCGTTTAAACATATTCTAGAACGTTTTAAAAGAATAAAGAACTTTTAAAAATACTGAACTTTTTGAAATATCCTAGAACGTTTCAAAATATTCTAGACCATTTTCCAAAGTTCTAGAACATTTTTATAATATTCTAGACCGTTTTCTAATTTTATAGAATGCTGTTATATTATTCTGGAATTAATTAAAATATTTTAGCGCATTTAAATATATTTTAGAACGTTTAAAAATATTCTAGAACCATCAAAAATATTCTAGATCATTTCAAAATATTCTGAAACGTTTATATGTAATTCTAGGGACGTCTTTATGGTATACTAGAACGGTTTAAAATATTCTAAAACGATTTAAAATATTCTGGAAGGTTTTTATGACACTCTAGAGCGTTTAAAAATATTCTATAACGTTTAAAAATATTCTAGAACATTATCAAAAGTTCTTGAACGTTTATATAATAGTCTAGTACGTTTCAAAATGTTTTAGAACGTTTTAAAATATTCTAGATGTTTTCAAAAGTTCTAGAAAATTTTTATAATATTCTATAACGTTTGAAAATATTCTAAAACTGTATAAATAATTCTAGGCTCATTTAAGAAGACATCGACGTATTATTCGAAACTGTGTACAAATAATTAAAAATAATAACGGCACTTCTGGAAGACTTTAGGGCAAAACAGTTGAACAAAATGTGTAAAGGGGATATGGGTGGCATTTGTTGTTCTAGAACGTTTTAAAATATTGTACAATATTTAAAAATATTCTAGAACGCTTTCAAATGTTCTATAACTTTTTATAATACTCCGAAACGATTTAAAACAACCTGGAACGTTTTTATGATATTCTATAATGTTTAAAAAATTTATAGAACCTTCAAAAATATTATAGAACGTTTTAAAATATTTTAGAACTTTTAAAATATTCTAGAACTTTTTAGAGTATTTTGGAACAATTGAAAATATTCTGGAAGGTTTTTATAATATTCTGGAACGATTATAAATATTCTAGAATTATTTTAAATATTCTGGAAGATTTTATGATATTCTAGAACGTTTAAACATATTCTAGGACGTTTAGTAATATTGTAAAACGTTTAAAAATACAGAACGTTTTAAAATATCCTAGTACGTTTCAAAATATTCTAAACCATTTTTAAAAGTTCAAGAACATTTTTATATTATTCTAGAACGTTTTAGAATTTTCTAGAATGCTTTTATAATTTTCTGGAATTACCTAAAATATTTTAGAGCATTTAAAAATATTTTATAACATTTAAAAATATTATAGAACCTTAAAAAATATTCTTAAAAGTTTCAAAATATTCTGAAAAGTTTGTATGTAATTCGATTTTAGATAGTCTGGGACGTCTTTATGATATTCTAGAATTTTTAAAAAGAATATGGAACCTTTAAAAATATTTTAGAACGTTTTAAAATATTCTAGAACGATTAAAAATATTCTAGAGCGTTTAAAAATATTCTATAACGTTTAAGAAGATTCTAGAATATTTTCAAACGCTCTCGAACGTTTATATAATAGTCTAGAACGTTCCAAAATGTTTTAGATCGTTTTAAAATATTCTAGAATGTTTTCAAAATTTCTAGAACGTTTTTATAATATTCAATAACGTTTCAAAATATTCTAGAACTGTATAAATAATTTTAGGATCATTCAAGAAGACATCGACGTATCATTCGAAACTGTGTACAAATAATTAAAACTAATAACGGCACTTCTGGAAGACTTTAGGGCAAAACAGTTGAAAAAAATGTGTAGGAGGGATGTGGGTCGCATTTGTTGTTCTAGAACGTTTCAAAATATTCTATATTATTTAAAAATATTCTATAACGCTTTCAAATGTTCTATAACTTTTTATAATACTCCGAAACGATTTAAAACAACCTGGAACGTTTTTATGATATTCTATATGTTGAAAAATTTTGTAGAACCTTCAAAAATATTATAGAATGTTTTAAAATATTTTAGAACTTTTCAAATATTCTAGAACTTTTTAGAGTATTTTGGAACAATTGAAAATATTCGGGAAGATTTTTATAATATTCTGGAACGATTTAAAATATTCTTGAACGTTTTTATGATATTCTAGAACGATAATAAATATTCTAGAATGATTTTAAATATTCTGGAAGATTTTATGATATTCTAGAACGTTTAAACATATTCTAGGACGTTTAATAATATTGTAAAACCTTTAAAAATACAGAACGTTTTAAAATATACTTGAACGTTTCAAAATATTCTAGACCATTTTTTGAAGTTCTAGAACATGTTTATAATATTCTAGAACGTTTTCGATTTTTCTAGAATGCTTTTATAATTTTCTGGAATTATTTAAAATATTTTAGAGCATTTAAACATATTTTAGAACGTTTAAAATATTCTAGAACGATTAAAAATATTCTGGAAGGTTTTTATGATATTCTAGAGCGTTTAAAAATATTCTATGTTTAAAAAGATTCTAGAACATTTTCAAACGTTCACGAACGGTCATATAATAGTTTAGTACGTTCCAAAATGTTTTAGATCGTTTTAAATTATTCTAGAATGTTTTCAAAAGTTCTAGAACGTTTTTATAATATTCTATAACGTTTCAAAATACTCTAAAACTGTATAAATAATTTTAGGATCTTTCAAGAAGACATCGACGTATTATTCGAAACTGTGTACAAATAATTAAAACTAATAACGACACTTCTGGGAGACTTTAGGGCAAAACAGTTGAACAAAATGTGTAAGAGGGATATGGGTCGCATTTGTTGTTCTAGAACGTTTTAAAATATTCTAGAATATTTAAAAATATTCTAGAACGCTTTCAAATGTTCTATAACTTTTTATAATACTCCGAAACGACTTAAAACAACCTGGAACGTTTTTATGATATTCTGTAATGCTCAAAAATTTTATAGAACCTTCAAAAATATTATAGAACGTTTTAAAATATTTTAGAACTTTTGAAATATTCTAGAACTTTTTAGAGTATTTTGGAACAATTGAAAATATTCTGGAAGATTTTTATAATATTCTGGAATGATTTAAATATTCTTGAACGTTTTCATGATATTCTAGAACGATTATAAATATTCTGGAAGATTTTATATTCTAGAACGTTTAAACATATTCTAGGACGTTTAATAATATTGTAAAACCTTTAAAAATACAGAACGTTTTAAAATATACTTGAACGTTTCAAAATATTCTAGACCATTTTTTGAAGTTCTAGAACATGTTTATAATATTCTAGAACGTTTTCGATTTTTCTAGAATGCTTTTATAATTTTCTGGAATTATTTAAAATATTTTAGAGCATTTAAACATATTTTAGAACGTTTAAAAATATTCTAGAACCTTCAGAGTTATTCTAGAACATTTCAAAATATTCTGAAACGTTTATATGTAGTTCTATAACAATTTTATATTATTCTGGGACGTCTATAAGATATTCTAGAATGTTTAAAAATAAGCTAGAACCTTTAAAAAAATTCTAGAACGTTTTAAAATATTCTAGAACATTTTGAAAAGTTTTAGAACGTTTATACAATAGTCTAGGACGTTTCGAAATGTTTTAGAACGTTTTAATAATATTTTATGAGGTTTCAAAATATTCTAGAACTTTATATAAATAATTCTAGGATCATTCAAGAAGACATCGTGGTATATATAAATAACTTTATTCGAAACTGTGTAAAAATAATTAAAAATAATAACGGCACTCCTGGAAGACTTTAGGGCAAAACGTGTGAGCAAAATGTGTAAGAGGGATTTGGGTCGCATTTGTTCTTATTTTTCTGTTGATGCTCAATTTATTCCAGAAGTGGATACCGTAACTGGATGCAGTTTGTTCCATGACGTAGTCGAACTCATCCTTCGAAAAGAATAAGTTCCAACTCTGGAAAGAAATTGAGTAGAACGAATCTTGAGGAAGTACATTGAAGCCCTGACAATCGCTTTTCACTATATCCGACTCCTGACTCACACCACAAAGTGTTTTTAATAACCTAAAATTTAAAGAAGATATATTTTATTTAAACTAAATTACAAATAAATACCTAGTAATCACGCCCACGCTACTATCCGACCATGACGAACCGCTAAAGTGTGTCTTCAAATCGTTCAAACACGTTTCGACCCACTCGTGACCATCCCCAGAGGCATCGAAACTCAAAACGCCAGCCGCAACTTCTACGCCTGACTGTACAGCAGCAAAATTCAATTTCAAATCTTCCAAAGGTTTGGTACTTATCACGTCCATGTCTAAATAGATCCCCCCGTATTTCCAGAGCGTCAGGTAACTGAAAAAAAAAGATATGTGTCACCGGCATGCGCATATTATTAATAATTCGATATGCGCGCGCCTTAATTTCAACAATAACTTACCGAAGAATGTCACTGGCATGCTCGACTGCGTAATAGGACCCTTCCAACGCCCCTGATTGATACAAACTTTCGACTGGCGTATTCTTAACGTAATTACCATAATTAATATGTGCGATCCTAATGTTCTCATATTTAAGTAACTGTTTTAAAAATGAATCAGATTCTGTACAGTCGAATTTAAATCTCCCTGGCGAGGTGTATAATAAATAGACGTCTAAATTTGGGTTTAATCTGGCGGCGCTTTCCACTGCGCAAGCTTGACGAGGGGATATCGTTATTTTTCCTTCGGCATAAGATTTACATGATGTTTCGTGAAAGAATATAGATTTTCCCGGTCGGGGATTCAATTCGGAAATGTCTGGTAAGGTGTTTCCTTCCAGGCGGAAACAGTCAATGTTTGTTGTTGTCTTCGTGTCAGGTTCGATGTCTGCAACAAAAATATACAAGGTGGTTCCAAAATTATGATAAATAGATTTGCGTGTGTGGGTTTGTATGTTTGTGTGAGAGGAACCATGGACAAATAAAGAAACAGTTTTATTTCAATCACAACCAGGCTAGGGACCATAGATAACTCACAGATAGATGAGACACTGATTGTGGCGTCATCTAAAGAGCCTGTCGACTAAACAATTGAGTGATGTTAAAAAGATTTCTGTAATTTTTGGTTTTGGCGGTATATTCAAATTTACTGTATTTTAATTATATTATTTCAAAATAACCATTTATAGTCCATCATTTGACATTCCATTCAATTTAATTCCATTAACTCAATAATGATTAGATGTTGAGTTAAATTGAATGAAATATCAAATGATTTACCATAAATGGTTAATTAAATTGGAAAAAATAAAACCGTAATCATATAAACGGTTTATTTATTTTGGTATAAAAATACACAACAAATAATTTCTTTCACAAAGTACTTTTCTTAACAAACAGAATTACAATAAGTGTAAAAATATAATGTAAAAACAATGCAATAATTTGAGTAACATACATTCTAGTTTGTAGTATCATTGAATTTTTAAATGATGTTATGTCAAGATAAATGTAGAAAATTATTTATGATAAGTTTATATTAATTTAATTATTCATTATTATACTCAAAAAATACACAGAGCTGGACAAACTACTGGAGTATAACTGCTACTTACTTAATCAAAAAAAGTGTTAGCAATGAGTAGAACTACTATTTTTGGCAACTTTCTGTGAAAGAAATTATTTGAGTATAATTACTGTGAATGTTAGAACAAAAGTAATTAAGATACTTTCAAAGGAAAAGTTGTTAAATACTGCTCAGCTCTGTAAATACAAGGTGCCAAGTAATTACATATAAGAGTGCTAAACAGCACTTGTGACTGTACAAAATTTGAATTAATATATCTAACATTTCATTTCCACTTAAAATACATCTTTATTTCTTTACTGGAAGTATTAAATAGGTTTATATCATAAGTTAAACCTAGTATATTGCATATTTGTATATTTCCACATTTAAAAGCAATCCGTTCTTATGAAACCATCGCATAAGGCAGTTTAAGTTACTCTGCAGCTCCTGGCAGTATATGATTGTTAAAATGTTTCTTAAGGGCTCTTAAAAATCCCACTGTTTCGTAGAAGTCCTTTCTCGTTACTGGTTGAGGTTCTACAAGTAAACACACAACATAACAACAATAAATAAGTAAATACACAAATATATTTGAAAATTTATATCAACAAAAGAAATCAAAATGCGCTTACTATTGAAATAATAAGTTTACACATGTTTTTGTACTATACCAAAAAAAATATCAAAAAATGTTTGAATTTTTTTGGATTTTTTGAATTCCTTTTTTTGGAGCTTTCGATTTTTTTAGACATTCTTGATTTTCTTTGGTTTTAACTATTTTTTGATTTATTATTTGTCTTTATTGGATTTTTTGTTACCTCTAGACCAAATACTTAGACATAATGCCTCAACAAAAGTTGATACTCACTTTCATTTCCCATAATTGTCATACCATGGGCTATATATGAAAATCGGCAAGGGGTCAATACCTTCCATCCCATAGCTGGTGGAGGGAATAGCTATAACTTAAAATAAAACCCAGATTATTATTTTTTCAATGGGTACATTTTAAAATGGAATTGTCTGAGTATGGTGAACACACTAAATATAAATTGAGTGAATGAAAAGATGAGTACTGTGTGTGTCATTTTATTAAAATTGCATCTAAGCGCTTTCATCCATTGGGCCATTCTCAAAGCTGTCGACAAGAGAAAAACATACAACAGGTGTCATAAAACATCAAACCCTGTAAGTGCTACATACAATGAAATAAAATGTTTGATACTACATCATTACTCAAGTAAAATTTGTTAAAATTACCCTATAAAGAGGGTGTACACACATATAATTTAGTTGATAACTTCAAATTAGACGTTTCGTTATGTGAATTACAATTATTGTACACCCTTTTTATAGGGTAATTTTAACAAATTTTACTTAAAAATTGATGAAACATCAAACATTTTATTTCATTGTATGTAGCAGTACAGGGTTTGATGTTTTTTGACACCTGTTGTATGTTTTTTTCTTGATGACAGCTTTAAGAATGGCCTAATGGTTGAAAGCGCTTAGCTGGAATGTTAATAAAATTACATACTCAGTACTCGTCTTTTCATTCACTCAATTTTCATTTTAAAATGTCCAAATTTATAGCATACTATATTGAATACAATAAAACTTACCATCAATTTTTGTTAATTTCCACTGATATGGGAAAGTAAATCAAACTGTCTTAATAACCTCAATTCGTCTTTCTCAAATCTGAAGAAACACTGTTTTTGAAAATAAAGAGAACATATCCTCCATCGTTTCCTCGTCGACAAATTTAATGATTTATTACCACTGAGCTTCAGCCATATTAATTTTATCTTCCTGGGTAGAGGAACAAAACTGTAAAAAGGAATATTCACTTTAGTAATGCAACAATTTTCAGTTTAGCTAATGCAAAAAACAACCATGATCTTTAAAATTGTCGATTAAATTAGTAAAAATTATGTGTCTTATAAAAATAAAGAGAATGGTTGTTAATTGAGAAAGAAAAAATGCTCAAATTTTTTAATAAAATTTACCGAGTACACCACTTATTAAACTCCTCCAGAATACACTTTGACATTGTCTTTTCAATTAAAAAATAACAATAAAGTAACAAAACAACAGATAAATATCATACTATAGCAATTGAAAAATACACCAAAATACCGAAACCTTATTAATAACCTCAACACTTAAACTAAGAAACGATAACAGCACAGCCTAATAAACACACAGCCCAGACTCTTAACGTCGGCACTTTGATATTATTTATTGAAAATCTGTGACCTCGAGTTGGCTGTAACTTTATTTTGATACCGCTGGCAGGGCCGTCCTTAGAAATGTAAAGTAAACATGAGAGTATTATGTTTATTCAAATTTACATAGATAATTATAAAAATAGGATACAGATAAGCTGTTCTAGTGACGTGAAATATTGATATTTATTATTTAGCTATATCACCGCGTTGGGAAGTAAGTAGTTCGATTCGTTTGTAACGAAGCGAATTTTCATAACTGCCGATTAAAAGACTCCCAACTACGAACGACAATGGTTACGACTAGCTCCTTCTGCATTCTCGTCACTGATCTGAGGCGTTTTACACCGGAGGGCGTGTATGCGCGAATCGCTGCGCATTCTGTTCCCGCCAAGTAAGAGTCTCTGCTGTGTGTTTTATATGCTGTGATAACAGTATAACAGAACTAACAGATAAAGCGTAATATGTCATCGCGCATTCGCGCATACGCAGTAATAAAAATCAATAAACTTTGATTACTAACGACGTTACAGTTTTCGTTAATTTTTTGGAATTATCTACCGATTTTAGTTACTCGATAGGCTCTAAAAATGGCACGTTCTGCAGTGTCCCTGGCCTGCTAGCCTGCTAGGGACACTGCAGACCGTGACATCTATAGAGCCTGTCGAGTAACTAAAATCGGTAGATAATTCCAAAGAATTAATTAATTCCCCACAGGTTCTGTTATACTGTTATCATTTCTTTTCTTAGTTTAAGTGTTGAGGTTATTATAAGGTTTCGGTATTTTGGTGTATTTTGTAATTGCTATAGTGTAATATTTATATGTTGTTTCGTTGCTTTATTGTTATTAATTTAAAAGACAATGTCGAAGTGTATTCTGAAGGAGTCTAATAAGTGGTGTACCCGGTAAGTTTTATTAAAAAAATTTGAGCATTTTTTCTTTCTCAGTTAACAACCATTATCTTTATTTTTATAAAACACAGAATTTTTGATAATTTATTCGACAACTTTAGAGATCATGGTTGTTTTTTACATTAGCTTAACTGAAAATTGCTGCATTACTAAAGTAAATATTTCTTTTTACAGTTTTGTTCCTCCAACCCAGGAAGATAAAATTAATATGTCTGAAACGCAGTGGTAAGAAATTATTAAATTTGTCGACGAGGAAACGATGGAGGATGTACCCTTCGTTTTCAAACACAGTGTTTCTTTAGTTTGCCTTCCATATGAGTGGAAATTCATAAAAATTGATGGTAAGTTTTATTGTATTCAATGTAGCATGCTATAATTTTGGACATTTTGAAATGTTAATTGAGGTAATGAAAAGACGAGTACTGAGTGTGTAATTTTATTAAAATTCCAGCTAAGCGCTTCCAGCCATTACGCCATTCTCAAAGCTGTCGACAAGAGAAAATCATACAACATGTGTCAAAAAACATCAAACCATGTAACTGCTACATACAATGAAATGAAATATTTGATGTTACATCATTATTTTTTTTTTGTGTTTGAGTATCGACATCTAGGTCATTGTGCTCGTCGATATATCATTGGGGTAATTTATATTTTATAAAATAAATTTGTGGACTTTAGATAAGTTATCACCTGGTTAAGCTCGTCATTTTGGTTTCTAAGAATGTTTTCGATCTGGGGTATTTTGAGGAATTGTCTGTGAAAATTGAAGGCTGCACAAGCTAATATATGTTGGGTTGTCAGTGGGATGCCGCACTTCTCACATCTGGGTTTGTTCTTTCCAAGGAGGAGGTGTAAATGGGTTAGGTTTGTGTGGCCTATCCTTAATCGGCTGAGGACGACTTGTTCACGCCTTGTAAGAGTTTTGGGGTAGAACCATTTTTGTACGCTCGGTTTAATGTGTCTTAATTGTCCGTCATATGTATTCCATCTGTTCTGCCATGCTTAATAAATTTTATTCTTTATATCCGTTTTCATATCCAGAAAGGTGTTAGGTATGCCTTTGTCAACTGTTCCGCTTGTGGCTTTTTTTGCTACTAGATCAGCTTCAGTATTACCGGTAATATCGGTATGCCCAGGTATCCACATTATTGAAATAGTCCTTTGCATACTGTATAGATGGGTTGATAATTCTTGAATGCGTACAACCCATTCATTTGCAGAAAAACGATTTTTTGTCGAGAGAGTGGCAGTTAAGGAATCCGTACAAACTAAACATTTTTCAAAGCTGCTCTGACTGAAGTACAACAACGCTTGCCATATTGCATACAACTCGGCATTAAGTATACTAGACTCTTGGTTTAGGGTCCAAAAGAAGGAATCTACACCGATTACGATTCCCGCCCCTGTTCCATTCTCTGATTTGGAACCATCTGTGTAGATGACTAAATGTTCGTTGTATAGATCCATTTGTTCTAAAAATAGCGTTCGGTAGATCGATGGAGCGGTATCTTCTTTTTTGTATTTACTGAGAGATATGTTTATTTGTGGTAGTTTTCTTAGCCATGGAGGAGTGTCATACGTATAGGTCATTTTTTCTATTTGTAAGTTTATCCTGTACTCTTCAGATGTGTCTGAAAAACGAATACTGGATGGTTTAGTTGAACTACGTCTTAGTGTGTGTGGACTGGGAAGGTTTGTGAAAATCTTGTTATTTAAATGGTTGGGTAACGTTTGTATTTTCACGCCATATGTTATGAGCTGCATATCTCTCCTTAAGTTTAGGGGTAAGGACGAAGCATCGCATAAGATTGCTTCTATAGGGCTTGTTCTAAATGCACCGATTGCATGTCTTACTGCGAGATTTTGGATTTTATTTAGCTGGTTCAAGTGTGAACGTCTTGCAGAACCATAAACAATACAGCCAAAGTCAATTTTGGATTGCACTAAAGTTTGATAGATGCGTAATAAAATTTCTCTATCGGACCCCCATCGGATACTCGACAAACATTTGATAATGTTAATAACTCTTCGGCATCTGTTAATCAGATATTCAATGTGCGGTCTCCAGTTTAATTTTTGGTCAAGTATCATACCTAATAATTTTGTTTTATGTTTTATCTCGATATTCTGACTTTGCAGCTTTAGTTGTGGTTCGGCGTGGTCGGATCTTAATCTGCAGAAATGGATGGCGTGGGACTTCGAAGGTGAAAATTTAAAACCGCTGGCTCTAGCAGTTTCTTCTAGGCTGTTGATTTGTCCTTGTAATGAATTCTCAATTTCGGGAATTGAATGACTGTAAGAATAAATGGTTAGATCGTCGACATATAAAGCTGCTTTGGTGTTTTCTCCGATGTTACAAACAAGACAGTTAATTGCAATGGCAAAAAGAGTTACGCTAAGGACTGAGCCTTGTGGTATTCCGTTTTCTAAGGCTCGTGTTGATGAAAATTCATTGTCAATTCTTACACAAAAGAATCTTTCCGAGAGAAAATCATTTAGAATATTAGGTAACGCTCCACGGAGGCCCCATGTGTGTATTTGTTTCATTATTGCATATCTCCAAGTCATGTCATACGCTTTTTGCAAGTCGAACATGACTGCGACGAGGTGTTGTCTTTTAGAAAAGGCATTTTGAATGTCAGTCTCTAATGCGACTAGGGCATCTAGAGAGGAGTGATTTCGTCGACAGCCCACTTGGAGGTTTGATAGAAGGCCGCGTGATTCTAGCACAAAGGTTAGTCTGTTGTTCACCATCATTATTCAAGTAAAATTTGTTAAAATTACCCTATAAAGAGGGTGTACAATTATAATTCACATAACGAAACGTCTAATTTGAAATTATCAACTAGATTATATGCGTTAACAAATTTTACTTAAATAATGATGTAACATCAAATATTTTATTTCATTTTATGTAGCAATTACAGGGTTGTATGTTATATGTTTTTCTCTGGTCGACAGCTTTGAAAATGGCCTAATGGCTGAAAGCGTTTAGCTGAAATTTAAATGAAATTATACACTCAGTACTCGTCTTTTCATTCACTCAATTTATGTCTAGTATGTACACCATACTCAGACAATTCCATTTTAAAATGTACCCATTGAAAAAATAATAATCTGGGTTTTATTTTATGTTATAGCTATTCCCTCCACCAGCTGTGGGATGGAAGGTATTGACCCCTTGCCGATTTTCATTAGTCCATGGTATGACAGTGTATAGGAAATGAAAGTGAGTATTAATTTTTGTTGAGGCATTATGTCTAAGTATTTGGTCTAGCGGTAACCAAAAATCCAAAATATCCAATAAAGACAAAAAAAAATAATAAATCCAAAAATAGTTAAAAACCAAAAAAATCAAGAATTCCTAAAAAAATCGAAAACTCCAAAAAAAGGAATTCAAAAAATCTAAAAAAATTTAAACATTTTTTGATATTTTTTTGGCTTAGTACAAAATCATGTCTAAACTTATTATTTCAATAGTAAGCGCATTTTGTTTTCTTTTGTTGACATATATTTTCAAACATATTTGTGTGTTTACTTATTGATTGTTGTTATTTTGTGTGTTTACTTGTAGGAGCTCAACCAGAAACGAGAAAGGACTTCCACGAAACGGTGGGATTTTTAAGAGCCCTTAAAAACATTTTACAACCATAGACTGCCAGGAGCTGCAGAGTAACTTAAACTGCCTTATGTCATGGTTTCATAAGATCGGATTGCTTTTAAATGTGGAAATATACAAATAGATATTTAGATAGATAGATATTTATTAACTACTTCACAATAAAATGTTTGTAGCACGTCAAAAAGAAAATACATACAAAAGAAATCTTAAGATAAAAACAGAGTAAAATGTCACAGCAGAGATACGGTGTTGAGATTGCCTCGACAATGCACAATGTAATCATCAACAGAGTAGAAACAATATTTGAGCAAAAACTTTTTTAAATATTTTTTAAAAGCATTGGAGCCCAAGGATTTTACAATTGATGGCAAAATATTAAAAAGCCTATAGTTTGGTGAATTTGATTGTGTCGTAATTACCCGAAAGTAGCTGCATCTGATATGGTGAGCATTACGAGTGTTGTAGTCGTGGATATCTGAATTTCTAGACAACATTGACTGTTTCCCATGAATTTCAATTAGAGTATGAAATAAAAACAATGACGGTAATGGCATAATTTCATATTTTATGTAAAACTGTTAACAATGATCCCTGAAACCAAGATCAGCAAGCACCCTTATCGCCTTTTTGCATTCTAAATACTGTTAAAGCATGGGGAGAATTACCCCAGAGGGCGATGCCATAGCTAATATGCGAATGCAAGAGTGAGAAATACGTAGTTTTGAGTGTACTTGAATTAGTAATATATTTCAACTGTCGTAAAATGAATAACGAACTTGAAAGTCTTTTGACTAAATGCTCAATATGTGCCTGCCAACTGAGCCTGTGATCTAGGACTAATCCAAGTAATTTCACATTTTTTGTTTTTTGGTGAAATGACAATTGATTACTTGCAGATAAATGCATGATTTCAGTTTTATTATTATTTAATTTTAGTTTGTTCGATGAAAACCATTCATTTGCCCTGTTACTAACGCAATCTAGAGGCTAAATTTGTATTATCTTTCTCCGAAATAATAAATGTTGAATCCTTTGCAAATAGAACCGACATATAGGGTAACATAAAACGGCTCAGATCATTAATATAAATGATTACCAAGGGGGGGCCTAGAACCGACCACTGAGGGACTCCATGACTTACCTTCAGAAAATCTGATGTTATACCATTCTCTGTAACACATTGTTTTCTGTTTGACAGGTAAGAACCAATAAGCTTCAACGGAATTCCCCTAACTCCATAATAATTTAATTTTTCTAAGAGAATGTTGTGAGAAACGCAGTCAAATGCCTTTGAAAGATCGCACAGCAGGAAAATTTTGAAAACATAAGAGCTCGGCATTAGAAATGTTAGGAAGAGATTGAATGATATTGACAGCAATTTCACAAAAGAAGGTATTTATCTCATTTGGTGACAAATCAGGAGTTATTAAGGAGTATTTCGATTTCCTTCTTTCATAGTTAATAACCTTCCAACAAGCCTTTGCTCTATTTTCAGACGACATGATAAAATTATCATAAGCTGATTTTTTAGCGGATTTTAGCCTGCTATTATACACTACCCTCAGAGTCCTATACTTTTTTAGATCTTCTGGCTGTTTTCTTGCATCGGCTATTAACTTCAAAGATGAAAGTTGATTTCTTAGGTACCTTAAATCATCTGTAAACCAAGACACTGGAGAACGTTCAGTGCCTTGCTTAGCTTTTCTTAGAGGAAAACACTCCGAACTTAAATTATAAAAAGTGTTAACAAGGAAAGAGGCCAAAACGTCTACATCTGATAGTCCCGACATAAAAGGACTCCA
Source organism: Galeruca laticollis (assembly GCA_963921935.1). Classification (NCBI taxonomy): domain Eukaryota; kingdom Metazoa; phylum Arthropoda; class Insecta; order Coleoptera; family Chrysomelidae; genus Galeruca; species Galeruca laticollis. The sequence continues at coordinate 233,031,988 of OY998175.1, forward strand.
GTCAATAGTGGCTAGATGATGTTTTAATATATTTAGTCCTTTATTTGTAATACAACGTCTCATAACAGATTGCGACGTATTAGTTGGATTAATATTATTGTCTATGACAATATATTGAGCCCGATGGTCAGAAAAGCAAGGCTCGAAAACACCGACCGAAAATTGTTGTTCCGCGATATTGGTAATTATATTGTCAATACAGTTGGACGAGGTAGCGGTAATCCTTGTATCCTCTAAAATGCTGATGGCCATGCCGTACGACTGCAGCAAACATTTTAACTTATTCAAAACACCAGTTTCCACCTTAAAATTCAAATTGAAGTCTCCTAAAATTACTAGTTTTTCATATTTGTTTAATAAGTTGTGTAATACATGTTCAAAATTCGCGAGAAACAGATCAATGCTGCCTTTACCAGATCTGTATAGTGCTATAACTGAGATTTTTATTGATGGCAAGTAAATTGCCGTAAATTCTGAATTTTGTTCGCTGTTAAAGTCGTCCAAAATAATTGAGCTAAACTTTAAACTATCATTGTTTTCTTTTACGTAAATAGCTAGGCCTCCATGAATTTTATTACTACGGCAAAAAAAAGGTAGCCAATGTATATCCAGATATATTGATATGTTGAAGACAGTTCTCGTCTGCCAGTGTTCAGAGAAACAAACAATATCAAAATGATGTTCAGAAAGAAAAGCATTTATTGTTTCCACTTTATTAGAGATGCACTGAATATTAATATGAAACATACTTACCGCACTCTGCTGATTACACCCTTTTAACACACTAAGAACATTGGTTGTATTAAAATTATTTAATGTGTTTGAATTTACATTTCCTCGTCGGTCGTCTGGTGTTGGTGAAAATTTCTTTTAAAATTAAATCTTCTTATAGCTGCTTTTTTGGGCCAAATATGCGGGTTATAAACTTGGTCTATATTCTCAAAGGGAAAAGACACTTTGAATGTGGACGCATATTCATTTTTACTCCATTCAACACAGGAAAAGCATACGTCAGGAGCTGATTGTTTAAGAAAGTCTAAAAGATCATTTGAAGTCATGTCGGCACTTATGCGATAGACATGTACATGTCCTTGTCGTGCAATGGTCTTGAATTTTGAAATATCATTGCTTCCAATAATCGGTTTATATTTATTTATGCTAGCGTTTTTTTGAGAGAGATTCCCAATGGAATTCCCCGTATTAATTGTGTTTATGTTTACAAATGGTTTTTGTACAGATTTTTGTAAAGTTGGCTTTTGGATAGTGCTCGATTTATATTTATCAGTACTAGTTTTTGTACCTTGATTGTTTGTGACGAATATATTGTTTGAGTCAGGTTTTTTGTGGTTCCGAGTGTTTGTAGAGTTCGAATATACGCAGTTGACATTCTATCAAGCCTCTTTTGATATCTCATATTCCCGGGCCAACGTATGCTTTCCTTCTTTTGATGGTAATAACCCCATTGCTCTTCATGAACTGCTTGGAAAGTTTGAAAAACCATGCAAGATTTTCACTGATGGTTTGAAGTCAAAATTAGGATTCGGTTGTGCTGAATACATCCAAAACTATGAAGAATCTCTAATGTTCAAGCTGAACCAGCATTGTTAAATATATTTCGCAGAGCTATTTGCAAAATACCAAGCTCTAGAATGGGCTATTAAAAGACAAATCTCTGATCAGCAAGTTCTAGTCATGTCTGATTCAAAGTCTGCGTTATCTGCTATTGAAAACACACATAATCAGTTTCAGAAGAATGGGCTCGTTGTGAGAATTTTAGAAAATCAACTTAAATTACACGGAATAAATAGTTCCGTTTGTTTCATTTGGGTAAAGGGACACATTGGTATTTTTGTTAACATTAAAACAGATTACTTTGCTAATAAAGCGATCTTAAAAGGTACAGAAATCAGTTGGCTAGATAGAAGTGATCTAATAGCAATACGTAGACAATGTTTGAAGCAAAATTGGGATATTGAATGGCACGCCTTCTGTAATCGAACCAATAATATTTATACCAAAATCTACTCTGCTTTACCTACTGAGCCTTTTGCTGCAAGAAGTTATCCCAATAGAAACATCTACTCCATGTTTGTCAGATGTATTTTTAATCATGCCACTGTAAAAGCGTAGCTTCACAGATTCAAACTAAGTGAATCGGAATTTTGTGATTGCGACGGCAATGTTGATGACATCAATCACTGGATGTTTGGCTGCTTACATAATGACGATGCAGTTAAGTATTTGATGAAATCCCTTGTAAAAGAACGGATTCCGCTCCCTCAGAATCAAGCTACGGCTTTTTATCTCTCTCGACGAAATCCTAGGCTAAACCAAATCATATGGGAGTTTTTAAAAAGGACTAAAAGAACGTGTCCATCCTGTATATTGATCGTGACCTAACGCAAATATTATATGTTACTTTCAAGCCACCCGGTACGAAATTCTTAGTAATATTTCAACATAAGTTACTTTTCCGGTACGGCACTGGCGAGACACCGAGCAAGAACTGATAAGCGGCACGACACTGACCACATCCTGAGCTGATAAGAGCCGGCGGGCTGTCTGGCTGAAGTGCAATATCCTAATTGATATCGTGTGTTCAGCGTGGACAAATGTAGCTAAAATATCTACATAATACCTGCAATCCGACCAATAATAACAGAGATGCAAGTGTTCTTATGACATGTACATCCTGTATAACGATCGAACGTGTCCATCCTGTATATTGATCGTGACCTAACGCAAATATTATATGTTACAAGCCACCCGGTACGAAATTCTTAGTAATATTTCAACATAAGTTACTTTTCCGGTACGGCACTGGCGAGAGCTGATAAGAACTGATAAGCGGCACGACACTGACCACATCCTGAGCTGATAAGAGCCGGCGGGCTGTCTGGCTGAAGTGCAGCTACGCCCCTGTGTAATCCTGTTGTAATGTATTCACTACTAAGACCCATCGTTAAGTTGATTAGGGCCGTGAATGGAGAGTACTTGCTTTGTCAATGCAGTATTTACAATACACTTTAACAATATACATATATACTATGCCTATCATCCTATGCTAACTATTCAAGCAAGTTGTACAATAAATTCGTGGCTGAATGGATCAGGCTATCAAAAGCCATTAAAAATAAACGGTTTTAAGGATTAAAACTAACTTTTCCGCATCTGTGGCCCTGAACAATATTCTATCATAAAATTGTCACTTGTATACACTTCGGGGGATGTATCGTGCTAACAAACCGAAATTTCTCCAAAAATAACCAAAAATTCAGTATATCTGGATTTATAGGACCCGCTGTACTCGCTCTAGTCAACTGAAAATCAATGGGGTACATCTGTGAGACACCTTGAACAATATTCAATCATAAAATTGATCAATCGTAGACTCTCTGGGGGCTGTATCGTGCTAACAAACTGAAAATTCTCCAAAAATTACGAAAATTTGGTACCCCAAGTACCATAGCAACCGTTGTGCTGGCTTTACTGAGTTGAATATCAATAGGGTTCATGTTTGAGACGCTCTGAATGATATCCAATCATAAAATTGGTCACTTGTATATACTCCGGAGGCTGTATCGTGCTAACAAACTGAAACCTCTCCAAAAATGACAAGAATATCGTACTTAAAGTACTGTAGCACTTGTTGTATTGGCTCCGGTGAGCTGAAAATCAATAGGGTTCATCAGTTAGATGCCCTGAATAATATTCAATCATAAAATTGGTGACTTGTTGAGCTCCGGAGGCTGTATCGTGCTAACAAACTGAAATTTCTCAAAAAATTATAAAATGTCGTACTTCAAGTACCATACCACCCGTTGTACTAGCTCTGGTGAACTGAAAATCAATAGGGATCATCTGTGACATGTCATTAACAATATTCAATCATAAAATTTCTGACTTATTGCACTCCGGAGGCTGTATCGTGCTAACAAAACATGTAAGGAAAAGTGGCCGACGACAACGACGACGACATATACACAGGATTTTTTTTGTGTTGTTGTTGATGGCAAACGTAAAAATAACTCAAAAAAAAATTTCAAAATTCTTTTTTTGGGGTAAACCAATATTTTTCTCGCATATAGAAAGGTTAGACGGAAAAGTAAAAACAATAATGAATTTATTCCATTTAGTCTGTATATAAAACTTCCAAAATATGCGATAATATACCGGGTGTTCATATTAGTTAGATATAAATCCGACAAAAACGATTAAAATGTTAAATTACTCACCTATAATTTCAGGAAAATCTAAGATCGTTTTATTTGTGGAAATTCCACATTCATCATAGTACGTCTCTAGATTGTAGTTATTTTGAATCGTTACATAGGTATAAAGTAAATATATAGCGACGATTACGATTAATATCATCGATGTGAGGTATTTCAGAGCCAATGTAGGTTTTTTCATAACACTCATCCTAAAATAGAAGAACGAATCATACTTAAGGACTAGGACATCCTATGCTATACTAAAACAATGTTTAACGAGCCTACCAAGTCATTTTTTCACAAAGATATTCACCAGTGTGTATTTCCTGACCGTATTATTTAAATTTTTGTTTTAGTTTATTCCTGGTAATCGGCCAACATGGTTAATAATTAAAAATAAAGAGATTTTTTGTATTGTTTACATTTTTTTCTCATTTATTTCATTTTCTCAAACGACGTACGTTTTGGCGTATTGCCATTTTCCAGTATTTCTTTCCTCTACAATGAATAATGTGTTACTTAATAGCATATAATATTTATTATTAATAAACATTCAAAATAAGAATACAATGTATATATGAATATATAAAAAATTTTTGCAGAAAAAACCAAATAAGACATTGGTTCACAATGAAAATATACAATTTAAAAACTAATAAAAAAATAAAAAAAAATTATTAAACTTAAAGGTGGAATTTTGTGTCATCTTGTTCTTAGAAGAGAACATATGCTTCTCCACTGACTAAAGATTTCCACGATATTAATAGCACCCTTGAATCGTTGTATTCGTGCCACTGTCCCGTGCAGGGATGTCGGCAATAGCGTAGAGGTTGTACATACAAGGTGCCACATTATCAGCCACGTAATGGCTCATATCAAGCCCTTCTATTGGAAAATCAATCGCAACATTAAGTTTTCCACTAAATATTTCTGTTTGCGAAAAGCGCTTCAGGTGAATAACCAATATTTTTGGAAATTTATGAATTGAGAATGATTTAGTGCATCGTCTTCGTTCCTTACATTTCGAACATATTGGTTTCTCATCACCGTCGAGTGTTTATTCTCTTGTAAACGAATCTAAACATTGTGAAAGTCGTAATTGACCTGTTCTTTGGGGTATGGAAAGGGGTAAATTCCAAAAGGAATCGTAGGTAACTGACCAGTGACTACAGTGTGTGCAGTTGATTGTTGATTTTAATTGACCGACAAAGTTATTCACAATCTTGGAGTTGTCTATTCTCGAATATATTAACCAAGATTCTTGTGCTTTCTCAATGTCACTAAGTTTGTCATCAATTTCTGTTAATATGGGCTTTGGTTTTTCATATACCTTGTTGACATCTTCGTGGAGTCCTGCTAATAGGTAACGAAGAAACTCCTGTGCATCATTTTGAGTGTATCCCATAAAACTTGAAGTAAATCGCTGAATCCGACTTTTCAATGATACTGTATTAACCACTCTGTTTGAACCGTCTTCAGACCAAAGCTCTTAAATAACTTCAGCAAATGCTTTAATTATTGCTCCTTTTGTGCTAGATATGTTTATGTAATATCTCTTATGTATGCGTCTTTCTTTAGATATTCTAATAGCCACCTTGTGTTTAATAGGCATTGTATAATACTATTCATGAAACATGAGACCCAAAGATTTTTGGGGAATACTGTTTATGGATCTGATTATGGAGATGTTGTTAAGAGCTCTTTCGCAACTACTATCATTGTCCGAATAATCTCGAATTCTATTATTGTCTTTCTCACTTAATCGGCGTGATAATGAATTTGAATTGATTTTGTTTGCTATTGTATTGGATGGCGATATTGCGGTTTTGGAAATTTTGGTTGATGTCGATAGATCATTGCTCTGGTTCAATTTGTTAATATATTCCTTGTTATCTAAATCATTTCTAGACGTGACGTTATTAAATTGACAATATCTCAAAAATTAATTATTCTAGGTATAGGGAATGCCTGATAAAATTGATAGTTTATAAGGTGTATTTTCACTTTTTGAATTAAAATACAGGGTGATTCATTTTAAAAAAACAAGAAAATCATGTATTCAGATGTAATATCCAAAAAATGGCACTGTATCATAAAACTGGACCAATATCACAATGTTATGGCTGCAAAATATTGATGTCAAATAGTTTCGTTTGAACTATACAAGGCGTTGAACTTCAATGATTTTTAAGTTCAATTGGGCATAACTTCTGAAATACCCTTTATACTCATATGAAACCCTACTTTGTATGTATGGGGGAGGTGAGTCCGATCTGAATCTGCAATAATATATAGGGTGTCTCATTTAAAAAAAGGTATGTTTGTTTCATCCTGGTGATAGGGAACACCCAGTACACATGAAAATAATTTTGTGAAATGTGGAGTTTACAGATATCTACAATTTTCGTATATAACTTTATTCCATATCTTCTATAATAACGGATATATCGAACTTTGTCACACTAATTGCCCACCCTGTATGTATATACAGGTGACCCGGGACTAATGGGAAAAAAGTCAGGAGCGTATAATCTGAGCCAAAATAATGTTAGTACTTCATATAAACTTTTTCTATGCAGGTCCTCGTTTCCGAGTTATATGCCTCCAAAGTTTTAATTTTGAATTTTGTTTTTATTTTTATTTTTTGTACAGTTATTTGATCTTTATAAATTTTACATCAAAGCTATAATGTACGTGTATGTTTATTTTGGGAAGGTAAACAAATTTACAGTAGTGCCTTGAAGCCAGGGACGGACTACTCGCAATGGTTAGTGATCCAAAAATTTTGCAGGGATGGCACACCCTATATGAAATGATTGAAATTGACCTCCGCACACATTAAGCTAACTCTTGCTTGAATTTGATAAAATAAGCCGTTTGGCTAATATTTACAGTTTTATTAATGCACTACGTACCAATTCACGCATTCACCATTTTTACAGTACACAAAGAGGTAAAACTAACTTATTAATACGATGTCCAAGATTTACCAACAGTACTACGAAAAAATACTTTAACGATAGCAGAAGATAAAAAACATCAACGACTTATTAATTCGAAAGTTGGTAAAAACGTTTTAAAAGTGTTTTTACCGTTTATCAAGTAACCATAGGATTAGTTGTCAAACGTTATGTAGAATAGTTCGTAGTTAGTACTTGTCAGTAATTCATAAATCTTTAATGTAACAGATAAAATTCACTTTTATTGAGTACGGAGATATGCATTTAATGTATGGACTGGCTTCTCGAAAATTTTTAAACTGTTTAGAGGGGCCAGAAGGCTTTATGCAGAACATTTTGCAAACAGAGCATTGTCAGACAGACGAATGTTTGAGAGTATTGATCTCAGGTTACGAGAAACAGGTATAAATAAGTAAATGTAATTTTCCATGTATACAAAACAAAATAATAAATTTTTGGAAATTTTTTGCCAAAAAAAGGTGGATAATGTCCAGTACGAAGCTTACGTACTGTGGCAGTTGAACAAGACTTGTTAAATGCAGTTGATAGTGAACCATCAAAGAGTTCACGAAAATTATCAAGAGAACATAACGTCTCGAAATCAATTGTTGATCGCGTCCTGAAAGAATAGCTGTTATATCCTTTTCACATGAAAAAAAGTACACAGTATGACAGTGGCTGATTATCCTGCACGACTTGAGTATAGCCAGTGGTTTCTGCGACAACAACAGACAATACATTTATTAGTAACGTTCCCTTTATGAACGATTCCGGTTTCACCAGAGATGGAGTCATTAATTCTCATAATATGCATTTATGGGATGATGTGAATCCACATGGCATTATCCAAACTAGGAACCAGCATAGATTCATGGTTAATGTTTGGGCAGGAATAATTGGCAATCATTTGATAGGGCCATACTTTATTGACGGTACTTTGACCGGTCAGATATATTTGGAGTTTTTGCAAAATGAGTTATGGAACCTGTTTGATGATGTGCCACTACAAACTCGTAGGAATTTATGGTTCATGCATGATGGGGCCCCTCCTCATTTCAGTTTAGATGTACGACAGCATTTACACATAAGGTTTCCTAATAGATGGATTGGTCGTGGAGGCCCTTTTCAATGGCCACCGCGATCAGGAGACGTTAATCCTATGGATTTCATTCCCTGGGGTTATCTCAGAAATAAGGTATACGCAACACCTGTGCAAACAAGACAAGATTTAATAGACAGAATTGTGTTACATTGCAATTTTATTAGAAATAATATGGGATTGCTCTTTCAAGTCCAAAGAAACAACCTTCGTAGACTTAGAATGTACGTGGAAGTGGGAGGAGCTCATACTGAACATTTATTAGAATAACGTTAGTTTTTGTTGTTGTTTAGGAATTAGTTTTAGTCTATTGTTTTATAACTTGTGTTTTTTGAGGTTTTCTTAATGGCTTAATAATGTTGAGTTGGTAATTTTGATTAAAAGCAACTAATTACGTTGTTTGCCTTCCTATTTAATTCCCATTAAATAAGTTCTTGAAGTTTTTATCATCTGCTATCATAATTTTTTTTTGTAGTACGGTAGGTAAATCTTGGATATCGGATTAATAAGTTAGTTAGGTAAATTCGTACGTAGTGCATTAATAAAACTGTAAATATTAGCCAAACGGCTAATTTTATCGAATTCCAACAAGAGTACCTTTTCGTTAGCTTAATATGTGGGGAAGTCAATTTCGATAATTTCATATAGGGTGTGCCATTCCTGCAACATTTTTGGATCACTAACCATTGCGAGTAGTCCGTCCCTGGCTTCAAGGCACTACTGTAAATCTATTTACCTTTCCAAAATAAACATACACATACATTATAGCTCTGCCGTAAATTTTATAAAGATCAAATAACTAGTACAAAGAATAAAAATAAAAGCCAAATTCGAAATTAAAACTTTGGAGGCCTATAACTCGAAAACGAGGGCCTGCATTGAAAAAGTTTATATGAAGTACTAACATTATTTTGGCTCAGATTATACGCTCCTGACTTTATTCCCATTAGTCCTGGGACACCCTGTATATATGTATGTTATAACGGAATTTGTAAGCACGATAGAGGGCGTATTTTTTGACGGATCGAAACTAAACTCGCTACAAAAATCGGTTAGGCCAAAATCTTGGACGAGTTCGTTAATGAGCCAAATCGGCCAAGTAAAAACAAAATGGCGGCCTGTCAAAATTGAAAAAAAAATCGTATTTCCTTTGTTTTTCATTTGACGCAAAAAAGTTACTTTTTCATAGATCTTAATACGTTCTACAACTTTTGTATTTAACATTTTTCTCTAAATCGTACATTAAAACATTTATTTAAGAAAATTCACAAATTTACCAGATTTTTTTTTGTTTTTGATTTGATGCCAAAATGTTACTTTGGTTTTTTTGTACATCTCAAAACATTCTATTACATTTGTATCTAATTTTTTATTTTGGGTTTTATGCAAAAATGTTACTAAAATAAGCCTGTCCAATTGGTCCTGTGCCATTGAGATTTTTTTATTATAGGATTGTAAAAGCTTTCTGGATATTCATTACTTTGTAAAACTTCTTTAATCTTCTTCAAATTATCAGGTCTGTTATTTGGATGTGGGCGTTTTAGGGTTCTGTCTGTAAGGTTATTAACAACACTTCTTCTGTATGTGATTGGTACAATAGAATTAAAATTTAATTTACAATCACCAATACAACATAAAAACCAACAATGAACATTCCACAGCCCTTTCAAAGCACGCAATCGAAAACCACCATAGTTTTGTTTTTGAAAAGATTAAAATTTTAGACAAAGAAGAAAACAGAATCAAACGTGAAATCAAAGAAATGATTTGTATCAAAAAGAACAAAAATACAATTAATTATAAGACAGATCTTCGAAGTCTCCCAAAAATATACAACTATTTGATATAGTAACTGTAGGTGTTTTGCATCTTACCCGCCTTTTTGACGTTCTCATTATTTTGTTAATGATATTGTAAAATGCGGGAAGTCAACAATTACTATTATTTCCAATTCGAAATACCAATCGCACATTAGCGATAATAAATAACTATAGGTTTATAGTAGGTGTGAGGTTGTTTAAATAAATTAAATTATTTTATCACTTTATCTTGGTATATTAACGGTATGCTACATGTCGTTCATCTTACGACACAACTAAGAATATTACTGATTATTTGAATGTACTATAAATGATTTAGTCACATTATGATATTATTAAATGAATGTAAATATGCTAGTAAAAAACCGGGTGGCTATTAACACGAGAGTACCATTTTGTACGAAGGATGAATGGGAAAGTGGTGAAAATTTGAGTCTTATTCATATTTATGTGTGGGAGAGAGAGAGAGAGAGATGTTCGTAAATTTTTTGAAGTTTGGGTTTGTGGTGTTTTTTGTTTGGGTATATTTTTGTTTGGGGTAGGCCCTGTTATAGGATTCGTTTCCTCTTCAGGGCTGGTTGGGGGTGTTTTTGTGGGTGGTTTGTGTGCGCGTATTGACTTGGCTTACGATTTGGGTAGGGCTGAAAATTCAGTTTTTTAAGAAGTGTATGGGAAGTTGAGAGAAAAAAAGGTGTATGGAAAATTGAAAATTTGAAGTTTTGTGGGTGAGTTGTGTCTTTTGCTAGAAATCAACCGGAGAGAGAGGCAGAAACAATCAGCAGCGAAACTGGATGTTTTGAGCGAACGTGGTTTTAATGGTGTATGGAATGGGAAATTAAGAAGTGTCTGGTAAAGGTAGCAAAATGAATAAGACGAGCCACGTTGTGTTGCGGGTAGTTGGGTGTGTGTGTGAAGAAGTGGGAATTTATGTGATATGGCTAGGGACATTGGCCAATGGGAGGTGAGAGTTTAAAATGGAACGGTCATATACAGCGAGTGAAAGATACACGCTGGGGTCGGTTTTTCTTGCTTGAAAAAATTTGTTTGTTGCAGATAAGGGAGTTTGGACGATAGTTTTTGTGAAGCGATAAGGTTTAAACTGATGTCGGTTGCTTTGAAATGTTAAGTGGGAAAAATTGGAAGGTAATAATTATCTGTGTTTCTTATATGAAAATAACGTTAAAATGGATTTTTGCGTGTTTAAAGAAATATTGAATATTTGAGAAGATATTTCTGTGTATGATGTGTGCAGGATATATAAATTATGTTATACAGGGAGAAGTTAAAGTAAAGATAACAGGAAGCATTTGATTGTTAATTCAAATTCTTACACCGCCTATGAATATTATTTGTATATTTTGTTGATTATTTTATAAATCAGACAGGTTCGAGTAACTTTATTTCATTTTAAAATATTTTAGAACGCAATGTCCACAGTCGACAGCAGATTTATAATGTGTAAGTTTTAATATTTTATCGTTTTAAATTAATGTTGTCTTATCTTGTATTGTTAAGTAACACATTATTCATTGTAGAGGAAAGAAAAAAAATGAGAAAAGAATGTAAACAATACAAAAAATCTCTTTATTTTTAACTATTAACCATGTTGGCCGATTACCAGGAATAAACTAAAACGAAAAAAAAGATATTCATAAAAGGGTCAAAGTCAAAATAATATTTAAAAAACTTTTTTTCTGATTTTTTCAGGTCACCTGATGTTGTTTCCTTTCAAGCCAAATACGTAAATAAGACTTTCAATTCATTATTATAAAATTTATATATAGACTGCAAAATATAAACATAAAATATTTCGTAAACCCGATTAAAACAACATCTCATTAAATTCAAGCAGGCACTATCATCCTTCCCTCATGTTTCATCCTCAACTTTTACGTTCTTTGCAAGCCTCATGTTGTTTCTTCTACCCTAATAACTTCCAATCACTTAAACTCACATCTGCGAATAGTACCAGTGCTTACTTCCAATCACCTATGTCTTTCTGTGGATCTCTGATAGTCTTTAGTCACACCCTCAACCATTCATTCATAAGTTCGTCACAGAATAGGGTATATCATGTGTTTCGACGTCGTATTTAGATAAAACATATGATGATAACTGTTTACTATGCATACAACTGCTACGCTAAGATTGCAGGTAGCCTCTTAATGCCTCAGGTAACCTCTAGTTTTAACTTACTACCTCTTTTAGTTTCTGCTAGCCTCTAATAGCCACTGAAATTCATTCATGTATATTTTTCTCTAAACTACCTCCATATATCTTTATTGTAGCTGAAGCTCAATTTTATGCAGTTTTTTGTCCTCTGTTAGTCTGATATCGTGTTTGTGCATATGCCGTTTTGTTGTCCTCTGTCAGTCTGTAGTCTTGTTTCTACACTCCTAATGTCTCAGGTAGCCTCTTGTATTCAACTGGCTATCCCTTTTAGTTTCTGCTAGCCTCTAATAGACACTAAAATTCTTTCACGTTAGTTAATCTTTCTAAATTAGCCTCGTATATATTTCTTGTTGTTTAAACTGAACTGTAATCAGTTTTGTGATTCTTTGTCTGTCTGTTGGTGATCGTGTTTGGTAGCCCCTTAATGTCTTAGGTAGCCACTAATCATCAACTTACTACCTTTTTCATTTTTGTTGTCCTCTGTTAGTGTAAGATTGTGTTTGGTAGTCTCTTAACGTCTCAGGTAACCTCTAGTCTTTAACTTACTATCCCTGTTAGATTCTGCTAGCCTCTAATAGACAATGAAATTCATTCACGTATATTTTTCAGTAAATCTCTCTAAATTATTCTCGTATACATTTCTTGTTGCTTAAGCTCAACTGTATTCAGCTCTGTAGTTCTCTGTCTGTTTGTCTGTGGTCGTGTTTGGTAGCCTTTTAACGTCTCAGATAGCCTCTAATCATCAACTTATTACCTCTTTTAGCTTCTGCTAGCTTCTAATAGCCACTGAAATTCATTCATGCATAATTTTCAGCTAATCTCTCTAAATTGCCTTCTCGCTTAAGCTTAACTGTATGCATTTTTGTAGTTTTTTGTCACTCTGTGGTCGTGTTTGGTAGCCTCTTAATGTCTCATGTAACCTCTTAACGCCTCAGGTAACCTCTAGTTTTAACTTAAACCTCTTTTATTTTCTGCTAGCTTCTAATAGCCACTGAAACTCTTTCGTGTATAATTTTCAGTTAATCTCTCTAAATTGCCCCCGTATATCTTTCTTGTCGCTTAAACTCAATTTTATGAATGTTTTTGTCCTCTGTTAGTCTGATATCGTGTTTGGTAGCCCTTTAACATCTCAGGTAGCCTCTAGTGTAAACCCACTACCTCTTTTAGTTTCTACTAGCCTCTATTAATCACTGAAATTCATTCACGTATATTTTTTCGTTAATCTCTCTAAATTACCGTCGTATATCTTTCTTGTCGCTTAAGCTCAACTGTATTCAGTTTTGTGGTTCTCTGTATGTCTGTCTGTGGTGGAGTTTGGTAGCCTATTAACGTCTCAGGTAGCCTCTAATCATTAACTTACTACCCTTTTAGTTTTTGCTAGCTTCTAATAGCCACTAAAATTCTTTCATGTATAATTTTCAGTTAATCTCTCTAAATTTCCCCTGTATATCTTTCTTGTAGCTTAAGCTCAATTATATGCAGTTTTATTGTCCCCTGTCAGTCTGTCAGTTGTATTTGGTAGTCTCTTAACGTCTCAGATAGCCTCTTGGATCTAACTAATTAATATAAAGAATCTGGCAACACTGCCGGTATATCTTTCTTATATCTTAAGCTTAACTGTATGAAGTTCTCTGTCAGTCTGAGGTTGTGTTTGGTAGCCTCATAGCGCCACTTTTTACAAATGCTACATACTTTCAATTGCGACAAAACTACATACAAAAATATTATATTAATAATAATATTCCGTTTACTAATATTATAGTTATAGCAAATATTTTTCATTCAATATTATCTATCTATAATAAAATGTATTAAGTTACCTGTAAATGATGTGGTGTGATGAAACATTATCTTTGGCTAAATCGTTAAAGGTGACTGATTGCTTTGTATGATTACAACATTCACAGAATCTTATCAATAAATGAAATCATATGTGATAAGTACACTGGCTTCCCAATTTTATTTAGGTTTTATCGAGTGATTTATCTGGATGGTCTACTTCCTAAGCTGAATAATAGAGATGGCTCCTAAAAACATGTCTAGCAAAATGTATCGTAACCGTTTTTTACCCCATAAAAGACTGCAAAAGTTATAAACAAATAAAGATGACAAAAACATATCTGTATTTGAAGATTCAAGCAAGTACATTCCAAACAATAATTTTTTTAAAGTATTTAATATTAATTTTGTTAAAAAATTAGGGTGGATTTTGAACATTTCAAAGAATTCCAGTTGAAAATAAATATTTTCAATAAACTAAGTTGATTCAATTTTTGTTTAAAAAACAAAAAATGTTTCATTGATTGGCTGTATTTTTTAATCACGTAAATATAAAAACATGTAATTATTATCGTAACACCATGTAAATAATTATCTTTTACAAGACATTTCCATTCTAATTAAATTTGTCGTCGATTTGAAATTCACATACATGCTTTGCTGTATTCGAATAACTCACACGATGAAGTGGTTTTTCACGTTAACACTTATAATAAACATACACAGTTATAAAACATCATATACGGGTGAGTAATTTTTCGAAAATACACTGTATATTTCAATACAACAGATTGCAAATCGGGAGAATATATTTCCAAGCTGCAGTTTCGGTTTACAAGTATCTCTGAGTTGCTACCACATTTTACTACATTTCACAACATTTTACAACATTTTACAATATTTTACAACAGTTTGCAACATTTTACAACATTTTACAACATTTTACAACATTTTACAACATTTTACAACATATTACAACATTTTACAACATTTTACAACATTTCACAACATTTTACAACATTTTACAACATTTTACAACATTTTACAACATTTTACAACATTTGACAACATTTTACAACATTTTACAACATTTCGCAACATCTTACAACATCTTACAACACTTTACAACATTTTACAACGTTTACACCATCATTTTAGATCATTCTTGATCATGATACAATAAAACTAACATACCGAAACGTATTATAGATAAACAATACGCCTCGTTACCCGAATTATTCCATCAGGATAATTTCGACAAATGTGTGCTGCTGCGAGACGAAGCTCTTTATTGTTCTTTCGAATATCATTTAGAACCGATCAATCCAGATAATCCAACATGGACAACAATACAAGTAGGTACCTCAAATTACAAACGTTGATTAAAATCTCTTTCCCACAGCCTCCATCCTTAGAACATTCTAGAACATTTTAGAACATTTTAGAACATTTTAGAACATTTTAGAACATTTTAGAACATTTTAGAACATTTTAAAACATTTTAGAACATTTTAGAACATTTTAGAACATTTTAGAACGTTTTGGAACATTTTAGAACATTTTAGAACATTTTAGAACAAATTAGAACATTTTAGAACATTTTAGAACATTTTAGAACATTTTAGAACATTTTAGAACATTTTAGAACATTTTAGAACATTTTTGAACATTTTTGAACATTTTTGAACGTTTTTGAACATTTTTGAACATTTTTGAACATTTCAGAGCATTTTAGAACATTTTAGAACATTTTAGGCTATTTTAGATCATTTTAGAACATTTTAGAACATTTTAGAACATTTTAGAACATTTTAGAACATTTTAGAACATTTTAGAAAATTTTAGAACAGTTTAGAACATTTTAGAACATTTTAGAATATTTTAGAACATTTTAGAACATTTGAGAACAATGTAGAACATTTTGGAGCATTTTAGAGCGTTTTAGAACATTTTTGAACATTTTTGAACATTTTAGAACATTTTAGTACATTTTAGAACATTTAAGACCAATTTAGATGATTTTAGAACGTTCTAGACCATTTTAGATCATTTTATACTATTTTAGAATATTTCACATTTGAGACTATTTTCGAAAATTTTAAACCATTTAATAATATTTTTTAATATCTTAGAACATTTTTTTTTCGTTCAGATAACTAATAATATTTGTAGGAAATAATTGTAAATAATTACAACTATAGACATGACATTTTACGTCATTGGATCTGCGTACCTTTCACCTGTCCAAATTCGACCGGTAATATAAAAAATACTGATGAATTGACACGAAGTATTAAGGATTGTTACGATCACAAGATGAAGCATTACAAATTAAAAGGAAATGTTTCAAATCTAAAGTGTATCACGGAAGTACCTAAATATCCCGTTAACTGGCTAGACGCGGCAACAGCGTAAGTAGATTACATCAAATGTTATAAATCTCACAATAAGCCTAGAGCACACATAGCAACTAAGATAGTAATAATGATTTGAGTAAAATATTTTGGAATTTGAAATTTTTAGATATTAAGCGACGGATTATTTTTGTTTTAGAATTATAATACTCGGTTATATATCAACGATAATTATTATAACTCTAACTGAGATGATAGCCACAAGATGGTGGTCGGAAGAGTACAGGAAATTGGAGAATACATTTTGGGGAAAAGTAATTGGTTCGTTTTCTATAACGAAAAATTGGTGTAGACTTACCACTATTAAATATACAGAAGAACTGGAATATCTGCAACCATTACAGGGTGTTAGATCTTTGAATTCATTCTTGGTGATATTCAGTCATACTTGTATCGCCGCTGTGATGTTGCCAGTGACGAATACCAATTATGTTGAAACGGTGATTACGTTTTACGTCAACTTTAGAACATGTTGAAACATTTTAGAACACCTTAAAACATTTAATAACGTTTAACATTTTAGAACATTTTAGAACAGTTTAGAACATTTCAGAAACATTTTAGAATATTTTAGAATATTTTAGAACATTATAGAACGTTTTAGAACGTTTTAGAACATTTTAGAACATTTTAGAACATTTTAGAACATTTTAGAACATTTTAGAACATTTTAGAACATTTTAGAACATTTTAGAACATTTTAGAACATTTTAGAACATTTTAGAACATTTTAGAACATTTTAGAACATTTTAGAACATTTTAGAACATTTCAGAACATTTTAGAACGTTTTATAACGTTTTAAAACATTTTAGAACGTTTCAAAACGTTTTAGAACATTTTAGAACGTTTTAGGAAGTTTTAGAACAATTTAGAACATTTTAGGACATTATTGGACATTTTAGGACACCTTAGAATACTTTAAAACTACATTTCAGTACATTTCATACCATTTTAGAACACATTGGAACATTTTAGGACAACGTTTATGACATTTTAGAACATTTGAAAATATTTTAGATCATTACAGAACACCTTAGAACATATAAAAACATTATAGAATATCTAAGAACATAGTGGAACATTTTAGACCACTTTAGAACAACTCAAAACATTTTAGAATAATATTTTAGAACATTCTGGAACATTTTAGATCGTTTTAGATTACCTTAGAACCTTTCAGGACATTTTAGAATATTTTGTAACATCCTAACCCTTTTATTTACGCCATTTTAGAACACATTACATCATTTTAGAATGTTTTATAACATTGTAGAATATTTTGGAACATTTTAGAACCATTTAGACCATTTTAAAACACCTTAACACATTTTATAACAACGTTACAAGAAATTTAGAACAGTTAAAACCATTGTAGAACACCTTGAAACATTTTAGAACAACATCTAGGACATTTTAGATTATTTCGGAATATTTGAGAACATTTTAGACCATTATAGAACACCTTAGATCCTTTTAGGACATTTTATAACATTTTAGAGCATTATGGAAAGTGTTAGACCGTTTCAGAATGCCTTCGAACATTTTAGGACACTTTGGAAAGTTTTAGAACACTTTATAGCATTTTTTAAAACACCTTATGCACCTTAGAACATCTTAGAACTTACAACTACATTATAGGATATTTTAGAACACCTTAGAACTTCACCATCGCCATTAAACAGTGTTGACAAAGAAATTTCTTTTATCACGAAATTTGACTATTAATAAACGCTTCCTTGTCTATACGTCTCAACAGCTATAGGATTCTATTTGATTATCTTGTGCAACTTGCACTCTTTGACACCTTAGAGGATATTTACCGATTCTTCACTGAATATTTTTTGATGTTTTACATTTTTAGGTGAGTTCGAAGTATTCGAACCTGTTTTTGTCCAGCGGTCCTCTTGCCGTTTCAACATTTTTCTTAATATCGTCCATTTTGCTTTCCTACGGCATTTTCAAGAATTTCGAACATAGAGAACTCACACCAAAAACGTTGCTAATGGCATTTATCAATAGATATATCAGGTGCGTACTAATGCACATTTCGATGAAAATATAATAGACACTGTCAAAATATATTTTTTAGATTAACCCCCGCGATGGCCGTGGTCATTTTATTTAACGCAACGTGGTGGCGACATCTAGGTAATGGACCGAATTGGTATAACCTAATCGGGAAAGAATATAAGAGATGTAGGAATAACTGGTGGACGAATTTACTATATTTAAACACAGTCATAGATCCCTACAATATGGTCAGTATGGTTTTTAACAAAATTAAATGTCATAAGTTACGTCAACCGTCACGTTCCGTGTCAAATGTCATGTGTCACACCGTTTACATTATTTCCGGCCTATAGACAATCTACAGTTGGAAATTAGGGCAGTCCTTCAGATTACGTTTCTTAAATATTCAAATGGGACAGCAAGGCGGTTCAACCCATTTATACAGCGTCAGAAATGATTTTGAATAAAAATAACTGTCAACACTTACATCTCGCGTCAATTGTCAAAGTAAATATCATATATCAAACTGACTGTCTCGACCCTTACTTCGTGGAATATGCTCATATTAGTGTTTTTAAATGAAACTGTGGAATTAACTAGAGACCTTGAGTTTCATTTAAAAACACTAATATATCAAACTAATGACACCATTTTCAGTCAATACAATATCTAGAGATGTAGTTTATATTTTTTCGAGGTTTCGTCCCATATATGTTCAAACGAGTTCAAATCTGGATTGTTAGCGGCTCAAATCATTAATATATCGTCAGAATTGATGTAGCTGAGTCGATTTTCAATAAAAATAGTTGTCAACGCGTACGTCACGCGTCAATTGTCAAAGTAAACGTTATATGTCAAACTAATATCTCCATTTTCGATCCATACAATGTCTAGAGATGTAATTTATGGCAGTTTTTCGACCTATATATGTTCCAACGAGTACAGATCTGGACTATAAGCGGTTCAAATCGTTTATATATCGTCAGAATTGATGCAGCTCAGTCAATTTTCAATGAAAATAAATGTCAGCGGGTACATGACGCGTCAATTGTCCAAGTAAACGTTATATTTCAAATTGATGACGCCATTTTCGATTCATACAACGTCTAGAGATGTATTTTATAACAGTTTTTCGAGATTGCGTCTCATATATGTTCAAACGAGTTCAGATCTGGACTGTGAGCAGTTCAGATCGTTTATATACCGTCAGAATTGATACTGCTGAATCGTTTGTCAATAAAAACAGATGTCAACGCGTACTTCACGCGTCAATTGTCAAATTAAACGTTATATGTCAAATTAATGACGCCATTTTCGATACATACAATGTCTAGAGATGTCATTTATAGAAGTTTTTCGAGATTACGTTTCATATATGTTCAAATGAGTTCAGATCTGGACTGTAAGCGGCGCAAATAATTTATATATCGTCAGAATTGATGCAATGTCCAGAGATGTAATATATGGCAGTTTTTCAGGTTTGCGTCCCATATATGTTCAAACCAGTTCAGATCTGGACTATAAGCGGCTAAAATCAATTTATATCATCCACAGGGGGCTGGATTCTCTCTTGACAATAAATTTTGTGTTATTATAGTGTACTCCTACTTTTTGGTACTTAGCAGAAGATACGCAATATTTTATTATGTTGTTGGTGTTGTTGTGGTTTATTAAAAGACACGAGAAGCGTATATGGTATATTCTCGGAAGTCTGCTGTCGCTCATTATGGTAGCTAGTTTCATCAATAACTATGTTAACGATTTCGAGGCTCTCAACATACCGAGAGCTGAGTAAGTACGGATTCAATTGTCGAATGATGAAATTCTAGATGTGTTTATATTTTTAAGGGCGGTTTACAACATGAAAAATATAGTGGGCAATCCGTTATGGCACGGCCAGCATACTTCCACCATAGAAAATACTAGTGGATCAATAATCGGTGTTGGTTTTGGTTACTTGTTTCATAAAACAAGGTATGTCAAAGTATTTACAGAACGGGTGAGTTCTTGTAACATCGTATTGTGCAGATTTTGATCTTGATATTTTTTTGCAGGAAAAGATGTGGAAAGTTTTATTTTATTTTCTAAGTTATCTACCTGCTCTAGCAACTATAATAATACCAAGTTGGTATGTTATGATGGCAAAATATGATCATGACCCATTCGTTTCTTCTTTTATTGTCGCAATTGGTAGACCTATCTTCGCTTCAGCCATAGGCTACTTGTTATTCTCTTCTATTCAAGGAATTGCTGGTAAGTTTATCATAATTTAATGTATTTATGTTGGAAATGTTCAAAATATTATTTAATCTGGTGATAGTATATCTACATATTAATTAAAAAGAGCGACTTGGATGCAGTTCGTGCTTGCTGCGCCATCTGTACATCCAACTTCGAACTCAAAAGGCTTAACTATACTGCTGTTCGCAGGGAACTGTAATATTAATATTCATTTCGAGATATAGAGGTGTAATTTCCGGCTACATATCTGCCAGTTACAAAATAACAGTTTCAGAAATCAAATTTGGCACTTTTTCCGTCGAACAACAACCAGTAGATCAGTAACTCTATTACGGGGGCGGAATTCGGCCATCTTGATGACGTAACCAAAGCTGCGCGCGCAACGGAAGTAACGTCATGCGTCATCCATCTTGTGTTCTGTAACGTATGTCGCCCTTCTTATGTTCTGTGACGTGTGTCGTCCATCTTGTGTCGAGTGTGTTATCTGTCATATGAGTATCATCCATCTTGTGTCAAGTGTGTCATATGTGATATGTATTCTTATACTCTATCCACTAAGCATTTCATCCCTTTGTGGCGGTGTCTGTTTTCTGGTACTACTCCAAGTACAGAAAAACTCGATACTCAGGTATTTAAACTGATAGTACACTAAGATTATATTAGAAAAGGACAACACACATCTTATATGGGAAAATGGCTCTCCGTCAAATTTCTGGAATTTTTTATATGTTGTAGAATTGATCATTCTGGAGAAATGTTTCAATGGGCGCAACACGATCCTATCACAAGTTTTCGAGATACAGGGTGTTGAATATGAGGAATATTAAATTTTCATCACTCCGTATCTGCCAAGTTATGATTTAGTTCTGATTTATCTTTGGTGATATATTATCATCACATCCTTGTATGATAAATTAATTAGAAATTCATTTCAAAATCTTTTTTAATTACAGGGCGATTCCACTTGATAATAATGTTATTTTGAGATTCTCACAATTTTGTTGTTTTGTAAGGAGAAAATACGAAAAATGTTGAATTATCACATAATCATAAAAATCCTTTTCATCTTTCAACACAGTTGATATAATTCATAGAAGGTGATTCACGAATATTGTTATAAAACAATTTATAACATTTTAGTTCATTCAATTACCACTACCAATTAAACGCATTCATCTCTATCAGTAGTGTATGTGTTCTTTTAATCGTAG
Source organism: Galeruca laticollis (assembly GCA_963921935.1). Taxonomy (NCBI): domain Eukaryota; kingdom Metazoa; phylum Arthropoda; class Insecta; order Coleoptera; family Chrysomelidae; genus Galeruca; species Galeruca laticollis. The sequence continues at coordinate 233,053,910 of OY998175.1, forward strand.
AGAGTGTGCTTAAAAAATGTGTCAGTTTGGTAACAACTGTAACAGTCACTGTCATCCGTTTTGAAAAGAATTCCTTTGCCGATTAAAAAAAGTTAAGAAATGCAAGTAATTCAGTGAATTGTCACCTGTTCCATTAAGGTAATAATTTTTTCTATATTAAGAGAGATAATACGAGTTAAAGCAACCAGACGCATACGTTATTTTATTGTTATTGTTGAAATATAGTTTAAAAAATATCCATCAACAATTTATTTCCACTACCTTGAGGAATTTGGGAAGGATTACTTCAGTTCCAGTCCTGGTTGTCTACGTCCATGTATATTGAAGGATTGGTATGCAAGTGCATATGATTTAAGTTCTCTAATGTCTTGGATTGGGAAGTTATCCCAACCCGTTCAAATATAGAAAAATAACGAATTTTGGTTTTATGGACACCTTGTAGTAATAAACCCACCGAAAATGACAAAATTCTCGTGAAAGATGTTAAATTATGTGTTTCATCGTATACAGAGTTAAATGATGTGAATTTGAAAAATTACGTATACTTTATTAAATAAAAACCTTGATTTTGGCATCACCCCATATCTCACAAGGGAGTCCGAAAAGGTAGCGATATTTTTTCATAGGAGAACCGAAATACTTTCATTCATATCATACAAAATTTTCAACGTGCAACGGCCACTTCGTCGAAGAGCTAGTCAGGCGTGGGTTATATACTAGTAGAGACCCAAGGAGTAGGTCTTACCGGTTCTCGGGTAATCCTACTTATTTTTACGTAACGAGACGGAAAGATAAGTGGGCGCCACCCTGAGTCCTACTAGTCTATAAGTTACCTCACATCAACTAATCCCAGTCAAGAAAACAAGAAGTTGGAAGGTTATTTAAAATTTACAAGTAGTTTTATTGAATAACAATTATATGTTGGATGAAAATTGAAAATTTATTTACAAGTAGTTTATTAAATAAAAATTATATGTTGAATGAAAAATTGAAGATAAAAATGTTATTAAATTTTACAACTTAATTTATTAATTAAAAAAAATTAGAAACTGAAAGTAAATTGAAATTTCAAAAAAAAATTAGATTCTGAAGGAAATTAAAGTTTAAACATGAATTAAATATTTTACAACGAAGATATAATTTACATGTAGTACAAACTACTAATTTTTGGACTTGGACCAAATCCCAACTGTGACGATTGCAAGTCAATAGAATTCTATTTTTGTTAATTATATTCTACATTACACAAAGTGCGAGATGTGTTGAATCTCTCTTGTTGGCGTATTCTGGCGTGACTTTAGAATACAGCCAATGAGAAAGATGCCGGTACCCTATGCGTAGTCCATTTTCTGACAGGATGCGTCAGGGTGAAAAAATAGTAGTCGAGAGAGAATGTTTTTTAATGTCAAACAAAAAAGTCATGCTCTTGTGACATGTTTTTCTTAAGTTTTGATTTTTTGAATATAAAGTGATAAAATATATTATTGACGGTCAGAATTAAAGAGTTGGACCTGGGGTCCCATTGTTAACAGCAAAGTCTTTTTTTCTTTGAGCATATTGGATTACAACGCATGGAACTACGCCATAGCGTTGTACACAAACTAGGAAAATTATAAATTCCTGTTCATGGTCCTTCGAGAATATATATGGTTTCCTTTTTACGCGTTTCGTGTTCCAGTCAGATTTCATGTGTCGAGTGAACTTATTTGTGGGCCCCAAAAATGATGGGACCTCCTGCTCAGATTTGTCTTTGTTCGTCGCTCGTGGATAGAGTAGCGAGTGGATTGAACAAATACTTCGAGCCTCTTTGGAACGTTTTTGCTGCTGTTCATCCCGTTTTCAAGTGTTGCAGTTCCTATTGACTTTCCTATGCGTGGCCCCCCAGAGATAGATATATGTGTTGTAACGAATAATATCGTCCTGGTAATATGTAAGTTTTTGAAAGTTTTTATTTATATTCAGATAAACATTTCTGATACACTTTAAGCGCACACCGGCATATGTATGGTCGTGGGAAGTATTAAGGTAATTTCATTCATTTTTTAATCCGTGATACCGGGTGGAAAGGATTTGTTCTTGAGTTTTTTTAATTATAATTATTACAGATTAGTAGATTCTAGGTACAACAATACGCGGCAGATTGTTGCTGCGCATTTCCATAAACTTCTTAATTGTAACTTGGTCAATAAATGTACGGCACAACAGCTTCGACACTTTACTTCTGATGCTAAGTCAATAATAAACTCTCTTTTAAACTTACATATAGATAAAGCAGGATTGTTTGATGCTCTAGTAACTCATTTGTTAAAAAGTAAACTTGATTTTCAAACAAAAAAAGCTTTAGAAGAAAATGAAAATAATAAAAACCTCATTACTAGTGAAAAGTTTTTTGATTTCTTGGATAATAGGTGTAACATTTTGGAAAACTTACAAGTTCAGGATCAGAAGTCTGAACATTTTCATCATGGTCATTCTTCTTGTGTGACCACACCTCATAATCGGATTACATTACTGTCCAATCAAACGCCATCATCCGACCAGCAGTTAAATGTATCGAGCACTAATCAAGTTACCCCTTCAGTACTCTTTGGTGGTATCCAATCCACCCCTGCCTCTCCTCCAGGGTGTGCCTATCGCAGACACACCGGCCACAAAATTTATTCTTGCTCTAAATTGTCATCAATTTCAGTACCAGATCGTTATAAATTTGTTAAATCAAATCGTATGTGCTTTGGTTGTTTAGGCTCAAAACATTTACTGTCAAATTGCATATCAACCGATTCGTGTTCCATTTGTAAAAAGAAGCACCATGTACTTCTTCATTTGTCGGTAGAAAGTCCGAAACGTAATGTTGCCATATCTTCAATAAATAGAACATCTTTAGGTAATGGCCAGACTAATTACTCCAACAGTAGACCTTACAACACACCAGACGATGTTGTACCTACTGATACGTGCAACGATGATTTTAGCACCCCTGTTACTTCAAGGAAAACCCACACAGTTGAAAATGTATCGTCTTTTCCTCATTTATCCATATTAAGCCTTAACGGCAGTCATGTTCTATTGGCAACAGCCAATATACTTCTTTATCCCCGCGAGGGACCCCCTATCAAAGCTCGTGCGCTCCTGGATCCAGGTAGCCAGACTTCATTTATATGTTCTAGCCTCGTGAAAAAATTAAATTATCTAACTTATGACCAACCATTATTGGTGTCTGGCATTCTCAATAATAACCAGAACATCAATCATATGACCGACATTATTTTCCATTCTACCATTGACAAAAGTTCATATTTTGAGATTAGTTGCGCTGTGGTCTACAAAATCACACAAGCCCTTCTTCAAGTTCGTGTTGACATCCCTTCATTAAATATACCCCCCCACCTTGTCTCCTCGTTGGCCGACCCGAATTTTGGGATACCTTCCCAGATAGATTTGCTACTGGGAGCTGAAATTTACTATTCATTATTGAAACCAGGAATTCATAAGTTAGGAAAAAATCTTCCTTCACTGATTGACACCCACTTGGGGTGGTTGATTTCAGGGGTTGTTCCCCTTAGTGCTATCCACTTCATTTCATGTTACTTCTTGTGAGCTGCCTCAGGAAGTATATATAGACTCTCTATTAGAAAAATTTTGGGCTCAGGAAGAGATTTCTTCCGTTGAGAAAATGCCCGAAGCAGACGAGAAAGCCGAAAATATTTTCACATCAACCCTTAAAACCCTTCCTGATGGTAAATTCAAGGTTGATTTATGAAACTGCATATAGAATGCTGGGTGATTCATTTGTGACAGTAAAACACAGATTCATTTCCCTTGAAAAACGATTGTCGAAAAACCCTCACGTGAAAGATGAATATAGAAAATTATTGTTTGAATATGTTAAGTCGGGACATGGTAAATTCATCCCCCTCACCCTGCAGACATCCGAACTTAATCACAAATACTTTGTTCCACATCTTTGTGTACTAAAGGAAAGCAGCACCAGTACAAAAGTAAGAATTGTCTTTGATTACTCTACAAAATCGTCTTCGCAAGTTTCACTGAATGATATCTCCTTAAAGGGCCCCAGATTCCAACCGGAGCTACTGGATATTTTAATTAGATTTAGGAATTTTAAATATGCGTTGAGTGCCGATATTGAGAAAATGTATCGGCAAATTGCATTAAACCCCAACTTCCATTTCCTACAGAATGCACTTTGGAGAGATTCTCCTTCTGATAAATTCTCATGTTTACAAATGACGACAGTGTTATTTGGACAGACTAGTGCTCCTTACTTGGCTTGCCGTGTTTTAAAAGAAATTGCTTTAAGACATCCACATTTCCCACAGGTTCAGGAAACGTTACTGTCACAAACTTATGTGGATGACATTCTCACAGGTGCCAATTCGTTGGTTGAACTTGAAAAACTATATTCTTCGCTTAAAAGCGTTCTTGCGTCATCTGGTTTCATCCTGCATAAATTTTTCTCCAATTCTGTTGAAATGACGAAAACTCATTTTCCTGAATCACCGCCAGAGAAATATTTAAACTTGGACGAAAGCCCTAGTAAAATTGTAGGAATTTATTGGACTGCTAAACTTGATACATTTAAAATCTCGACTCCTTCATCTCCTCTTGATAAATGTATTACTAAGAGACAGATATTGTCAGTCGTTTCCCAATGCTTTGACCCTTTAGGGCTAATTAACCCTGTGATTGTCCAAGGGAAGCAAACAATGCAGCAACTCTGGATGCTCAAGCTTAGTTGGGATGAACCTATGACGGATCCGTCCCTCATTAAACAATGACGTAAATTTTTGATAGCATACAGTCGCTTCATAAACTTCATATTCCCAGATACACTCTGTTAGATAAAACCCTTTATCAAGTAGAGCTTCATGGTTTTTGTGACGCCAGCTCAGTGGCGTACGGAGGATGTATATACTTAAGAGCAACATATGCAGATTGCCCAGCATCTTCTCAATTCCTTATTTCTAAATCGCGTGTAGCACCCTTAAACAAGCCCTTGACAGTGCCTAAACTAGAGCTGTGTGCTATGACACTGCTGGAAAATCTTTACTCCCGTGTGAAACTCATTCTTGAAAAGCAGTTGCAAATGTCTTCCTTTATTCTTTGGTCTGATTCACAGATCGCACTTTCGTGGATCAGAAGTACTCTTACACGATGGTCAGTTTTCGTTTGCAATCGAGTTGCCCAAATCCAACAGTTAACCCATTCAGCCTCTTGGAGGCATATTAGATCTCACTTGAATCCTGCGGATCTTCTGTCTAGAGGTCAACCGTTAGAATTTCCGAGCAAGGCTTGATTCTCCGGACCAGCCTTTTTATGGAACTCATCTCAAGATACTGCATTCTACGATACATTTTCAACAACTGTTAATCTCCCCGAGGAAAACAAAAAATCCCTTGTAGTAACAATCCCCTCAACAAACATATTTATGGCTCTGATATCTCGATCTTCCTCATTCACTAAGCTAATCAGATCTGTTGCCCATGTGTTCAAGTTTGTTAGTCGTCTTAAAACTCCTCATGATGTAAAAAATCATTTTTCTTCAAACGATTTAGACAAAGCCCTATCCTTCCTTATGACTCAAGTCCAAGGACATGATTTTCCTAACATTCTACGCGTGCTCTGTAAGAAACTAATTCCTTCAGACAAACGCTTATCTTCGTTAAACCTGTTTGTTAACGAAGACGGCATTATAAGAATCGGTGGTAGACTCTCACATGCTGACGTCTCATATCAGCAAAAACATCCCATATTGCTACCCTCTGGTAGTTATTTCACTTCATTGGTGTTGCAAAGGGAACACCGCAGATAAGGACATAGTGGCCCTCAAAATGTGCTGGCCAATGTTCGCCTCCAGTTTTGGCCCCTTGGGGGCCTCCGAGAAATAAAAAGAATTATTAACAAGTGTGCTATGTGCCACAGGTTCAAGGCCATAACTGCACAACAGATTATGGCAGATCTCCCTAAACCTCGTATATCGCCTTCTTGACCCTTCCAAATAGTGGGTATTGACTTTGGAAGGCCATTTTTAGTAAAATCCTCATATATTAGGAAAGCCCCTATTACAAAATGCTACTTAGCTCTGTTCGTGTGTTTTTCATCCAAGGCCGTTCATTTGGTAGTTTCCGATTTATCAACTGAGGCCTTTATCGCCTGCCTAAAGCGTTTTACGTCCCTACGTGGACTTACCTCAGCCATATATAGCGACAATGTGACAAACTTTGTTGGTGCCAATAACCAGCTGAAAGAGTTAACGCAATTTTTTATGAACCAGTTCAACCCTATACGGGAACATCCACTTTCGAGCTCTATCGACTGGAGATTTATTCCCCCAAGATCTCCGCATTGGGGGGGTCTCTGAAAAGCCGGTATTAAAAGTGTTAAGTCACATTTGTATAAAGTGGTTGGTAGTTCTATTTACACTTTCGAACAATTTTCTACCTCTCTCGCCCAGATAGAAGCCATTCTAAACTCAAGATCCTCATTTCCCCTCTCGTCAGATCCCTCTGATTTAAACCCTCTGACCCCTGGTCATTTTCTGATAGGAGCCCCCTTAATGTCTCTTCCTGAAAAGGATATTTCCCTCATACCCGTGAATAGATTGAAATTCTGACAACATTGTTCGTATGTGCAGCAAAACTTCTGAAGGAGGTGGTCAGTGGATTACCTCAACCAGTTACAGAATCGTCCAAAGTGGACAACCCATCGGCCAGATCTTAAGATTGGTGACATGGTACTTGCGAAAGAAGATGAAACCCCCCCATTAAAATGGCCCTTGGCACGGATCACGGAAGTGATACCTGGCAAAGATGGCAAAATAAGGTCAGTTCAAGTAAAAACTACTTCTGGACAATATGTACGTCCCATCGTTAAGATTGTGCCATTACCTACAAATGATTCCATTTCTTCCCAAAACCCTTGATACCATTTGTAAATATGTAAATAGCTTCCTTGTACATAAACCCCAGCATAGTTCTAATTAGAGTTTCTTACACTTTACTTCAACCTCGGTTTGGTGGCCACGCCCTTATGATTTACTGTTCAGTAACCTTTCTTTAACGTATCCGTTCTACTAGTGAGTAAGAACGCCCTTATAATTTACTGTTCAGTAACCTTTCTTTAACGTATCCGATTTACTAGTGCGTAAGAACGCCCTTACGGTTATGAAGATGCACTGCCCCGACTTAAGTCAGGGTAATCCTTGCTATATTCCTTGTAGCCCCCCAGTATGTTTGGATTTGGACCAAATCCCAACTGTGACGATTGCAAGTCAATAGAATTCTATTTTTGTTAATTATATTCTACATTACACAAAGTGCGAGATGTGTTGACGCATTCTGGTGTGACTTTAGAATGCAGCCAATGAGAAAGATGCCGGTACCCTATGCGTAGTCCATTTTCTGACAGGATGCGTCAGGGTGAAAAAATAGTAGTCGAGAGAGAATGTTTTTTAATGTCAAACAAAAAAGTCATGCTCTTGTGACATGTTTTTCTTAAGTCTTGATTTTTTGAATATAAAGTGATAAGATATATTATTGACGGTCAGAATTAAAGAGTGGGACCTGGGGTCCCATTGTTAACAGCAAAGTCTTTTTTCTTTGAGCATATTGGATTACAACGCATGGAAAACTACGCCATAGCGTTGTACACAAACTAGGAAAATTATAAATTCCTGTTCAATTAAGTTAATTAGTCGATGAACATTAGTTGGAAATAATCTATAGTTTTTACGATTGTGAACGTTAGTACTTTCCTTGTTTTTTTCTTCCGACGATGATTTGGATGACGTCCAAAGGAATCGGGAACCAATCAGCTGGCTGCGTCAAGTTAAGTCCAGTCGGTTCTGAATAGAGCCGTGATCCCAGCAGGTAGAATTCATCAACGGAAAAGGCTTAGGTCGATACGAAGGCTTAGGCCAGCGAAATAATTTTAGGCCGGTAAGGAAAAGTGCTAGAAAAGACACTTGAATCAGATATAGTTCTCGAATTCAGTAAAATGCAGGATATCTGGAGATTGAAATTACAGTAGGTACAAGTAACATACGTACAAAATTATGAAATTATATCAAACAACGTGGTTCATATATCTTTTACAATATTTTAAGAAAATTCATTCATTTTAGAAACAAAAAGCGCAATAAAAATCATAAGAAATGGTATCAATTCATTTAATTTTATTTTAATGGTTTTCAACGTAGAATTCCATTGGTATAAAAAATAAAAAACCAGAACACGTGGTTCATGTTTCCTGTATCAATATTTTAATAGAGATTTTAGAAATAAGAATCATAAGGAAAGTTACCATTTCACTTAGTTTTATTTTAATATTTCTTTAATATTAAATTCCATTCTTATAAAAAAGCATATGAAGAACTAGAACAAAATATATATAACAAAAACGAAATCGACATAATATGTCTCTGGTACTGAATATTTTAAAGAAAAATTAATTTGAAACTATTAAGTAGGAAAGAATTAAAGGAGAAATATTATACATTTTAAGCGAAAACACTTACCATTCCTATAAATGCACTTCGATACGATAAGATGACGAACTCAACAATAAGTAGATGAATTAAGGGCCGAACCTCAGCGCGCATTGGCTTAAATATCCAAATGAAAACGAACTCTTCCGAAAACTTAAAACTCGACAACCATCGACCAGAAGTATTATTCGATGTTACGAGGGGTAAACGAAATTTACGTTACTCTTTCATCGACGAGAAATATTACGAGTGGTGAACGAAATTCACGTTACAAACGGAATCCTATGACGTGATTTCCATATACAAGGCGAACACTTTGTGAAAAGGCCATATATTTTCACTATTTTCCGCTAATGAATTACCACTTGACTTCACTGGGTTGTAGGTGTGGATCTTAAATGAGTAGAATAACCAATCCATTTGAAGTCTCCTGATGTGAGTGAGAAGATACTTATGTTAGATATCTATTCAAAACGTAAAAGTAAGGAATTCAGTGAAATGAAATCAACATTATTTCAAACCATTTCCACGCCACCCCAGAGGATTTTTCTATAGTGGTATCCCCATGAGCCCTACCCCGCTAGAAATATGGATAATTAACCAATCACCACTTGAACGGCTTTAACAAATGGCACACATATATCCTATGACTATAATAAAGATACAGCACAACCAACTCCTAATTTTGACTACGAGCCATCTGTGAAAATCTTGCATGGTTTTTCAAACTTTCCAATCAGTTCTTGAAGAGCAATGGCATTATTACCATCAAAAGAAGGAAAGCAAACGTTGGCCCGGGAATATATGATATTAAAAGAGGCTTGGTAGAATGTATTTTCCGCTGAAGTCTCTAAATAGGGGGAGACATTGGGATATGCTACGGCTAATGTTGGAGAATTTTTATTGTGCCACCACTTATCAACTAAATTAGACTTAGATATGTCAGATATTTTTCACAATAGTTTAATCTGATTGTTAGCTTGATATTTAAGGATAAACTAAAAACATTCGTCTTAAATGCAGGGGAGGTTCCGTACATTCAGCTAAGAGATTTTCTGTGGGTGTGGATTTCAGTGCACCCAAAACCAACCTCAGGGTTTTATACTGAATTCGATCTAGTTTTTTAAGTCAAGTGTTCGTGGCAGACCCATTTTAAAGCTTCCCAATAATGTAAACAGTCTCCATTCATTAGACTTTAGTGGTAAATTGAATAGTTTTAAGGCAACAATATCTAGACAATTAAAAGAACTTAGCATGTAAACACTTACTGCTGTTAAACAATCTGTCGTCCAGTATTCAGCCTCACACACAGAAAAAGTGTTCACAATAAAACTTTGTAAGAGGAGTATAATTAAAATACAATCCGTGTAATTAGGTTAATAAACCTGTATGGACTTTAATAAATAAATATAAGAAGCAACCGTAATCATGAATGGATCTAGTATATGCACGATAGAACATTAAATTGACTTCAGGGTCAGCACCCCATTGATATCAATTACTTGCTTTGAGAACATTAAGGCTCTTTTCACATTTATTTAAACATTTATTGATGTAAAAGTAATATCTCATCCATACCTCAAATGTGACTAGTATTGCAACAATGAAAAACTCAAAGTCAAAATGTCACAAATTTATTTTATTATACTGAAGTGCTGAGCTACTAGTTTCGGCCCTCAATAGCCATCTTCAGGCTAAATGATGATAATTATTAGTGGGGCAACAAACGTCCACACATAGCGCCGATGAAGGGAAGGATGTAATTTAGGTTACTGGAAAGCGCAACAACTATAAACGCATGTTCGGGGCTCCTCAAGCTTTTCCAACGTTCGTCCTAGGTCGAAGTTGTGTATTCCGGTAATTAAGGCTTCACTAAATTTCAATTTAATTTTGATCCGAATGCTCATCCTTAGTGAGATACGGTTACTTTCAAAGTGTAAAATTGGTAATTTATGTGCCTCGAGATTATTTAAAAGTTTTATTACTGAAGGTTTTTGTATTCTTTCTTCCTTTGTTTCTTCGTTAATCCTTAGATCCTTTTCTGATTAAGCGTTTTCTTTTCGCGTTTGTGCTCTTGTGATTGCCAAGACATGTAAATTATTTATATATAAATCCTCAAGTTCTGGATATTCTCGATATGCTATCTGCGTAGTTCGCTATACCTTTGACATACTGTATTTCAAAATCATATTCTTCCAAATGGATCAAATTTCATATTTTTCCTAGACAATTTGTTTACCTCTTAGTTGATTAAAACTTTTATCGCTGAAAATTTCATCCAAAATTTTCGGATTAGTTTCGTTATTTTCCTTATATGCTGATTTATTCCATCCTGTATGTATTTCTAATTGATTCTTCCATTCTTCTAGTTCTTTTAAATTGTACACGTTGTCATTAAAAATTAATGTGTTATCAATTATCTTAGCTTTAGCTCCACTTTCTCTCGCCTGTTTCATGTATCTTATTAACTGTTTTCTCTGTTCCAATATATTTTTTGGGTAATCTTCATCAATATATATATATATATATATATATATATATATATATATATATATAATATATAATATATATAATATATATATATATATATATATATATATATATATATATATATATATATATATCTTTGTTCCTTTTAGTTTATTCGTTGCTTCCAAAGTTTCTACTTTCTTATTCACATCTTTCATCATTATCAGTACTGGTCTATTTTTGTTACTGCTTTTGTTTCCTAATCTTTTACATTTCAAAATATCTGATTTAAGATCTAATGTCTTATTAACCTTGTTCATTACATCTTCTAATTTATTTTCTAGTTGTTCCTCATCTTCTTCGTTTTCCCCTTTTATACTATGTATTATTAAATTCTTCTCTCTAAAATTTTTCTAAATATCTGTCATGTTTCCTTGCAAAAATTCTGTTTTTTCTTTGAGTTCCCTGTTTTCCATCCTTAAATCGTAGTTTTCTTTCTTTAACTGCGCTATTTGTCTGCTCATTTCTCCCATTTTTCGTTCTATCTCGCATATTCTTACATTATTGTTGACTCGATTATTGTAATTTCCATTATCATTGTATTTCCTGTCTTTATTAAAATGTTTGTATCTGCCGTAGTTGTTTCCTTGATTGAACTGTCGGAATGTCCTTCCTGAATGATTACCATTGTAAAATCCTCTGTTGTTTCCTCTCCGATGATTATTCCTAAAGTCAAAGTTTGGCTTCTTGAAGAAATTCCTGTTATCCTTCATGTGTGAAACTTGTTGTTGTCCTACTATATCTTCTACTGAAACCAATTTGGATAGTACTTCTTGTGTAGTTTCAAAACTTCCCTCTGCGATTATTGTTTTGGTTGCATCCGTTGTTGCATTCGTAGTTACTGCCTTAATCGTTGCTTCCTTAGTATATTTTTCGGCTAGTCGTTCGGGCATCCCTTCCGATACGTATACTGCCTGTAGTCCCTCCGCTAATTTTTTTATCTCCGTTGCATACTGTGTTACATCTTTTCCATTTTGTCTTACTTTACCAAGTTTCGCTAAGAGAAGGCTTGGATTGTCTCCTCTTATTCCCATTTTTAGTTTATTCTTGATTTCTGTAATGGAGTTTTCCGTCGTTATCAAACTTCTGGATTTTCCCGTTAGTCTCGTCTTAATTAGTAGAATAGCATGTTCTTCGTTACCTGTCGTGTTTGTTTGTAGCAAATCTAATGAGTCCAAAAATGATTGCAATTTGATAGCTTCGCCGTTAAATTCGGTCGGTAAAAATTTACTCGCAAAATTAAAAAAATCATTCATACTTGTCGCCATTTTCAAATGTTTGCTTATTGTTTGTAATACACTAGTATCGATTTCCTCAAATATAGAGGTAGGTATTTTTACAATACAATTTAACGCTTGAAATGTCCTAGCAGTTTTATCTCTAATCCTATCTGAATAATTTTTACAACACTCTTGTTGTACTAAACTTAAATTTTTCCAATTTTTGGCTATTAACTTAGCAAAATTATTATAAAGACCTACTATACTATTAATTACTTCAATATGTATATTAGGATTTTTAGGAGTTTCTTTTGTCAAAACCCTTTTTCCCTGTTTATTAACTTCTTCCACAATTAATCATAACTTATCTTCAAAATCTTCCCACGTTGTTGACATTTATAAAATTTGTTCATAAGAATAGAATGCATAAGTACTTACAATTTTTTACACAGTCAGAGTTCCTGTTGTCTGCTTCGCTGCAATGCCTCGGTTGATCTCCCTTTTCAACGCTCTTCAGTGCGTTTTCCACAATTCCCAAATAAATTTCAAGATGAAAGCTATTGTTATGATATACAATAGAACCATTATGTGCATCGCAAAACTGTCTTGCTGTACCATAAAAGTATTATTGACAATTCCAGTTACTTTTGCCTCTCCAAGGTCCCAAATTTAGATAGAAAACCATATACTTCCACTTGTCCTTACCATTTGTTTTGCAGGAATATTTACCATTTATTACCATTACCATGTAGTGGCGATGTGTATTTTACCATCACTTTTCCATTTACCATTTAATTTACTGGATTATTTACCATTACCATTTGTTCGCAGGATCGCCATATAGTGGCGATTACCATTATACCATTTACAATAACCATTTGTTTCCATTTTACCAATCATTACCATTTAGTTTGCAGGATCGCCATGTGGTGGTTACTCAGTAAGTGCTCCTCGTATAAGCTATGTTCACCATAGAGCCATTATATCTTTGAGGCAAACACTTACCTGGTAGCCGTTCTTCGGGGATTGAATAAACAACATCATTTATAAAAATCACTGGGTTTAGTATATTTAGAATTAACACAGATTACAATATCATAGACCTTTTAACTTATTCAAAATAATAATAATGAATGAATCATTGGTTGAATACACTTTGTTTTTATAGGACACGTTCAAGTCATTCACCGGTAGGTTCGACCTTCCGCGTATGTGAACGCGATGTTTACGTTTAATAGAAATGTGATTTCTGGGTGTTCGCCTGACCTTAATCAGATCGATGGCCGCTATTAACATTGGAAAATATAATATACACAATTTAATCTTTTTCTATGAAAATGTCTTTTTTATATAATACTGTCTTTTTCGGGATCATCACAAATACACTTGAAATAACTTTTGATTTAAAATGTTAATTGTCTTATGACCTTCAGGGTTTCAATTTCTATAATGCCTAAATTAATTATAGGGATTCACTACCAGACGAATACTTGCCTATTAACCAATAAGTTTACCAAAACATATACACACATAGTTGGAATGCCTAAGTGCGTTAGTTTCTTGAAAAGTATATTTAGACTAACATTTTCATAAGCGCCCGAAATGTCAAGAAATAGGGCAGATAGATAACTATTGCTTAAGTAAGTCAACTGGATATCAGTTGTTAACTGCGAAAGACAGTCGATAGTTATTTTTTTCCTCCGAAAACCAAACTGGGATATCGGAAACAAAACATGAGAGAGATAGGTCTGAAGACAGTGGGGTCGTTTACTTTGGGTATAGGAAGAATCAGGCTTTGTTTGAGAGAATCACAATTATCCCCTTTAAGTAAAATGTTATATATCTTGCAAAGATAGTGTTTAGCAATTACGGGGAGATTTGCTAACATGAGATAGTTTATCCTGTCAATACCGGGAGAAGTATTTTTTGAGGTTTTGTTATTTGCTTCAATCTCGTCCGGTATGATATAGGAGTGAGCAAAAAGTGAGAATCAATGTGGTTGTTCGTTATTTTTATGGGCAGTTATCCAAAATCAGGAGCAATTTTTGTTCAACCATAGATTCATCATTAGCGTTATACTTTTTACGACCCTGAATCTTATTTATTCTTCTCCAAATATCTGAGGGAGGAGTTTGTCTGTTAAGAGTGGAGCAGTATCTTGCCCAGCTAGATTTGGCTTTTGAACGGAAAGTGCGTATACAGATAGCTTGATGTCTCTTATACTAGTTAAAACTTTAAAGAGTTAGATTGGATTTGTATGCTTTGAAGGCATTTTTCCTTAAAGTCGAAGCAACAAGGCACTCGTCATCCTACCACGGTGGAGTTTTGACTTGCTTAGTTGAGGGTCGAATTAATGTACAGGATTTGTTCGCGGCATTTGTTATTGATTCTAATAAGAATAAAATCATTTCGTTGGTATTTGTAGAGTTGGTTCCGGTGTGAGAGCTTGTTCTATGGTGAATCTGAATTGATCCCAATTAGCATTAGACATCGACCACTAAGCTACTGATATTAACATCATATTTTGAATCTTAATATCATTAATAGAAATTCGGATGGGACAGTGATCAGATCCATATGTATCTGGCAGGACGGTCCAGTCAAAAGATGAACATAAGCTGGAAGATAGAATAGTAAGATCCACAACCGACTTGGCCTGACCGGGGGGAGCAACTCTCGTAGCAAATCCGTTATTGGCGATAACAAAATGAGGAAAAGAATCTAGAGCTTCTACTATTGTATTGACTTCCGGGGAACTCGATACTGACCCCCACAAGCCATGATGTGCATTAAATTCACCAGTGACAATACAGTCATAGTTAATTTTCGAAAAAAGATTAACGTAATCTTGCGCTGTTATTTTAATTTTTGGCGGTCGGTACACACTCAATATCGAATACTTTCTCTAATCAATGCTAATATTTACACCGCAAACTTCCAAGTTTGGATTAAAATTATGAACAAATCAAATAGGTTCGTAATTAATATTATTTGATAAAAGTATGGCAACAACACCATATCCCCTACTTCTGCTTTTGCTCACTACACTAAAGTTATTGAAACAAACAGTATCTTAAGGTTTGCACCAGGT
Organism: Galeruca laticollis; assembly: GCA_963921935.1. NCBI lineage: Eukaryota > Metazoa > Arthropoda > Insecta > Coleoptera > Chrysomelidae > Galeruca > Galeruca laticollis. The sequence continues at coordinate 233,069,253 of OY998175.1, forward strand.
TTCCGATATAACTGCTATATCAAAATGTTCTTCCAATAACCATTGATGTAAAGAATATTTGTTAGCGTTTAGCGATCGAATATTCCACTGAATAATTTTAATGCTTTTAGAGGCCATTTTAATTATGCAAAAATTTTTTTAACAATTTCTTCAACTTTATTTTCAAATTCAATTTCATTAACTTCAAGGTTGGTAGCGATATTTGGGGAAGACTTAGCAAAATTTTGAAAGCTTTCTTTTATTAAGGTTTTTAATGTAGCACTGAGCTGGGTAAAGATTTTATTGAACTCATTCGCATATTCACATTGTCCAAAGTGAAATACTGGACCCGCACAAAAATTGGTCTGGAACTCTCTACGAATAAGAGGAAAATTGGACGTAGTCTCATCATTTCTCCTCCTCTTCGGAAAGCTGAATAGGGTTTTTCAGTAATGCTACTTTTATGAGCCGTACCGGAATTAGATTGATAGGGGGAAGCAACTTATAATGAAGGGAATTCTGTGTCGGAGTTTATTAACGGTGCAAATCTATTTTTTTGAACGAGACTGGAGGAACATGTATTTTCGAGTACTTTATTAGCTTCCTTTAAAGAAATACTAAGTTTTGCCATAGCTTCTTTCGTTTTTTTTGTTTTATATATTCAGGACATTCCTTAAAAACTGACTCATGGTTGCTATTTTTACACTAAATGCAAAATTTCGTACAGTCATCAGGACAAAACATTTTTTTCCTCATTTCCGCATTTTTTACAACGTTTTTTTGATTTGCACTGGGTAGCTGATTGACCATAACGTAGGCATTGAAAACATTGCATAACTGGTTTTACAAAAACCTAAACATTGCACCTAACTTTATTGATATAGATAAATTGAGGAATTAATTTTTCCGCGAAAGTGATAATAACCATTTGTCGTAGAACTCTCTCCGATATATCGTTTTTCTGGATTACTCGAGTCATTCTTTTGACTCTTTTAACAGTAATATTAGATTTTATAACGTTTAATATAGTATTTTCACTTAATGTAGTATCTACGCCACGAACAAGCCCCCGTTTTTCTGTCAAATAATTTGATATATAGGCAATTAGGTTGTTTTCTTGAAAGAAAGGTTCATTTGCTACAAGACCCGAATCAACTCCGATCTTAATACGGTTCCGACCAACACTAACAATTTCAATAATATTTTCATCATAGTTCGAAAGGACAAGTTTCATAGGATGTAAACGGCCTATATTTAAGTCAATATGTTGAACAAAAATAAAATAAGGTCCGCTATCATTAGAATTAAATAGATTAGAAGTATTAAAAGTATGACTCACTTGACTACTATATTGGAAAGAATTCGAGTGCGAGTTTTTATTAACCTCGTTAATGACATTATCGGAATTATTAACAACAGAATTATCGCATTATAACACATTATGAGATTCTTCCATACTAATCTCTTCTGAAAATACGATATCTTCAACGTAAATATTATTTGAAATTTCATAACCTGTCGATACAGCTAATGGTGGATCCTTGCCGTTAGGTCTATACTTACCGGCCATACGCAGGCCAGTGCCGTCGCAATTGTTTAACCAAAAAAGTAAAGTAAAAATGTATACTTACAGTATGGTTAAATTAATATTAACCTACAAATGCGGGTATTACATTTAAAAGGCAAAGACGGTTTGTTTTGCTAAACACAATCACACACGTCCGTACTGGAATGTGGACCAGTAAAATATCAACGCTACACTTTGGCAATATTTACCCCGCAAAAAAATTAATATAGTTACTAGTGGCACTTTCTTACGTTTCTGGAAAGCTTCGAGGATATTTAAAAATGAAAAAGAAAATATTTTTATTGTGTTTTTATTTTATACGAACGTCTACAGATCCTTATTATCGACTGTATTAATTTATTTGTAATATATAAGGTGATAAAAACGCTTGCTAATAAAAATAACACAACGTCCATCATGAAATATTCAAAGAAAGACATATCTGCAGCTGCGCTTCGTAAATGCTTAGCACCGTTATGACGCAATACGTATTCTATCCACCATATCGCTTTTTCCAAGCCCATCATTGGTTGATCGACGAGAATAGATCTTCCTTTCTGTACAGCTTCTTTATATCTAAGAAATGAAAAATAACGATAAAACTGTTTATTTTAGACGCACACTGTATAGGTGAAAATATTTTTTAATAGTTGATCTATCCAGCATATGACTTCACCGAGTCTAATGAGGATATTAGTTTTAATCTGACATTTTTTTTCTAATACTATATTTGAAAAAAATTCAGAAGTTATTCCATAAAAAATTCTATCATTCCGAAACTATGTTACATATCGATTACTGTCTTACGCCAATCGATAGAGGAAATATGCATATTAATAACCAACAATATTTGATTTCTTCTATTTTATATTTGTAGACAATATACAGGGCTAAAGTTGGAGGGACAATTTTTGTAAAAAATTACCTTAAGAAAATTTGTAGCGGCTACGTCTATGGAATGAAAGGACTAAAATTGTTAAAAATCGAAAGAGGAGTGTTCATATTATTATAAAAAAAATACAGCAATTTTCCATCGATAATAGAAACAGTTATAAAGCATTAAAGTTGAAATTCTTTTTTTGTTTGAAAATATTCATTTCCGATTTCGATGAAATAATACATAGGGGGTTTATTGATACGAGGATTCCGAAAAAAACTGTCAGTTGTTCGAGAAAAAAATTATTTCGAGTGAAGAAAAATTTATGAAAATGGGATTTTCCGGAAAACTACAAATCAGATTTTGCTCATTTACGAACTTGGCCTCAATTTTTACTTTCAGAACCTACATATAAAATTTAATTAAAATATTCGGTCGCTTTGAATCTTTTACTATATTTACCGGATATTTTTGAACGTGATAGAGATATTTTAATTCTGTGAAAGCTTAATTTGCAGAGCTTCAAGTTTGGATATTGTTACGAAACAGCACTGGTATATTCCCTGAATCCGACTCTGCCTAGGACATGTATGAAAGTTGAAATTATGGCAACAAGGCGGAATCTAGGGAAGCTGCAGTTTCAAGAACTTCAGTAGTCAATGAAGAATGGTCACCCACCAGAATCAGGGAAGATCAGCAGAATGATCCTTGCCTAAAAAAGATTTGGCAGTGGAAGGAAGAAAATCGGCAACCTACCTGGCAAGAAGTGTCAAGATTTTCACCGAAACTCAAGGCGTATTGGGCTCAGTGGGACTCCCTTGTCCTGGAAGAAGGGCTGTTGAAAGAAGTCTTTGAAAACGATGATGGTTCCGAGATGAGGAGACAGCTAGTTATCCCTAGAACAAGAGTAGCTGAGGTACTAAAGAAATTACACGACAGTCCATCGGGAGGTCATCTGGGAGTGAAGAAAACCCCTCCAGCGAGTCCGTGAGAGGTTTTATTGGATGGATAGCTCCGATGATGTGAAGGACTGGTGTAAGAAATGTACGACTTGTGCTACGAGTAATGGACCCCATCGCAAGAGAAAGGCACCTATGAAACAGTATAATGTTGGAAGCCCTTTCGAAAGAATTGCTTTAGATATCGCTGGACCATTTCCGACGACAGAAACTGGTAGCAAATACATACTGTTTGTAATGGATTAATTCACAAAGTGGGTGGAAATTTACGCTATCCCGAACCAAGAGGCCACAACTGTCGCGGATGTATTGGTGTGCCCTTGAAAGTCCACAGTGATCAGGGAAGAAATTTCGAAAGCCATCTATTCCAGGAGATTTGTGACAAGCTGGGAATGAAGAAGACCAGGACAACAGCATTACATCCACAGTCAGATGGAATGGTTGAGAGAATGAACAGGACTATTGAAAAATACCTGTCCAAAGTAGTTTCCAGCCATCAGAGAGATTGGGACCAGTATATTTCCCTATTCGCATTGGCTTATCGATCTGCCGTCAATGAGTCCACGGGTGAAACACCGGCGAAAATCCTGTTTGGACGTGAAATGAGGCTTCCTTGTGACCTGGAATTTGGCTGCCGGCCTGGAGAAGATCTAGCAGGCGAAAACTACGCAATCCAATTGAGAAGAAGGCTGGATGATATTCATGAATTAGTTCGAACAAATCTTCAAGTTGCCAGCGACAGAATGAAAAGTCGGTACGACACGCAGGCCACAGAAGGCGGTTTTAAAGAAGGGGACAAAGTATGGTCACACAACCCGACGAGGAGAAAAGGATTTTCTCCAAGTCCTGGGTAGGTCCATACTTAATCAAGATAAGGATCAATGATGTTATATATCGCATAAGCAAGATCCCCAACGGAAAACCAAAAGTCGTTCACCAAAACCGACTAGCGCCATTCGAAGGAGACGACCATGACCTAGAGAAAGGAGTAAACCATATTCGAGATGTGTCCGGACCCTACCTTCGATGAATTTATGGGCGCGTATGAAGGTACCGGGAAAGCTAGGTATGAAGTCACTTCAGAACAACGACAAGATTTGTTTACTCTCCCGGAAGATTATTCACTGACATACAACATCCCCGCCTGTCTCAAGAACGCAGGAGGGTTGGCATTCGTATTTCGAAAGAAGCTCGGGCAATTAGAAAAACTTGAAGACCAGATTCCAGCCCCTGGCAAATCACTGAAACTGAAACATAACTCGCGGTACGTCTTCTACGTGGTAACTAAAAATGAATTTCAAGATCGATCTACCTACCTACCGCGATGTTTAGAAAGCACTTCGAAACCTCCGATACCATGTGTTAGAATCCAGCGTGAAGAAACTGGCTATGCCTAAGATAGCGAGTAACCAGTTGGATTGGCGAGTTATCAGGAACATGGTAGAGATTATCTTTCGAGATACCGGTGTCCAGATATTAATTTGCAGCTACAACCCCCGTTATCAGTATCCGATGAAGACGGTGCCCTGCTATTTCCATAAGATCGGAAAGTGTAGAAATGGGGCCAGTTGCCGATTCAAACATCCAGTCTCGGCTTCTTTCAATATCTGTTACCAGTTTGATATTCCAATTCATCAAATGTAACACAGGTCAAACAGAAAGTCCAATGCTTCAATATTTCAAATCTCCAAAAATTCCAATTAAAGATTACTATCCCGCTCAAAAGGACCACTATCTTGAGACAATCTAATTTCCCATAGATATTTTCATTCCAGAACTAAAGTGGTTGTTTCTATATATTTTATTTTATTTCAACATTTACAAAGATCAAAAATATATTTTATATAAAATATGTCATATCATCTCGACATATTAGTCAAAGAACAAACTTTAACATTAACCCTTTCGCTGCGGCAAGCGCACATATGCGGCGTGGCGAAGTCGAGCTATATGCGGACGGCGCGCCCGTGCGGCCTGTTGAGGTGTAAATTTTAATTGTATCGTTTGAATTCAGCAGTTACGGTAAGTCTACCAAACTTTGTCCGCATGTAGACATAAATGTGAAGTATAAATAGCAACGTTCGTTTATCGGAAAGATTTGCTAAACATTTTCTAGACTGTGTCAAGTTCTAGGTATAGATGGCGTCAGGTTCTGGGTACTTTACTCTAATTGTAAAATAAAATGTGGTTCAGATATAGGTCGGTGTCATTATTTATCGTTTTGTGGAGTGTGTTATCGTTAGATAGTTAATGTATAATGGCAGATTTAAGTGAAGCGGGGCCTTCTAATGTAAAAAAGCATAAAACTAAACATATAAAAAATCCAAAAGACTTAACAGTTGAAGAAATGATGGGATATCTATACGATTCAGATGAAGAAAGTTTGCTAAATGAAAATGATAGTGATTATGATTGTAAGTTGTAAAAGTATTATACAATAGAGATTTTTATTTTATGCTGATGCTGTTATCTTTTTAGATCGAATTGATGACGAAGATGAGACTGGCAATTCTGAGAGTGAAAATGAATATTTACATGACGTGGTTCAAGATACTATTCCTCAAAATATTATAGATTTGTCTGAAACTTACGGGGAAATTAATAGTGAGTGACAAGAAACAATTGACAATATGACAAAGATTCAGTTTCAAAAAAGGAGTCAATTGCTGGTTGAATCACCAGGCGATGATCCGTATGATTGGTTTAGAATGTTAATCGATGACCAATTGTTGGAAATGATAGTAAGAAACAAATGAATATGCTGTAGAGGTTCTGTCTACTAGTAGTGGCAAAGAAAAGTGAATAATTTCCGGATGGAAGGATATCACGGTATCAGAATTACTAATTTTTTTGGGGCTGATACATACGGGAACAATAAAGATAAATAATTTGCACAACTACTGGAAAACAAATCGACTATTCTCTACTTGTTTTGGAATATATATGAGTAGAGATAGATACTTACTCATTATGAGATGCTTACATTTCAACGCAAATATAGAATATGATCAGGAACTAGATCGATTACATAAAGTGAGGCCAATATTGAATTATTTTACTCAAAAAATGAAAGATATATACTATCCAGAAAAGAATTTATCATTAGACGAATCGATGGTCTTGTGGAAAAAGGCTTAGTTTTAAACAGTACCTTCCTAAAAAACGTCATAAATACTGGATATGATAGTTTATACTGGCGCAAATGATATGCTTGGGGGTAAAGATCACACCCAGAAAGTAGTACTTCATCTTATGCGTAATTATCTAAATTCTGGGCACTCACTTTATATGGATAATTTTTACAACTCCTATGATCTCGCCAAAACTTTGATAAATCAAGGCACTTTTTGCACAGGTACCCTGAGAAAGGATAGAAAGGGTTCTCCAGGTGACATTGTACATGTAAAGTTAAAAAAGGGTGAAACGAACGCCAAATATTTGAATGGAGTGATGATTGGTAAATGGTTTGATAAGAGAGATGTTACGTACATTTCAACAGAATTTAAAAATAAGATGGAAATGGTGCAAAATAGAAGAGGACAGGAAAAAAAAGACCCTTAGCAATTGTCCAGTATAATAAAAATATGGGTGGAGTAGACAGAAGAGACCAACTTATGGCTTATTATCCAGCGGAACGGAAAGCAATACGTTGGTATAAGAAAATGGGTATACACGTCATTCAGCTATTATTGATAGACTCTCATATACTCTTCAACAAATTTTCTGGAAAAAAATGTCACTCAATAAATTTAGAATTGCAATTTTGGAAAAACTTTTACCAGCACCATCCCCATAACAATGCCATAAACCAAATCTGTAACATATACCTTCAAAAATTTCTATAACCAATGAAAAGGGCAAAACTTTAAGAAAGAAATGTTGAACTTGTACTTCAAAAAAAAAATACGAAGAGATACCATTTACCATTGTCTAGTATGCACAGTCAAACCTGGACTGTGTTTAGGAGCATGTTTTCAAGAATACCACAAAAAATAATGTTAATGTTTTATAATATGTATGTTTCATTTTTTTTTATTATAAGTGGTTTCGTTTATAAATAAAGTTATATTCTTAAAAAAATATAATTTTTTGAACATTTCATTAGAAGCGCATTTGCGCTAAAAACAGCAAATATGTTTAACTTTGACAAACATCTGTACAATACATGGAAACCCAATAAGTTTTCAAATAAAATATTGTGCCGCAAACGTCGTATCTTTTCGTCGTATTGCCGCAGCGAAAGGGTTAATTACCAACAAAATTTTTGATTTCAAATTTCTAAATTTGAAATATCTTACATCTACTTGTAATCTCTCGAAGAGCTTGTATAATTTTCTTAAAACAAAAATAACTTTAAATCGCAGAAAGGGAACTCAACAGAATCAGTTTCAGTGCAATTTATGATTGTAAGGGGTTTCAAAATAGTGTGTGTAGTCCTTTATTATAGTGTATCACTTAAAACATGGTTTGTATTCAATAAAAAAATAAAACAATTTAAGTTTATTTATAAATAAACAAATTTTGATTTTCTCCAAAACTACAAAAATCCTGGGGAGGCCCATACTTAATCAAGAAAAGGATCAATGATGTTATATATCGCATAAGCAAGATCCCCAACGGAAAACCAAAAGTAGTTCACCAAAACCGACTAGCGCCATTCGAAGGAGACCATGACCTAGAGAAAGGAGTAAACCATATTCTAGATGTATCTGACCCTACCTTCGATGAATTTATGGGCGCGTATGGAGGTACCGGGAAAGCTAGATATTGAGTCACTTCAGAACAACGACAAGATTTGTTCACTCTCCCAGAAGATTATTCACTGGCATACAACATCCCCGCCCGTCTCAAGAACGCACGAGGGTTGGCATTCGTCTTTCGAAAGAAGTTCGGGCAATTAGAAAAACTTGAAGACCATATTCCAGCCACTGGCAAGACACTGAAACTGAAACATAATTCTCGGTACGTCTTCTACGGGGTAACTAAAAATGAATTTCCAGATCGATCTACCTACCGCGATGTGTGGGAAGCACTTCGAAACCTCCGAGACCATGTGTTAGAATCCAGCGTGAAGAAACTGGCTGTGCCTAAGATAGCGAGTAACCAGTTGGATTGGCGAGTCATCAGGAACATGGTAGAGGTCATCTTCCAGGATACCGGTGTCCAGATATTAATTTGCAGCTACAACCCACGTTATCAGTTTCCTATAGAGACGGTGCCCTGTTATTTCCATAAGAACGGAAAGTGTAGAGATGGGGCCAGTTGCCAATTCAAACATCCATTCTCGGCTACACAAAAGTTCCAGGAGGAACTTCCATTTAAGGAGGGGGTAATGATACGAAACAGCACACTGGTATAGTCCTTGAATCCGACTCTGTCTAAGCCATGTATGAAAGTTAAAATTATGGCGGATGCGCAGGGATTTCTTAGAGCTGTTTACGATTGTGACTATCTTATCTAGACATTGTTTTTGTGACCAGTCTTATCTAAAAAATGCTAGAAAGCCAATTGTTTTTGTGTAAGCCTCAATCTAGAATTATCTACTAAAAAAGGCACTAATATATATAGAGGACCATCCAGCGGAGAAGTTTAGTTTGAAAAGTGATCTCGACAAATAAACAAGAATACACCGAAATAGCGAACAGTAAAGTGTTGATATAAATTAATAATTAAGTTTGTGTGCATATAAATTAAATGTAAGTGAATAGTTAAGTGTATATAAATTAAGTGTTAGTGAGTAGTTTAGTGTTCAAATAAATTCGTAAGTAGCCATACCGTGTGTTTAAAGTTTATCCCACCCGTTACTGTTTAATTAAATAAGAAAAATATTACAATATAAATTAACTTCAAATATGTCACTACAGCATACCACTAAATGTTACGAATAATATTTAACAAATATTAGCTACAGAATCTGAAGTAGATTTAAAAGCTAATTCAAATAATTTACTTTAAGAGAAATTGCAGATTGCCAATATAATAAAAAATATTGAACCGTCAAAGGTTAAACGTCAAACAAAAAATGACATTACAGTTTTAAATTCAAACAAAAAGAAAGTAGAAAATAATAACCTAACAATGACAAAATATGACAAAGGTAATGCCACTGTTATATTAAAAACTCGAGATTATAATAAATAACTTTCTAGAATCTAGCGATGTATTAATTCTTAGAGCAGAGCCAACAATAGTTATGTGTATTAAGAGCGGAAAGTGATACCTTTAGGCAGAGGGTTGCGCGGGCAATCTGCCAAAAGCAGCAACGCACTTTCAGCTCGAATTGCACACTAGATTTTTTCTACGATCACAATATTTTTACACAAATAATTTAAAAAAAAACATGAAAAATACACTTTATTAGAACGTGATGCTGAAAACATGTAACAATTACTTATTATTTTTATTTATTGCCTACAATATTAAAGTTGAATGTAAAGTTTTGGCAATCTTTAATATATATCCGAGGACTTGAAGAAGTCTGAGGTAAGGTAATATCTTCTGAATCTTTTTCTGCAATATCAGATATAGGAGGATTCGAAAGTTTTTCGCTAGTTGGTACTGCTGCGTTCCCATAAATTTTTTGGAAGCTATCTATTTTATTGTTAATGGATTCCGCAATATATCCTTCTGTTACATTACTGCTCTTCCATCCATCATGTTTTATAAGCTGAATTAAGTCGCCTCCACCATTTACTAATAATGTCGCTGAAGTTTGTCGAAAGCAATGACCAATAAATAAATTTTTATCGGGCAATTTTAGGAAACTGGCTATTTTATTGATACTTTGTCCACAGTATTCATACACAGCATTTACCTTTGGAGTATCGTAAAAATAAGCGCTGGATAATCTTATTACTTTTAATTTGACATTTCTGTCTTAATTAAAACATTTTCTATAATAGAAAATATAGTCGATCGCATTTTCATCGGCACTATTAATTATTGCGAATGTACGGCTTTGATTCGTTTTCGAATCGGGGATTCAAACCACTAGAAAGGATTCTCTATCATATATATCCTTTAGTTCAATTTTGATTAATTCATGCCGTAGGCCGCGGCAGTGTGGGTGATCTGTTGTGCGTTATCTATCGTTAGTCAACGCTTGATTACGATTTAGCAAAATATAACTGGAAAGAATTAGTAAGGTAAGGTCTTGGTAAATTAGTTTTCTGAAGAATTACAACATTCTATCTATCGGATATTTCGTCTCTAATGTTGATAGAAGTTGGGAATTGGTTTTCTAGGTTAGAATTAGTAGAAAAGTACCCGGAACTTACCATAAGAAAAAGTGAAGGATTATCACTTGCCAGAGCAAAAGGAATGTATAGAGCAGAAGTTGATGAGTGTTTCGAATTGTTGAAAAGAACTCTGGAGAAGTGTGACCTGGTGCAGAAACCATGGGCCATCTTCAATATGGATGAGAGTGGCATACAAATAAATAATAAACCAGATAAAGTAGTGGCTATGAAAGGAAGCCAATGTGTTCACGTTCTCACTTCCAAAGAAAGGTGAGAAAACGTGTCCTTGATAGCATGTGCAAGTGCCGAAGTAACTTTTTTACCACCAGTTCTGATTCTAAAAGGGGTTCGAAATAATCTGATGACCTTAGAAGGAATGCCTGCTGGATCTGATCTCTACATGAATAAGCAGTCTTCTTTCAAAAATTCAGAATTATTTTTCAACTGGTTAAAGGAAGTTTTAGCTCCTAGGAAACCAGATGGCCCAGTTATCTTGATACTTGATGGTCATGCATTTCATTGCAACAATTTCGACATGCTGGAATTCACCGAAAAAAAATAATATTATTTTGTTATGTTTCCCAAGTCATACCACACAAACCTTACAACCACTCGATAGATCATTCTGTTCAATCTTTTTTTAATAGGAAATCTGATTCCTACATTTTCCAGAGTAAGGATAAGAATATTAACAGAAACATTATCGGAAAACTAATCGGCCCTGCTTGGAATGCAGCTGCAACTATAACTAATGCTACTTCTCGAATTATGGCTAGTGGAATCTACCCATTCAATGAGAATGCAATACCTGACTATTTCTTTCAAAGAACCAACTATAGAACCTGAAAAAGAATCCGATGAAGAATTGGGGAAAAATCAGTTGATCTAGATGAAAATTTCCTTCTAGATGATCATAACTACGTCTTCGAATTCGAGGGTTTGCTTGTTCTAGAACCTAGTACAGTAGCAGACATGGAAAATTTTGACAAAAATAATAGTTCTATGCATGATGAATCTCCAATTCCTGACACCAAGGAAGTTGCAAGTTGTTCCAAATCGGACTCTCAGTCTCAGAGGAAGAGCCGCAATTCACCAGTGCACAATCAAATATCAGGAGATACGGACGAAACACCATCTAAATATTTGCATGAAATTGCTCCATTGCAAATAATTTGTAACAAAAAGAATGCAAGGAAACAATCAGCAAAAATCATATCATCTGAAGGGACGAATATGAAGAGAAAAGGATAAGAAGATGAAGAGAACGTACCTACATGTTCGAGTAGAGCCAAAATGGTAAAAAAAGAAAATTAATAAAAACTCTGATATTAAACGAATCAAACCCTTAAAAAAATGATGAGAGCTCATCAGGTGAAGATCAACGTGATGATGATGCAGATTGCGTAAAATGTTTAGAAAACTACTATGACACAAAAGAACCTGTGGACTGGATTTGTTGTATCGACTGCCAAAAATGGTTGCACGAAACCTGTACTATGTATGGCAACAGTTGCAATAACTGTGGTCGATTGAAGAAGAGACAGAATAATATAAAGAATGTTAAAAAAACCATCGATTTGTAATATATTTAGTGCTGTTCGAAATATTCAAAAATAAATGTTAATTTCTTGACCCTCGATTTTTTATCAACAGTTGATTTAGCCCTAGACCGGTATCGTACGTAAAATTTACGCACTCAAATTAGAAATTTGATAGCACTGCAGTTATTCGCGTACGCTTTATCCCCTCCATCCAGCTATGCTAGCTCCAATCCGGTATTCATCGATTCAATACATAGCCAGTACCATGCCCTGCGATCTTTTATAGCCACTGCTAACTGCATTTTTAACGCCATCTATTCGCTTGGAAGGTTACTAACGACATCAAAATGTCAGGAGTAAAACAATAACAAATGGATCAGTATATTAGACACTTGACAGAGTTTTATTGTATTTGTCATTTTTTTTAAGAGAAATAATTTTTTAACTTGTAGATGACTTTACTGTAGCACAAAGAAAAGCAAAAAAGGCTTTAATTACAATAGATCTTTCGTCAAGTTCCGATATTTACTCTAGTTCTGATTCAGACGAGAGTCCCTCATTAAATCGTAACATTTATCCTGTTTTTAAACCTACACCACAAACAAATTGTAAGTATTTAAAGAAATTAATAAGAATGTTTTGTGCAAATAATATATTTTTCAGTATTGTATAAAAAGTCGTGGAATTATAAATCGGGTAGTACTTCTATAGAGATTCAAGTGGAATCTATTGCCGAAACCATGAGGTCTGAAGCTGAACGAATTTTCCTTGAGAATAAAGAATAAAATTATATGGCGAGATTTGCTGTTCCTAGAGATAAATCATCACCACAAATAGATACACTTGATGATCAAGGTGACTAAACTAAATAATTTTAATTTTTATATTTAATCATATTTTAAATTTATTTTAGAATTTAAAAGGTTGATGAGAGATGAAATATCTCAATTAAATTTAAAAATCAACACTTTAATTGAAAGCGTTGGCACTCTCTTGAAAACACAAAGAATTCCGAGTAACCTGCAAGTAACATCGTTTGAAAATAATGTGAAAACGTGATATAAAAAAATTCCAGTAATTCGACATTCGACGCATATTTTTAAAATCCAAATTCAACGTACTCGATCAAATACTGTCCCTAGTATTGCAAACCGACATTACAGATCATTTCTCAACAATACTACAGATAGTACTGGAAAGAACCAAATGCCCCAAGGAACGAGGAATAGTGAAATACATAGATGAAACAAAACTTAAAAATACAATCAGACAAAAATCTTGGGATTTCTTATACTTGAATCCAGATCCTAACTATGCAACAAATACTTTCATTGGAACACTTCAAAAATATATAGACGACTGTACATATACAAAAAAATGTAAAAGGAAAAACACGAAGATCACCCCTTGGATGACAAATACACAATGTATATCGGAAAAGAATTAGTGTTTGAAAAACATTGTATCATATGTGTAATATTTGTTAGCACATGCTATTATCAATAAATTATTCTTGTCTTAAGTTTGAGAAGAAAATAAAGAAAATCACCTGTACTATTTTATAAACAAAATTTTATATTAAATTTTTGAAACTATTTGTTGACATTCGTCTTTTAATAAACTATCCTGGTTAATAAAAACGGATAAAAGCTTTAAACAGCTTTTTGAAACAACCTATCCTACTTTTAAGCCAAAATAAAATAACAGGTTATGTCAAAAAGTGTTTAAACTTTGTGTGACTGTTTTTATTTGTTTATTTAAGAAAAACCAATATACGCATAATTCAAAAAACCTTCAGTATTTGCTTGGTTTGCCATCTAGTAGTAGCTAGTAAACTATGACATAATGCAGGTCTCTTCCTTTATTTTTTCCCTGTTGGTGATTAGTAACCTTCCACCACAATAGATGGCGCAGCACTCGACAAAACTTTGTGACTTCTGACTTAGTACAGGAGATTCCATTCTTCTTCTTATTAAAAGTATTTATCTATGGCCAGTACGTATTTGTCAGTGATGTAGTGACCACACATTGTTTTCCAGAACACTGCACGTAAATTTTACGCATCGATACCAATAGTTGCATTTTACACCACGATTTTTTTACGTATCAATACCAGGAAGGGTCTATAATGTCAAGGCGTGGTTTATCATTGGAAGAGCTGGAGAGAGCACTGTTAGAAAGTAGTGACAGTGAAACCGAAAACGTTGTTACTAGAGCCGAATCTGAAACGGAAAGCGAGTCTGGGGATAACGACGATGATCCAGAAGGGTTGCCACATGAGGAAATGGAATCTCAGATGTTGGGTAATTTGTCAAAAATTTGGAAAAAACAGGATTTGGAAATCGAAAAGTCAAATATTCCAAAACGTCCGAAACTCAATATGAAAAGAACAGAAGAAAGGAAAACTTTGTCAGGACCCGGATACAACTTTACAAGAAATAACAAGTGTTCAGGTAAGTTATATAATATATGTGTGAGGTATAAGCATTTTTATTGCCTTATTATTTTTCAGACTGATCCTACCAATGAAGAACCTAGCTTTGTGGTTACCCCAGCTAAAGACAAGTTGTATGGAAAAAATGGCTACCAGTGGTTTTCCAAACCAATCGGCTCGGAGAAACGCAAGACCTCTTCGAAAAATATTATATATGTAAAACCAGGACCTTCGCCGGAATTACGAAATATACTTGATCCAGTACGCGCATTTCAAATATTTTTCTCGGATGATACGTTAAATATAATAGTGGAATACACTAATCAAACGATTCGCTCAGCAAGTCAAAATTACGATTTCCGAAACAAGTTTGAAGGAACTAAAAGCATTACTTGGATTATATATTTTGGCCGGAGTTTCGAAAGATAATCACTTGGCGACCGATACCATGTTCAGTACCACCTTTTGTGGTACTCGATATAAAGCAACAATGACTCAAAAGCGTTTTGAGTTTTTGACAGCCTGCTCACGTTTTGATACGCTAATACACGCGAGGAAAGAAGACAAGAATCTAGATTTGCACCAATAGAAGACATTTGGAATAAGTTTACAGAGACATGTAGAGGCTCGTACAAACCAGGTTCATATGTAACTATCGACGAACAGCTAGTAGGATTTCGGGGTCACTGTGCGTTTCGTATGTACATACCAAACAAACCAGCTAAATATGGCCTGAAACTTGTTCTGTTATGTGATTTATCTACGAAATATCTAGTAGATGCATCTCCTTATGTCGGAAAATCCACAAAAACAAATGGATTGCCATTGGCAGATTATTATGTTGAAACATTGACCAAATCAATCCACGGAACAAACAGGAATGTTACCATGGATAATTGGTTTACCAATATTCCTTTGGCTGAAAAGTTATTGACTTATAAACTAACTTTAGTTGGCACTCTAAGGAAAAACAAAAAAGAGGTTCCAAAGGAATTTATAGAAATAGATAAAGATAGAAGGGTACATACTTCCTTATTCGCATACAATGAAAAACCGACTCTAGTATCATATAAGCCCAAAGCTAACAAACATGTGCTCTTACTGTCAACCATGCATGAAACGGTAACTGTAAATAAAACAACACACAAACCAGAAATAATACATACATACAATTCCACGAAGGGTGCTGATGACACATTTGACCAAATGTGTCAAAACATGAACTGTAATCGTAAAACCAAAAGATGGCCAATGTGTATTTTTTACAATTTACTGAATATGGCGTGCATCAATTCGTTTGTGATTTACAATCATAACGTTATTTCGCATGGCGGCAACCCCATAGCAAGAGACAAGTATATGCAGAATTTGCACATAAGGTTGACTCAGCCTTGGCAATCTTCACGTTTGGCTCAAAATCCAAGATTTAGCATCCCTTTGCGCACTATGATAGAAGAAGTACTAGGAGAAAGGCAGCAACCTGCGTTACAGGAACGTCCAGAGTTTCAAAAAGGACGTCGAACTTACTGTCACATGTGTCCATCAGCAAAGAGAGGCATGACCACGACCTACTGTTTGAAGTGCAATAAACCCATATGCGGTGCGCATCAAAATAAAATCTGTTCAAAATGTAGGTAAAGTTTTATTTGTATTTTTTATTTGTTTGCTTAGAGCATTTTTTAGTTACCATTGTTTCTGTTAGGAAAATATCAAATGTTTTTGATTGTTTGCTGAATGTATTTATAGTTATCATTAATGTTAACATATATTATCCTCTTTAAAATAAATGTTTTTTCAATGACCAATTGTGTTTCATTAGTTAAGGTTAAGATTTAGATACTCAAATGCCATAAAAAGTATTTTACGTAAAATTTACGTATCGATACCGGTAACATATGATTAAATATCGATACCGGTCTAGGGTTAGTATCTATCATCGAAGGAAAAAAATTGTTTCCTTTAACTCAACTGTGTCCAGGGCATATATCCCTATGAGGGGCATTAATCCTCAACTCATGGGGCATAAATCCCATCAAGAGGGCGGTTATCCCACTTTGTAAAATTATTTTTTACAGTCGTTTTTCGACTTAACTAACCTGTTTACAATTATATCATTTTGTTGTGAACATCAATTCATTGCCATCATAACATAATCCAGTGAGTAATTGTCAATATATTCAGTAGTAATACTATAAGTACTTCAAAATAATCAGGTTATACATCGATAACTTGTTGCATAATTATAAAGAGTGTCAGTTTGACAGTTTAAATAATCCGATCGCGAAGCGGGAGGATTATTCTGTCAAACTGACACTATTTGTAATTATGCAGGAAGTTTGAGATGTATAACCGTATTTATTTTGAAGTACGTATTGTATTTGATACGATTTTTTTTTGAGTAAATTAAGTAAATACATAAACAATTTATTAATTTAAATACAAATTGGTGCAATGAAAGTTACAATTATTATATACTACGTTTTTTTTAACTGAGTTATTTTCGGCGCAGGAAACGTGGCCACTGCTCATTTGAGTGCTGGAAATACTGGAGGTGTTATTACTTGAACCTGCAGTGTTTTTAAAATTGGATCTCATCTTATTTATTATGTTTTGGTGATGTTGTTCATCTATCTGTAGGTAGGGTTTGATAGAATTGCTATTACCATGTCCTGTTATTTTAATAAGTTCTTGTTCCGATACACCTGCTTTTGCCAATTGTGAAACAGCAGTAGCTCGGTGAGAATGATTTGATAGTATTTTGTTTGTCATATTCAAATTTGCCAATTCTACAAACTTTTTGGTCCATTTACTAATTTCATGCACTCCAATTGGCATATTTTTGTACCAGCCAAGGGTTTTTTCTTTTCTCCAGTTGGGATTTACTGTCAGAAATAACCTATCTGTTTTAATATTGATGTTTTCGCTTCTTTTCATCATTAGCTTATCTAGAAGTCTCACTGGACAACGACTTACTTCAATATGGTTAGGTACAAGCCATTTATTATTAGCACATGGTTTTGCTCCTCCCTGTGTGGTTTTGGTAAGAATAGGATTATATTGTATTCTACCAGTTGGAGTATCATCATTTCCAGTTTCTTTTTGAAAATAATGAGTCAAGCATGGCGCTCCTTCATTTCCTTTCCACGCAAGTTCTACAGAAGCAATTAAGAAAATTTTTATCTGTAATCCTTCCGGTGTATTTTCATCCCACGCTTCTATCATTTCTATGTACTCGTTATCTTTAAATGCTGATGCAATAATCTTTCTCTTGTCTGGTAACATTTGAAGTTCTCTTCTTTTTGAATTTCTTGCGTTTCGTGCGGCTAAAAATATGGGACTAGAGAATGAATCAATTACTCTATTAAACTCCTTCATATATTTTTCTTGTACTTGTTTTGCCGTAATGTTCCACATCGTTTTAACCACATTTTCTTTATAATTTTCTCCATTACAATTTCGCATATTGAAAGCCCAATCTTTCAAAATGGACGCTATCATTTCAGTGGAAATTGATTCATTTAGCACATAGTTTCTTTCACTGCAAAACGTAAGAAATTGTTTCCATACGTACTTTTTTGTTTTCACTGTATTATGAGGCTCAGTATTTTGTAAACTTTCGTCTATTGTATTTGACACAATTTGACAGTTCTGTTTGTTGTATATTGATGTCGTTACTATGTGGTTACTATGAAAATGAAATTATTTTAAAATTTTCGATTGGTGGAGCTACTCTATGTATAATCAGATATTATCGAAATTATACGAGGTAACTTAACTAAATTGGACATTCTGATTGGTTGAAAATCATACGAAAAAAATAATCAATGATACAGTGGCATCAATTAAGGTATGGCATATATCCCAAATTCACCCTAAGGTGTGCGGGGCCCTTTGCTACATACGGTATATACGCCGTGAATAAATGTTGCACAAAATAAGAGGCTTCGGTGTTTGTTGTTTTGATATTTTTCTATTCTTGCAAAAAACAGTTGTAGACACTGTAAATACGTCGTTGTTACCATGAAAACTCACGGGATTAAAAGCTCATTCTTGAACTAAAAATTACACTGATCAACACTAATGTTATAGTCAACAATATTTGGGCGATTTCTAGGTAATTTCGTGGTGCTGATCACGAATTTGAAGTCCATTTAGACGAATTGGCTCTAATTTTAGAGATATATTATCAAAATATGATAAGAGAGAAAAATATCAATTTAGTAAAAAATATTAAAGTGGTTTCAAAAAAAGAGAAACAAAAAAATAATAAATTTCATTTATTGATTAGGTATAACAGCAAAGAAATAATTTAATTTAAAAAATTACATCTAATTCGTAGAAAAGAAGCTCTTTTTGTATGATTTTCTTTTATGAGGACCGTCAGGTACATCACGTTGGAGACTCCAACAATAGTCTGCCATCATATGATGATCCCATCTGCCCTGATACCTTACCTCCATCTCCTTTATATCCTGGTGGAACCATTCCCCTTGTTCCTCACTGAAATTGCCAAGATTGTCGGGAAATTTATCCAAGTGGTTGTGAAGAAAGTGTACTTTAATACTCATATTAGTACCCAAGTTTTTAAAGTTTAATAACATCTGTTGCACTAATTCCTCGTAATTGTCCGCTTTGTGATTTCCCAAGAAATTTTTAACTACCATAACAAAGCTACACCAAGCAGCAGCTTTAAGTGTCGTCATGTGATTTGTAAAATTAGAGTCCTTAATAAGTTTGCGAATTTGAGGGCCATCAAAAATACCCGCTTTTAGCTTTTCCATACTAAGCCTAGGAATCGATCTACAAATGTATTTGAAGCACTCGCCATCTTTACTCAAAGCCTTAACAAATTGTTTCATTAGTCCTAACTTGATGTGGAGCGGTGGGAGAATGATTTTTTCACGGTCAACCATTGGTTTGTTTATGACATTTGCTGTTCATACAGTCATATTTTGTCTTATTGGCCAATTAACTATATTCCAATGATCTTGCTTCGCCCTACTATCCCACAAGCAAATAAAACAAGGGTATTTTGTGTACCCACCTTGCTGCCCAATCAAGAAGTTGACCATTTTTAGATCAATACAAATGGAAAACTGATGTTCTTCATAGGATACTTTCTGTAATACCAACTTGATGTTTTGATATTATTCCTTTCTTAAGTTTTGTTGAATGGGCGATAAGAATTGACGCATATCGGTTGCCATTGTGTAGCAAAACACACTTTAAGCTTCTACTGGAACTGTCTATGAATAGTCGCCAATCACCCGGAACAAATTGTATTCCCATTTGACGAAAAAGACCGGGAATGTTGTTGCAATAAATAAGATCATCATCTTGGCTAAAGTAAGGAGCAAGTTTCACCTGTCGTGTTCTATAAATGGTTATTTTTATATCTGGTTGCAGACAGTTTTTTTCTTTTAATCTGGATGCCAGAAGCTCAGATGCTTGCTTTGATAGGCCGAGATCCCGTATCAGGTTATTCAGTTCTTCTTGAGAGAACTGCTGTGGTGTTAATTGTATTTCCTGCTCATATTCACTTCCACTGCTTCTGTACTGGTCCTTAATTTCTTCTTCTTATTCCGCCATCAGAACATCTGGCAGTGTTGTATATACTGGTACGGGAATCTCTTCGCTATGTGGCACATATCTTCGTGCTGATTCTAAATCAGGATAATCCCATTTGCCCTTCTTGTATTTGTTAAAACCTTTTACATTAACTAAACAAAAATAACAAACATCATGGTGGTTTTTAGGTTCTCTCCACACCATGGGCACACCAAATTTCAAACTTTTTCATTTTTCGGTTGACCCCTGTCGTAAACATTCGACACACGTTTTGCACACTATATGGGGAGCCCAGGACTTGTCTTGCTCTCCAAGCTGTACGCCAAAATAACCTTGATAAGCTTGTCTAAGAAAATCTGTGATATTTTTTCTTTGTTTCGCTACAGTATATTCGCCACAAATGTAGCAGAAGACATTAGGGCTGTTCAAACAGCTTCTGCGTGAAGAACTCATTCCTCTGAAAAAAGAGTAACTTTAGTTAAAAATATAGGTACAAATATTCGTCACATGTACTCCTACCTTCCACTTGACGTTTATAAATTTAAATAACTTCACTAGGTATGCAATAAGAACTAAATACACAGAATACGTAAGAAAAGCACAATAACCGCGACGCTAAGTCTTAGTAGAACAACTGCTTACGCTGAACTGACAGTTAAAATCAAGAGACACAAGACAAACAAGTGCACGCACTGATCACGTGATCAGCAGTCGGCACGTGGTACGCTCACTAAACAGGGTCGAACTCTCGTTTCTGCGTAAATTTCTTGTTCGTAAATTATTCTTAAAAAATAAAAAGCATATGTTATAGCTACATTCCTTTAAAAATCATGTATCCATTACCTCAAAAACTAGAGCCAATTTGGAAAAACTGTTTTTATTTTTGAATTCAGCAGACCTGAATTACCCTAAATTCGTTCAAAAATACTTGGCAACAAAATTTTTTTTAAATTTTGTAGGGCGGTGTTATTGAGCACAGTGCCATCTACATATATCCAATCCTGAAGCTACCCCCACATTGGCTTTTATAGAATTAAAATATCTCTATTACTATACAAAATATCCACCAGAGAGTTTTTATTGAAACACCCTGTATACATATATTATACGTAAAGTGAAGTAGAAAGCCCAGACAGCACACAATATCTATTAGACATCCACAAGATATCCTTTGTGGATATCCAGTATATCCACTGGATATAGATGGATAGCCTATAGACATACAATGGATATCCATATGTCCGCCTATATCTAGGATATATGTAATATCTTATGGATGTCTTTGGAGATATCTACTGGATATCTCGTTAATATCCAATGTTCACATTTGGTATATCCAATTAACGTCCCATGGATATTAATAGGATATTTTATATTCACATTTGATATATCCTTCCTCCTCAAACATGAAAATATGAGAATATATGACTAGTATCTACTGGTGGAAATGCAAGGTCGTCCAACAAAAAAATGCAAATCAAAAGTTTTTATCCAGATCTACAGATCTGCACTAAAATTAAGAGAAAATAGGGTGGATAGTCTAGTATTTAAGTGGGCGACTGTAGAATATTGTGGTCCAGTGAAAAAGATTCAAATAATCATCGCGTATGTCTGTTATATTTTGTACTGATTGACCAAAACTATTATTTACAGTTAATTTTATTCCAGATCTGTGGATATATAGAACTTTTGGTAAGCACTGTTTTTGTTGGCCATCTTGTATTTCCACCAGCAAGTACTAGTCAGATATTTATTTGTGAGTAAGAAGGTACAAATGGAATTAAATTCTTCATAATAGTAGTATTATATGACATATAATGAAATGATATACTATGGAATAGAATGATAGAGAATACTTTATTTTATATAAAATACATATTTGCATACACTGTCATACACATCAATAATTCGTCTTCTTCATCACCCAGCTCATCTACTCTGCACGGTTATTTCTGTAAGAACGAGAAAAGAAAGATTGTCGATTTTCAAGGTCAACTATATACCGTGTACGCCCGAATATAAGATACACCTTTTTTTGTAAAATAACATTTTGAAAATTAGCCCGCGTCTTGTATTCGAGCACATACCTGTAATAAGAACATTTCTTATCACCTGAACACCATCATTATTATTGAGCTCAAAAGAATTTTTACTCAAATGAGCCGAGCCACCAGCTCAGTTTATCATGAAACAAAGTAAAAGCCGAGGTAAAACTTATTTTACATTGTATACATATACAAAACACTTTTAATATAGGTAATCAATCATAAATATCAATAAAATATAGGAGACGTAACAATATTCAGAATTAAGTTAAGAAGCATATACATACCTTATTTTTTCCAAATCCAAATTAGCGATAAAAAATAACCAACCACTTTTGCACGTTACTAAAACTATGATAACCTAACAACCAAAATGACGAGGGGACGAGGCTACATCAAACGGTCAAACGCGGCATCGACCAATGAGAGAACTGTGTATAGTTGGTAGCATAGTTTTGCGGGTATGTAATATGGAAATTCACTGATGTATGCATTATTTTCTATTATAGCATTAAACGTTAAATCATGAGATATTTTTGTTGTGTGTTAAGAACATCACGTATTATGCCGTATTCGTAGTGTTGATTAAACTCATTATAGTTTGATAAAATTCAGGTATATCTATCTTTTTTCAATTCTACTTGAATAAAACTAAAAACACATTGAACACAGACAAAAAATGCGACAGAAAATAATAATAGATATCCATGGATATACAATAGATATAATATCAGGAGATTAAGACATTTATGCATTGAAGGTATTATGTATTAGAACTTCCTTCTCAATCATTTTTTATGTGATTATTCAATATATTATCAGTAAAATAGAAAATAATTTTTTCCATCTCTATGAAATACATTCAGTGGATATCCATTAGATATCTTATATGGACTGGATATTCAGTGGAGATTGGGATATCCACTGGATATCTAATGGATATTGTGTGCTATCTGGGAGTAGCAGAAAACACTTTCTTTTTTTCGCCCCTTGTATACATTCACTAGAAGATGAAATCATATATTTTTTGGGAATATCAGTTATCGGATTGTAAAAATTACCGAACTTACTTTTTATTTTCCACAACTTCCATTATTGCCGCCTTAAAATCGTCCTTATTAATATTCTGATAATCGATTCTCAACCCCATCCCCAACTCCACAACTTTATTGATGTTAGCAGGCTGATCCAAGAAAAAAGGAATACCTATCAGAGGGACTTCGTTAAATATAGCTTCTTCTATCGATTGAAGGCCTCCTTGCGTGATAAATAACCTCACGTTTTGGTGACCTACGAAAATAACGCGCGTTACATCAACGACATTTTGAGAGTATTACGTCTCGATTAGGTACCTAAAATATCCTGCTGCGGTAGCCATTTTCTACTGAGGACGTTATCGGGACGATTAACTAAATTTTCGTCTTCATATTTCCACAAAACGTTGTAAGGCAACTCTTCGAAACAAGCTATAATTTCGCTTTTAACTTTTGTTGATAAATTGGCACTTTTCACGTTTGATCCTAGGCTGAAGTATACAACACCCTGTGGAGAATTATCCAAGTATTCTTGAATATCCTACAATATAACAAAAGCATATAAATCAACACTTCATGAGAATTTTCTATTATGTCTTCTATCGACCCTAAATCTGTGCCTCGAATTATATATTAAAACTTCGAACTTGGGTTTTTAAAAACAATTTTGCAACTATAATTAGAACTTTATTATGCAACGGTTGAACAAAGAATGCATTTTGTGATAAAACAGAGTTTTTATAATCTTCCTGTTTCACAACGGGTCATCGTTTTATTTACACGGTGCTAGCTCTTTCTTTTTATGTAATTCTCGAAATCATAAGTGCAACGTCTGATACAGACGGGGTGCTTTTAAGAAGGAACTGACATATTAGTTGTGTCATTTCCAAAAACAATCTTTTGTTATAAGTTCCCTCTCGACAAAGGATTTTAACTCCTTCAAAATCAATGACATGATCCAACGAGGAGACATGATTCGCCAAAGAGCATCTTTCAGGATGTAACCTTATATCACTTTTATGGAGGGATACATGGCTGGACATTTTCTCTCTGACCACATATTTAGAAATAAGAATCGTGATATTCTTTTCAATTTGTTCCTGGATAATTCCTATCCAAAACAGTGACTAAGAAAGATCATCTTCAACACGTCCTCTGTTTTGTCACATACTTCAATACAATCAATTAACGCAGCAGGTGCAGCTGAGTTGGATCCTCTCTCAGCCTCTAGAACGATTCCTTCCGTTTCAATGGTGTCTCTGCCTTATATTAGGGAAATTACTCCCAGACTTACTAGGATTTTTTCACAATACTTACAGAATGTTAGATTTTCCTGCAGGAGTTCCTTGATTGTTAAGTCAATGTATAGTCCTTTAAAAGACAAGATACCTGTCGTGGATTGTAGTAATGTGGTTTATAAGCTGTGTTGTAACAGTTGTGGCCTCTCATATATTGGTCAAACCACAAATTTCCAGCCGTGTATCCCTCCATAAAAGTGATATAAGGTTACATCCTGAAAGATGTTCTCTGGCTAATCATGTCCCCTCGTTGGATCATGTCATTGCTTTTGAAGGAGTTAAAATCCTTTCTCGGGAGAGAAGTTATAACAAAAGATTGTTTTTGAAAATGGCGTTCATCTTCCAAGAAGAAGGTTGTATGAATAAGAAGACTGACATTCAGAATTTGAGTAATCTCTACTTCCTCCTCCTAACGCTTGATAAGCACATTTGTCTTCATATTAATAATAATAATAATAATAATAATAATAATGATAATATTAATAATTCTCACTAGTTTCCTACTTGTGTCATCATGGTAGGTGTTCCCCTTTCATGAAGAGATTCATAAAAATATTAATAATAATAATAAATAACATCAATAATCACACATTAATTCTCGTTAATGAGAATTTCCTTGTAGTGATATTTGACAACATTTCCATAATTTTGGTACCACCCTGGTATTCTTTTGAAAGTTTTAATTCGATTGTTTCAGTGTCTCGCGTCATTGCAAAGATCGATTCTTTTCATTCATTCAGTAATGATGAATGTTGTACTTAACCTGACATTTTCAGTTTCCGCCATTATTCTCACAAGTCCGCGTGGGTGTGTGGATTCTCGTTTTTTAATGTTTTATTTTTAATAATGTTTTATACTTGAACCAGTAGTAGGCAAATGTATTGCCGACTGGACCTATTTCTCTAATGACTTGCTGTTTTACACTTTTCCTGTATTCAAGATCTATGATGCAATCTCGATCAATGTAAGTTGTAGAAATGTTTGTAAGGAAACTTTTTATAATTTATGTTTTTCTTTCCTTTATTGTAGTTCCCTGATGATGTAAATAAATATTTACGAAAGCTTGGAGTATTGAATAGAGTGTACTTTTCCTCTTTTGCTGCTATCCCCAATAAGATATTTTTCAATTTATATATATATATATATATATATATATATATATATTTACATATATCTATAGTTTTTCTTGGTTTTGGGTCATTTTTTGAAATATAAATACAAAAAGACGGTTCAAGTTGTTGAGATTACTATCATTTATTTACGTTTCGGCTTATTCAGCCTTTTTCAAAATAAATTTACATCTAAAATAAAATGATTTTCTCACTAAGAGATACAATACTACAAAAAATCCTTTTTACTTACCTCAAACGTAGAATAATAGTTGTCAATATACATTAAAATGTCCAGTCAAGAACTTCATAACATAAAATATTCTTATCACTCTTACTAAAAACAACATTCACAACAAAGAATCCACAACGTTTGTACACATTAAAATTATTTACAGTACTGCTAGATATATTTTACTGAGGTTGTTTAAATCTTTTTTATTGTTAATGGCATGCTGGTTTTTTTGGATAGCTATTGATTCCAAAATTTCCCTCTTTTTTCTATTTTGTTCCGACCTTATAATTTTTATGTTTTCAAATTTAAATGCATGTTTTTTTGAGTTTTCGTGGAAACTTAGAGCTGTTTTATTTCTTTTGTCGTATTTATGACCTTTTATTCGATTTTCCAAATACAGGCTAGTATTTGGTAAACACAATATTACCATATGACATAAAGCAAATCAAATGCTCTCCAACAATTTTTCAAAATTAAAATAAAAAACTCCGAAAATTAAAAAGAGTAATATAATTTATCAAATTCCGTGTAACGACTGCAGTGGTGTTTACATTGGACAAACTAGCCAGTATTTGGAAAATCGAATAAAAGGTCAAAAATACGATAAAAAAATACAACAGCGCTAACTTTCCACGAAAATTCAAAAAAACATACATTTAATTTTGAAAACACAAAAATTATAAGGTCGGAATAAAATACAAAAAAGAGGGAAGTTTTGGAATCAATAGCTATCCAAAAAAACCAGCATGCCATTAACAATAAAAAAGATTTAAATGACCTCAGTAAAATATATCTAGCAGTACTGTAAATAATTTTAATGTGTACAAACGTTGTGGATTCTTTGTTGTGAATGTTGTTTTTAGTAATAGTGATAAGAATATTTTATGTTTCGATGAAGTTCTTGACTGGACATTTTAATGTATATTGACAACTATTATTCTACGTTTGGGGTAAGTAAAAAGGATTTTTTGTAGTATTGTATCTCTTAGTGAGAAAATCAGTTTATTTTAGATGTAGATTTATTTTGAAAAATGCTTAATAAGCCGAAACGTAAATAAATGATGGTAATCTCAACAACTTAAACCGTCTTTTTGTATTTATATTTTAAAAAATGACCTAAAACCAAGAAAAACTTTAGATATCATAAATATATATATATATATATATATATAGATATATATATATATATATATATATATATATATATATATATATATAGATATATATATATATATATATATATATATATATATATATTATATTTAATATTCCTTTAGAGTTGTATTATAGTTGATATATGAATATAACGATATACAATATTATTTGTCGACGTTTTCACAATTTGTGATTGTAGCGACACTCTTGTACACACACCTTTAGTAGCGTACGTAACCTAATTTACTTTTGACAGTAGTTGTCAAACAATGCCCGGCCAAAATAAATATTAATTTTTGGATTTGGAAAGATAAATTAATTCACAATAGACTTAATCACTCTAGTCTCAGGGTGGGATCAAAAAATTTTTAAATCATAATAATTCAAATTTTGTAATTTTCAAATATTATTCAAATCAAATATTATTCTATATTCCGAATCTCGAGTAACTGTTTTTTATATAATAAAAGGCACTTGAATTATTTTATGACATTTACAAATTAATTGTCACTGGAAATTAAGCAAATGTCACTGATTAAATCAAAATTACTATAGCATGCAAAATGTTAAATACGTTGAAATCAGATACTGAATAAATACCACAGTGAGTTGGAATCAAAATTATATATTATATAATCAGATAACAAATTATAAAAGTTTTATTATTTCTCAAAATATTGTAAACGAAACAAAGATAATAATTTCTACCAATCTTAATATTACTACAACCTATTCTAAAACTCGACTAATTGTAAATTTTTTATGCAAAAGTTCAACTCGTTTAATATACCCTTGACATGTATCAATGTCAAATAATGCAAATGTGTCTTCAAATTGTCTATTCAAAATTTTTCACTTGATGTAAGATCTTTTATGTATAACGTTAATTTGGTTTAGCTAATATTATTATTCTATAGATGGATCTATTTTCGAAATGTATTTAAAAGGCCTGTTAATTCTCGAGAAATAATTTTAAACTGGAGTGGACTCACCAAATAGGACAGGAAAACTCGTACGTATTCTAAATGTATTTAGAATTCTGCAAAACTTTCTAAATATCTGATTTAGAAACAAGATACCACTTACACTTGCTACGATGCAATTCTTCTATGAATTATGCACGCACTGGCTTTACAAACTATGGCTTTATAATCTGATTGTATCGTTATAATTTTTATTAAATTCTCAACAAAATTTGAGACAACTCTTATTTCGATGTTGTCTCTTCGGGGTTTCAAATTCAACTCACTAAACTTTTTTCAAATAAATAAATCTCTTCACCTGTGGTTACGAAAAATTCCTTTTTTAAAAAAAATACTAATATATGTTTCCCTATAACAAGAGATTTGAATTCTTTTATTACCATTGTAATTCTGATAGCAGAGACATCTGTATTTTAAAATTTCAAATATATTCTCCAAATTGAAATATAATCTGTCTATCATTAAATATATTCTACATAAACGTTATCCGAAAATTGAAATGTCAAATTTGATTTGTATACCGAATCTTTCAAAATTATTGATTATACATATAATACAGTGTGTATCGAAAGTATTGCATACAAATATGAATAGTTTCCTTGTTTTAATGTTTCTTTCACATTTTAAATAGAGGAACTGTATTGAATCCCCCTAATAAAAGAATAACAAATGATATAATGTTACGTGAAATTTTAAAAATAGATATAGTAGAGTTAATAAGTTTTATGGGCCACGTTGGGCGCCAATTAGATTGAATATATAATAATTTGTCAGCCAAACGTGGGGCAACTATATTAAATTATTAGATATTTAATAATATATATATATATATATATATATATATATATTATCATATTATCAAAAATTCAAATATTAACCAATAAAATTGTAGAATGAATTTTGTATAAATGAATAAAATACTGAGATTAAACCAGAAAAGCAATTTGATACGGTTACCATATTTTTCTGTATCTGTATCCATTTCATAGCAATCAAGTCAGCTATTTTAAAAAATAAATCAACTGTGAGAAAAGATAAGTTATTAGTCAAATGAAAAAATCAGAATTTATCATGTCTGCCAACAAAATTTAGCATCCTGTTAAAAAGAAATATAAACGTCAAAATACGACTTGACAGGTAAAAAAAATTGGAATTTAAAAATGCAAGTAAAGGTATAAAAGGTATTTATTAGAAATATAAATAAAACTGTTTAGTAATTAGTTAGTAACAATTATATTTAATGTGAAACTTGGTGAATAAGAAAAATTGTAAAAAAATTTGTGACTGGTAGCAACTGAAGCAGGCAAAATTTAAGAAGAATCCATGGAGACGGATATTTTAGTTTGACAGTGATTGATGATTTGAAAAAGAGACAGTTCCTTTGTGAGAAAGATTAGAGAATAATTAATAAAATAAATCGAATTGAACAAGAGAAACCATCAAGCAAAGCTTATATCATGAGAAAACCAATCCTGTGAGTAAAATTTGAAGAAAAATAGTCACCAGAATATGACTTAAAATTCAATTCATGAATTAGCGAAATAGAGAAGACGTTAACGTATACAAGGTAAAGACAATTTATATATAAATTTCATTCCCCCCGCGATAAACTATTGACCGTAAAAGACACTAAAGTGCATATTAATAGTGAGTAATTTGAAGACTAACAAAAGCAATACAAGAAAGAAAATAATAATTTTGAAAAGTTAAGGTTAGGTTAATTGAGTACTTGATAGATATATATGATATTAGAATATAAAGTGTAAATTAAAAACATAGTAAATTCAGGGTAGCTTTTAGAAAGATTGGGTTTATTGAATTTGAAAATAATTAGATAATAAGAATTTTGCAATTTGAATAATGTATAGTATTCAATATTTTTGATAAATACCAGTTATCACGTTTATTTGTACATTTGAAGTTTATTTCACTAATTAATTTAGATAACATATACGTCCAACGGAACCACCTGAGAAAGATTATTGTGTTCTGATCCGACTGAGCTAAGAAAAGAAGAATATAGTAGGAGAAAAATACAGGTAACTGATAAAAAAGGCGCCCGGCAAAACTTGATAAATTTCATTATATAATATACAGGTTAAAATCGAAACAAAATTACATTATAACAAAATCATAACAATATGTATATATATATATATATATACGAGGGCGGATTGATATTGAAGCAGGAAAAAAACACTTTTTTTTCAAAAACCATTAATTTCCCAACATAGTCTCCTTTTAGCTCAATACACTTAGTAAGACAATTTTCCAACTTTTATATACCATCTGAATAATACGATTTTGGGAACCCCTCAAAATACGCATTAGTTTCGGTAATCACTTCTTCGTTAGAGATGAATATTTTTCCTGCGAGCCATTTTTTCAAGTTTGGAAACAGGAAAAAGTCACTAGGGGCTAAATCTGGACTATAAGGTGGATGATCAACCAATTTGAAGTGGATTTCCCGTAGTTTTAGCATCGTATCTAATGCTGTGTGAACCGGTGCGTTGTCTTGAAGAAAGAGCACTTTTTTCTTGTTCAAATGTGGTCGTTTTTCCTTGATTGCATCAACCAATTGATCCAATAATGCACGATAATAGTCTCCTGTGATTGTGTATCCCTTTTCAGGATAATCGATGAGCAATATTCCGTGTGCATCCCAAAATACAGTGGCCATAACCTTGTTAGCCGATTTCGCTGTCTTCGCCTTCTTCGGAGTACTTCCACCCATTGCTTCGATTGATTTTTGATTTCAGGTGTGTAGTGGTGGACCCACGTTTCATCGACAGTTATTAACCTATACCAAAAATCAGCAGGATTATGCTTTATCATGTCCAAACACCGCTGTGAAGTGATCTGTCGAACTCGTTTTTGTTCAACACTGAGCAAACGCGGCACCCATCTTGCCGATAGCTTTTTCATACGCAAATGTTCATGCAAAATGTTGAACACACGTTCATATGATATGTTTACCATTTCAGAAATCTCACGTATTTTGACCCGGTGATCATTCATAATGATATCGAGGATTTTCTTGATATTTTCTTCAGTAACCACCTCTTTTGGCCTTCCTGTTGATGTTATTGTTTTAGTGCTTGTTCGGCCCCGTTTAAATTCAACAATCCAATATTTTACCCTATAATCTGACGGAGCAGATTCGCCGTAATGTTTATCAAGCTTTTCTTTTGCTACTAATCGATGAATTTGGCTAAAATTTTAACAGCTGACGTTTGACAGATCGTAATTTCTAACAAAGAAAAAGTTTTTGTCCTTGTGCTGACATCTAGCGCTAGCGTATATATATATATATATATATATATATATATATATATATATATATATATATATATATATATATATATATATATATATAAGATGTACGAATAGTGCGTGACATATGAACAATAAGCAACGAATAGATTAGTGGGTATTGCACGCAAATGGAAGAAGGGGCTACTGAAAAGAGTAGTAACCGCAGACATGCATGTTTCTGGCTCATTAGCCGTCATCGGTACGGTACAACCAAGAATAGATGTGAAACATGGGAGCGAAGGTGTTGAATGAAACATGAGAAAATATAACAGAATTCAGCAGGATAGTCAAACACAACATTTGTGTCAGTAATATTAGAAGATCTCGAATATTCGAGACAACAACCAACATCGACACGGAAGTTTTAGACGGGAGTGTTATATGCACCTCCGTGTCGATGTTGGTTGTTGTCTCGAATATTCGAGATCTTCTAATATTACTGACACAAATGTTGTGTTTGACTATCCTGCTGAATTCTGTTATATTTTCTCATGTTTCATTCAACACCTTTGCTCCCATGTTTCACATCTATTCTTGGTTGTACCGTACCGATGACGGCTAATGAGCCAGAAACATGCATGTCTGCGGTTACTACTCTTTTCAGTAGCCCCTTCTTCCATTTGCGTGAAATACCCACTAATCTATTCGTTGCTTATTGTTCATATGTCACGCACTATTCGTACATCTTGTTAGTATTTCATTAATCTGGGTCGGAAGTTTCAGACGGGAGTGTTATATGCACCTCCGTGTCGATGTTGGTTGTTGTCTCGAATATTCGAGATCTTCTAATATTACTGACACAAATGTTGTGTTTGACTATCCTGCTGAATTCTGTTATATTTTCTCATGTTTCATTCAACACCTTTGCTCCCATGTTTCACATCTATTCTTGGTTGTACCGTACCGATGACGGCTAATAAGCC
The DNA here is from genome assembly GCA_963921935.1 of Galeruca laticollis. NCBI lineage: Eukaryota > Metazoa > Arthropoda > Insecta > Coleoptera > Chrysomelidae > Galeruca > Galeruca laticollis. The sequence continues at coordinate 233,101,513 of OY998175.1, forward strand.
AGAAACATGCATGTCTGCGGTTACTACTCTTTTCAGTAGCCCCTTCTTCCATTTGCGTGCAATACCCACTAATCTATTCGTTGCTTGTATATATATATATATATATATATATATATATATATATATATATATATATATATATATATAATCACAATATTAATAACGAAATATTTGTGATAAATGTGGACTCCCTATTTATATTTTCAATGCTTATTTTTTCCTCAAAGTTACGATTTACTCGTATTCGGAAGTGTCTTGGTAAAAATCAAAAATCGAGTAATGACCTTCCACGAAATTATATTTTGACGTCATTGTACTTGGTATTGGGTGTATTTCACCAGAGTTATAATTTATTTATTCATCCACTGGATAAACAATATACAAATTATGTGACATCATTACGTATACAATTTGTTGTGCATTTTAGCGTGACAAGTACACACATACATATTAATTGTTATTATTATTTGTTTATCAAATAATTAGCAATATACATTACCACGATTTTTGAAATGCCATGTAACAGATAAAGAAAAAATACCTACGGAGTTTTTTCTGTAAGTCCATGCAATATGTGAATCAATTTACAAAAAAATATGATAATTTAGTAGATAAGCGGTTGAAATCTAAGCGTAATGCCATATTTGCGGGGCGCCACTAACGCGAGAAACGTGTTTGATCTCATATATCAAGAACGGTGCATCCTAGACAAAAAACTATAGAAACCTTTCTTCTTCTAAATTAAATTTCCTAACTTTTTATTTTACTTACTAGTGATTTTGACTCAAACGCAAATTTTTTCCTAATTTTCTCCTATTTTGTCCTTATCGCCCTAACCATACACTTTTATGGATTTACACTCATTACAAAATTTATAGATCTTTCAAATATCTAAATATTTTGTCTAAAACTGCTTCTCCTGCCAATAGTAGTTTAGAAGTTATTGCTGAGTTTATCAATCGAACTTGTCGCTATTGTCGTTACGCTCGATTAAACTGAGCAATAACTTCAAAAATATTGTGAGTAGGAAAAAAAATCAAACAAAATATGCAGGTGATTAAAACATCTAAATGCTTCCTCATTCATTAGAATAATGCATTAAAAGTGAATTATTACGGAAACAGAGACATAAAAAGGAGAAAAATAGGAATGTTTGTACGAATATTGATGCAAGAAAAAAGTTTCGAAGAAAACCTCTAAGAGACAATTGAGCTACATTATCAACGAAATTTTTACTGTTTGAGCTCAAAATTTCTTAGATGCTCAACTATAGACTCATGTTTTAAATTTAGGAGACTGTTGAGTACGAATTAGCTGCTTTTGTATCTAGACAGAGCTCGTAACTCTTAGTGGACACCTCGAAAGGACAATTGTGCTCCATTATCAACGATGTATTGATTGATTCAGTTCAAAATCTCACATTAGCTGCTTTTGTATCGAGTTTGAGCTCGTATCTCTTCGTGGATACTTCTAAAGGACGATTGAGCTCCATTATCAACGAAGTTTTGATTGATTGAACTCAAAATCTGCAAGATATTCAATTCAAGACTCATGTTTTAATTTAGGCAGCTATTGAGTACAAAATAGCAGCTCTTGTATCAAGTTAGAGCTCGTAATTCTTAGTGGACACCTTGAAAAGATAATTGAGCTACATTATCAACGAATTTTTGATTGATTTAACTCAAAACATTCAAGATATTTCATTTTAAACTCATGTTTTAATTCAAGAGGCTATTGAGCACAAAATAGCAGCTCTTTTATCGAGTTTGAGCTCGTAACACTAGGTCAAAACCTCGCAAGGACAATCGAGCTCTATTATCAATGAACTTTTGGTTTAATTTAGACCAAAATATCTTAGAACTTTGACTCTAGAGTAATGTTTCAATTTAGGAGGCTATTGAGCACTAAATAGCACCGCTGGTATCGAGTTTGAGCTAGTAACTCTAGGTCAAAACCTCGAAACAACAATTGAACTCCGTTATCAACGAAATTCTGGTTTGATGTAGCTTGTATTATAAACTCCAGACTCATGTTTTAATTTAGGAGGTTATTGAGTACGAAATAGCAGCTCTTGTATCGAATTTGAGCTCGTAACTCTTAGTGGATACATTGAAAGGACAATTGAGCTTGATTATCAACGAAGTTTTGATTGATTTAACTAAAAACATTTAATAATATATTCATGTTTTAATTTAGAAGGCTATTGAGCACCAAGTAGCACCTCTGGTATCGAGTTTGAGGGAGTAGCTCTAGGTCAAAACCTCGAAGGAACAATTGAGCTCCATTATCAACGAAATTTTGGTTTGATGTAGCCAAAAATATTTTGGATGATAAACTCCTGACTCATGTTTTAATTTAGGAGGTTATTGAGTACGAAATAGCAGCTCTTTCATCGAGTTTGAGCTCGTCATTATTGGTGAAAAACCTCGAAACTACAATCGAGCTTCGCTAACAACGAAATTTTGTTTGATTTAGCTCAAAATCTCTTGGATATTTAACTCTAGACTCATGTTCTAATTCAGGAGACTGTTAAATACGAATTAGCTGCTCTTGTTAGAAATCTATAAAGGACTATTAAGTTCCATATTGAATTCTAGACTAAGCTAATTTAAAAGAAAAAAGTATTCATAGTTTTTTATCAAAGATGCACCGGTCTGGAGATATTGGATCAAACGCGTTCCACAAATTGAATGGATTATTATGTAGATCCATTCCACTCATCTTCTTTTTTTACCTAAACAAATGAACTACTCAATATGATATCATTTACCTGTGGAAGTGATTTCTTCTTTTTGATATGCAACTGGTTGATCTCGATGATATTAGGAACGTTGGGGCGTACGGCGTGTATAAGGGGGTTCACGTTCAACATCAGTAGACTTACATTTCTCTCGACGTCTCCCAAATAGGGTAAATCTTCTCCGAAATATCTTCTTGCGATACCATCTAATTTAGGAAGAACGTGCCAATAGTAAAAAATCCTGTACCAAAAGTTGAACAGCAAACTCCTAATTTTATCTATGAAAGTAATGTCACCTTCCAAATTTAACATCACGTCTGGAGATATTATTGGATGAGTGGGATTACCGAAGGCGTCATGGGTGTGGAGGAATACACCCATAGATGAGATACCTGAAATATAACAATTATTTATACAGAAGTTTTCAGTATCGTTTTACATATGATTCCGAATAAAGTACACACACTATGTGATGATAAACATCATCGCTACTTGTTTATATGTTAAACATTGGTATCTGTTATTAAGGGAAGACAACTCGTCACGTTCTTCGAAGGGGATGTATTTCAATATTCTACGTAGTATTACAGTGGCTTTATACAAGACAGTGGCGACAATTGGGTATAAACTCCGCCCATCCGCCATTAGTTTGCTAAATTTTGGTTTGTTTACATTTGACTACATGCAACTAAATAACCCTTTTTAAAAGAGTTTTGCCACTTGTAAACTAGTTTTGAATGTGTAATTTCAAATAACAGATCTTTTATAAGGCGTATCATAAAATATTTTTGGAAAAAGTGAACAGATGTTAATCAAAATCATCAAGGATGTAATGATGTTGCGTACAAAATTATGGATGTATCTTTATTTACCATCTGATAAAGATATAAGGTAAGCTCTTAAATTCTGCATTATAATGTTAAATGTCATGCTAAATAGATACTACAATAAATCGTGATGTGTAGTCTAGGTATAAGTAATAAAATATTTTAAATTGACTTGTTGGGATACAAATTTGGACTATTACGGTTTTAGTCAGAATTATATCCAATTTCAGTACATAATTAGGAAATAATTACCCTATGTTTATATTTTCATCTAATCTGAAATTAATCAATGAATATTTTTGTATGTTACAGACTGTACCTGCAATTCTCACATTGAAACTCTACCAGAAAAAATGAAACACATACCTATTTAATATTTATGTAATAAATGCTTTACACTATTGATAAAGAAGATAATATGAAGCTAATATCTAATATTTTTGGCCATTGTACATGTCATAATGCCCCAATATTTTAGAATTTGTCTCAGAGATTTTAAGTTTAATTAAAAAACCATCAAGCAAATAAATAATAAAATAAAAAATGTTCTATTGCAATTGTTTATTGAATATTCATATCAAATGACCAGAAAGGGATTTACTAGCTAATCTTTTAGAAGCACTCTTATTCTTTTTTGACTTATTTTTAATCTGTATACAATGTCTAAAACTATGCTCAAAATCCACTGTAAGAAACAAGGAAATTTGGTTACAAAAAGGCAAATATGTTTATTTGAATATTTTGTTACTCTAAACCATATATAAATAAGTCTTCAGTCCAGAATTTTAATAAATAGCACTTAAACACCAAATGTTGCACAAAAACTTTCAAAAACTGTGGTAACAACACAATAGAACCAAATGGTAAATAAACAAACATTTAGCAAACTAATGGCGGCCGATACCACGTGACATAGGTAACCAATCACTAGGACGACCATTATTGTCGCCACTGTCTTGTATATAGTCACTGTACGTAGTATTAGCCAGGAAAGTCGTTATTGTCCTCTTCGGAAAACGGTCAGACTGATATGTCGAAGTTATCAATATTTTGATTTAAACGTAGATGTATAGTAGAAAACCGAAATTTATTTTTCATATATATATATATATATATATATATATATATATATATATATATATATATATATATATATCTAAAAGAAGATGTAGGAATATCGCGTGATATGTTAACAACAACAACAAATAGATTCATGGGTAATTCACGCAAAAAAGGGCTACTGAAACAGAGTGGCAACCGCGAACATGCATGTTTCTGGCTCATTTGCCGTCATCAGCACGGTATAACCAAATAAGGATGTGAAATTTTGGTGCAAAGATGTTAATCGAAACATGGGAAAACACAAAACAACGGATTTCAGCAGGGAAACCAAACGCTCATTTGTGCCTTCAATTGGAAGATCCCGAGTTTTCAGGACAACAACCAAGATCGACACGGAGGCTATATACTATTTTGGCATACAAAAACTGAGCCAATTTTCATAGTGATCTGATTTTTATGGCTCAGTTAAAAATAAAAAACGAAAATAACATTTGTTTGGGATGTTTACCCAATGTTTGAGGTTATGTGAAAATAGTAGTTTGTACAAGTGCGCAAAGCGTTACTTTTCCCATGAGCGCAGAAGTTTGTGGCACGAGTCGTAGGCGAGTGCCGCAAATCCAGCAAGTGGGAAAAGTGCTTTGCGTACGAGTTGTACACAATATTTTTTCTACAACTACGTTTATTAATTAAAGAAAAAAGTAAATTATATATGTATTTTATTTAACTTAAACAGAACGAATTTAAGAAATGAGCACAGAATATAGAAAAATTAGTTAAAAGTTGATAGTAAAATTGGAACAATTTCGAATTATTATGCCTGGTATATTATCTATTTTTGATGATAAGTTATCGTTAGTGTTTGTCAACGAAGATGTTGATGCTTGTTTTTCATTAGGAATAATATTATATGAAGGCGAAGCCCCAGGTATAATAGATTTTTCAATTTTGTTGGCAATATCAATTTTGTTTGATATCGAGTCGTCAATATATTCTTCCGCCACTGTATTTGAGCGCCATCCACCATGTCGCTTCAATGTTAATAAGTCTCCGCCTGAATTTGCTAAAATTGTAGCTGAAGATCGTCTAAAACAATGACCCGTGTACAATTTAGAGTTAGGTAATTTTAAATATTCTGCAATTTGTTTAGGCATATTTCCGAATTTATTCATGCCCACTACTTTCTGCGTGCATTTTCCGTGTTGGTAATTAAGAAATAACTTCTTCTCATTTGTATTTTGTGGACGCAGACGTGCATATTTTTTGTATAAATCATAGAATTTTCCAACTACAGTAAATATACGTGGTATTTTTGTCTTAGTTATTGGAACAGTAACCAATAAGGCTTCTTGTAAATCTTTTACGTTATCAATAGTTAATTTCCATAATTCTTCCGTTCGACATGCTCCGGCTAATCCAAAAACCATAACAACCTACAAGTAAATTTGTGATTGAAATTTTAATTTAGTTCCAAAATTAAAGTAAAAATATTAAATAAATTGCAAATATATAAAAAAGTCGACAGGATTTGAACCCGGGCCTCTTCGTTCCAATGCTGATGTGTTTTCCACTAAGCTATCGCGGCAACAATTATGAAATACATTGGTTACTAAATAATAATAGATTGAATAACTAAATATAATCTTTAAAATTATGACTTACTTTGACGAGTAGATAGATATTGTCTGGCGCTTCTTCTAAAAATTTATGGATTTCAGCAGATGTCAATGTAAGGGAATTTTTTTTTGTCACAGCTTTTTTCGTTTTGCTTTTTTAAATATGCTCGAAGTTTTGTATACTTTGAAATATATATGTTATGTTTGATACTTATGAGGCTCCTTATCATTGAATATATAGACCACAGTGTAGACGGTTTAAAGTTGGCAGAAATTTCTTGAAAATAAGCCAACAAAACATTTTCTGAGAATGATTTAATTTTGTTTATTTCCCTCCAGTTCATAAATTTGCTGTATTGTTTTTGATATTTGTTTTTTGAAACTCCAGGTAACAAATTTTCGATTGCATTTTGAGCCTTTTCGATAATATCTGGAGGAGTATTCTCAATATCGGAATTCGACAACTCGAAAGATAAATTATGATCTCGGTTCATAGATCCTAAAATAATGGGTAATAAATGAATTTGTTTATAATCTATAATCAATAAACTGAAATACATAATCTAAAAAATAGTTTACTTACAGAATTTTTAGTTTAAATTTAAAATTTGAACACCCAGAAATGCACTATAAAGTATTGTCAAAACAATTTGTCATTGACATTTCCGTGGAAAAAGTGACATTTCCGTGCGGAAAGTACCATAACGTGTACTTTTCCCACACTATACATTATTACTTTTCTAACGGATATCAAACTAATTAAGAAAAGGCTTGCTTTGCGCATAAAAATTTGTGTAGAAAAGCGTGTTTTGCATAGTAGTTGTAGAAAAATGGTTTTAAACACATGTTGTGTATTTTTTAATTATCTACAACTTTGGTTTTCTACTTTTTATGATACAAGCAGTATTTACGCCGGAAATTTCAAAAATAGCTTTTCTCGACCCTTCTAACCCTCACCCCTCAGCAACCGGGAGGATCCAGCTGCGACTTTTTTGCCTTTGTTTTTAAAAGTACTATTTCTACAATTTCCTGGCGAACTCAGCCTGTTTGGAATTTTTCGGGTAAAGAATGTTAGTTCGCCTGGACTATAACCGTTGACAATTGAAGTTGAAGTAGATTGATTAAAAAATATAATTAGAAGAAAAGAAAAAAATGATTGTAAATAGTATACTAGCTACAAAAGCTATGAAGATAGAAAATATCTAAATGAAAATAAAAACTGTTAACAGTGTAGAAATGAATTCTTTTAAAAATATCAAAATGGAGGCTTCTGTAGTTTGGTTATCATTCAAATTAGGTACTTACCTATAGAAATACATTTATATTTTCCAACAAAACCTAGCACGATACTATAATGATTCGTATTTTGAAAAATAATTAAATCAAAGTCGGTCTTCTCATCATTAATCAATCTTTGAACTTGTGTATGGTTAAGAACAGTTTCCAATATGTTTTTTCCAAAGTCCAACATAAATGAAAGCGTGGAGTGAACGTAATTTCCTTTAGACAAAGTTTTATGTATAGGAATGTTTTTTAAAATATCGTAAGTGGCAGACACATCTATTTCTGTAAGGTTCGTCAAAGTTGGATCGTTTAGAGGATTCGGCGTTATCACAGTCACTTTATGCCCCCTCAAAGACAATTCTTTCCAAATAGGTTGGAATATTATTTGATGGCTTATTGAAGGAAAGAAAAACACACACAAAATTCTCGCACTGAAGACGTTGGAAATCGTTAGTAATAATAAAAATAACTGTCGTAAAAACATGTTTAGCCTTTAGAATAAAATGAACTGTTAGTTGGTTATTTCACACTTCATATGAAGTTCCACTACTACTAAAATTGTTTTGATCAATAAAAATTCATGCATAGATATAGATGTTAATTATAATTAAATTCAGTGATAATTATCAGTTGTTTGCTGTTTCCAACTCTGCTTCAAACAATTATAAAAACGAATATAAGTTGTTTTGTTACTACTAAGACAGGGACGTATTCAGGGAATTTTAACTTGTCACAAATATCAAAAAAAATTCTTAGAGAATGTTATATAATGATTTAAAAAGAAGTGGTGGAGCAAATATATTCAAACATTAGTAAAAGAAAATAAGAATATAAGGAAAAAATACCTCCAAACAAAAAAAAATAAGGAATTGTATAAAGAAACATGGTAAAAGAAGCGGTTAAAAAGTGATTCCTGGTAAGAATTTTAAAGGGAGATTTCAGAAACATGTGCATCAGATAATAGAAAATTTTGGACAACAATAAAAAAATTGATATAAAATAAAAAATAAAAATAGCGACTGAAATAAATCAAATACTAGAAACTTGGAAAGAACACTGCGAATACAAATTTAGTAATAGATCGAAAACATCAAATATAGTTAAAAAGAAATGAAGTTGTTCAATTCTCAAAAGAGAATAAATAGAAGTGGCTATAAATAAACTTAAAAAAGGAAAAGCTGATAGGGAGGATGAAGTAACGCCAGAGCTGATAAAATGGTTAGAAAAAATGTAAAGCATGACTGTATCTCATATGAAAAAAAGAGTGGGAAAGTCGGTCACTGTAGCTATATACCAAATGCGTATATGCCTAAAAACATAATATCGAACTTCCACGCTCAATTTCAGTTCACTGCTGGGGGGCTTATTCGAGGGACCCTAAAAATATCTCAAACCCATGACGCCTATAAGCTTCCCAGATCTGGAAGATCCCCCGAAAATCATGATTCCAGCATCAATATTTAGCGAATGCTGAACCCTCCAAAAAAGGGGGAGGGTGTCCTCATATATTAACGTAAAGGGCAAGCAAAAAAATTTTAAATTCACTTGTGAATTTTTTCCTTTATATTTTCCCCCATTAACCCCCCTTTTCAGGTGTTCTATGTACGTGTCGAGTTATTATCTTTGAAACGCATTTGGCAGTTTTTTTCTATCGTTTTTAGTAAAAAAAGTACCTCAAGTACCAAAGTCGAAGAAAGTCAGTTTTTGACGACCTCTAGACCCCCCAAAAAGGGGAACCGGAAAGTTTTGTTATATGTTTATTAAGAGGGTTTGACGTGATCTTATTGTGTTGTAAAACTACTATTTAATTAAAATAAGTACGAGCAAATATAACTGACACCATTTATTTATCTGTCAAAATATGCCAATAAATCAGGAGCGCTGTCAGCTGACATTTTGTCATTCAATAAACACAAAAGATAAAATAACACAATCATATCAACTCTCCCCTCTAATTTGTTAGCACTGGAACACTTCACATTCCCACCCAAATACTGCCATCGTCCATTCTAATCTTGTAAATTAAACTACTCTCTTTCTCTACAATGTTTCCAAAGTCCCATTTATGTTTTGGATTTGTGTAATTCCGTGCTTAAACTCTGTCCCCGATATCAAAATGCTTTTTTACCTCCTTTGTAGTGGTTGTTTCTTGATCCATTTTGGGATGCATTAGCTCAGGTGAGTTCGAATCTTCCTTTCGTACATTAAGTGGTATGCATTTGATCTGGTGGTATTTGGGATTTGTCGCAACTGCATGAGGAGCCTAAAAAGTTTGATATTTAGCTTTCCTCCCTCCTTTCTCATTGCTGTAACTGACTTTTTCACTGTCTGAACGAATCGTTCCGCTTGTCCATTCGATGGTGCTGTAGTTTTCTGTGCTACATCATTTGCACATAAAAACTGCCGAAGCGTGCCCGATGTAAATTGGCTTCCTTTGTCTGAAACTAAAACCAATGGAAGGCCAAATGTAGGAAACATTTTTCTGAGTTCTCTCACGCACCAATCTGAAGAAGTGTTTTTGGTGGGAATTACTTCAACCCACTTCGTAAATGCGTCAACAACAATAAAGTACCATTGTCCTTGCATTGGTCCTGCAAAGTCAATATGGATTCCCTCCCACGGACCTCGAGGAGTTAACCACAGATGATTTTCTTCATTGCTGGGTTGATTTTGTTTTAGTCGACATTGTTTGCATGTTTTCACCATATGTTCAATATCTCGATCGATATGTTTCCATGTACAATAGCTTCTAGCTAATGCTTTCATTTTCTCTATGCCTAGATATCCGACATGTAATTCCTTAAGCACAGTCTGATGAAGATCTTCTGGAATTACTACACTACTGCATTTAAAAATACATCCATCTTGCAGCGTAAGTTCGTTGTCGTGAAAACCAAACTGTTCTATTGATTCTCCATTTTTGAGTGCATGTAAAACTTGTTGTAGATTCTTGTCCTGAGCAGTTGTTCTACAAATCACTTTACTATCAACTTGCAGTGAATCAAGCTGACTAAGTTGAAACAAGCTGCAGCTATCCATCAGGTTACGAGAAGTGTGTTCTGTAGGAAAACGAGATAAAAGCTCAACGTTAGCATGATCAGAGGTTCTTCTGTATTCGATGTTATAATCAAAACCAGACAGAAAGTGTGCGTAGTTGAATAGTCCGGTAGCAGATATCGATGGAAGTGTCTTTGTAGGGTTAAATATGGACACTAACGGTTTATGGTCTGTAATGAAGGTAAATTTACGACCATAGCAGTAGGGGAAAATTCTTTTTAGTCCCCAATAGATGCACGTCGCTTCCTTGTCAATTTGACTGTAGTTCAGCTCACATTTTGTTAAACTGCGTGAGGCAAAACTAATTGGTATTTCACTTCCATCACTGTAACGATGAGAAATTATAGCTTCAAGACCTATTGGGAATGCGTCGGTTGCAAGTACTAAGGGCAAATCTGGGTTGTAGTGAACGAGAACATTATCACTTGCAATCTCTGATTTTACCCTTTGGAAACTTTCTTCACATTTGGATGTTCATATATATGGTTTGTCCTTTTGAAGTAGATTGTTGAGTGGGTGAAGGATCGTGGCTGTTTTTTATTAATTTATTATAATAGTTTGCTAGACCAAGGAATTTCCGGAGTTCATTAATAATATCTGGTTTCTTACTGTTCATGATGGATGCTACTTTATCTTTTATTTTGTGGAGGCCCTGAGCGTCAATAACGTGTCCAAGATACTGTATACTAGTTTGAAAGAATTTGCACTTATCCTGGTTCAGTCTTAGGTTGGCGTTTCTTAAGCGTTGTAGGATGATACGTAATTTTGTCATTAATTTGTCAGACGTTTTACCCTGTAATATAATGTCGTCAAAGAAGCATTGTATTCCCTCTATTCCTTGTAAGGTCTTGTCCATAAACTGTTGCCAAAGAGAAGGTGCTACTTTTACCCCAAACATAAGGCGGTTTACTTTGTACAGTCCTTTGTGTGTACTCAATGTTTGCATGAGTGCACTTTGTTCATTCATTTTCATGTGAAGGTACGCGTTGCTAATATCCAAGGTGCAAAATAGTTTTCCTCCATTCATTTGTGAGTAAATCTCCTCTATTTTAGGTATCGGATAGTTTTCGTCCTTTATGACTTTGTTCACTGTAACTTTATAGTCAGCACAAATCCCCATTTGGCTTGACAACGTGCACAATAGGGGTGCCCCAGTCAGAGTGTTTAACTTTTGTTATTATGCCATATTCTTCAAATCTTTTAAGTTCGTTTTCTACTTTAGTTTTGAGGGAAAATGGTACCTATCTTGGCTTAATAGAAATTGGTGTAGCATCATCGATAAGCCTAAATTGTCCCAAATACTCAGGTATTTCACCGATTTTTTTTATCAAAGATATCACTAAATTAACTTAAAATGTTTGTCAGATTTGAAGGTTGAGTTGTTTTCAGACTTTTGATTTCACCCCAGTCTAACCTGACTTCCCGCAGCCACTACCTTCCGAATATTGCATCTACATTTTGATTAATAAGGTACATTTTTTCCACAAATGTCTGTGTCTTGTACATGCAATTAGCAAATGTGATTGCTCTTGGTTTGATAGCTTCTCCGGTATAAGTGCGAAGTTCAGTACTTGTTGAAAACATTTTCAGAGGTATATTCAGTTTTTTAAACTCACTGTAAGACAATGTACTAAGGGCTGCTCCCGTATCTAATTCCATGGGTACAGGCTTTCCTTCTATGCTAATCTCAACTATAAATTTGTCATTGCACTTGTCACTATGAACGTTGATTTCATATTCGTTTTCACATTTTGTCTGTCTATGTCTATCTTGTCTTACATTTTTGGGTACTAATAGTTGAGATTTTTTCTGTAAACATACACTTGCAATGTGTCCAACTTTTTTACATTTTCGACATTCTGTATCTATAAATCGACATTGATTAGCCCTGTGTGAAGATGAACCACATCTATAACATTCGCCTCTAAGTTTGTCGATTCCTGACCTTGAATATTGTGAGCTAAGAGGCGTTTGTCTATTCGTGTCGTCCCTTGTTTTGTTATTCCTACTGTCACTGACATTTCTGGTGTCGATTTTATGTAAACCAACTGGTTATTATGTATACTCATACTTTCTGACTTGGCCAACTCTATAGCCGAAGCTATGTTAACTATATCTTGGTATGTGCGTTTCTCTCGATCTTGAAGCAATCTCGTTCGAATGTTCATGTCATTAATCCCACGATTAAACTGTAATTTGAGAAACATTTCTGCCACGGACTTTCCACATCCACAATTAAAGTAGCAGTTAATCGTCATTTTCTTGAGAGCTACTGAAACATCGTTTATAGATTCATGTTCGTGTTGTGTTCTAGAAATAAATTTGTGTTGTATAGCAAATTGGCTTGGCTGTGGGTCAACAAAATCCTGTAGTAGATTTACTAACTCATTATAGTTTTTTTATAATGGATTTTCAGGAGCCCAGATATAATAAAGCTGTTGGTGCAACTGGGGAGTAAGGGCTTGCAGTAATGTGTAGACCTTACTTTTATCATCAATGAGTTGACCTTTTAGATGTAGAAATTTGTATTCGTTTAATTAGGATTATAAGGAGTAAAATTGATGCTGCCTGGTGTAAAACCATGTGAGGTACAAACAGTTTGATCGTAAGATGAGTAAGGTATAGTAATTGAACTAGCAGGTCTTAGATTCTGTAAATTAGCTGTAAGTTGTAAGTATTCATCTTCAACATTGCATCTACATTCTATTTCATTTTCTAACTCGTTTTCATCAGTTAGAGAATCGATACTATCCTGAATTCGTTTATAATGATCCCAGTATTCTGCAATAGCATTTAGCTTGACACTAAGCTCATTCAATGTAGGGTTATCTTCTGCATGTCTTTTGGCCTTTGTGAATTGGCCTTTAATTACAGCCCGTGTCTTCTTAAGTTTCTGTAAATCTCCCTCTTCCGACATTTTTTTTCTTCGTCGCCACTATTGTGTTGTAAAACTACTATTTAATTAAAATAAGTACGAGCAAATATAACTGACACCATTTATTTATCTGTCAAAAAATATGCCAATAATTCAGAAAATCTGTCAGCTGACTTTTTGTCATTCAATAAACACAAAAGATGAAATAACACAATCATATCAGATCTCTTAAGCTGGGATATTCGTTTTTCGAAATTCGGAAAAAAGTTTTTGCAAAAACACTTTTTAATTTTTCCCTGGTTAATTCTTCGAATAAAAAAATCAGTTTATTAGGCCCATGTACCAGTCGAAATTTTCTCTTTCAGATGCAATTTTTATTATTGAGCTAGCTCGAATAATAAAAAAGTGAATCTCAGTTGCGCCGTGTATCTTTTGACGGGAAGGGGGGAATATTTTTTTACGACGGCGTTGGGCCATAGGGAAATATTTGGAATATTTGAATTCGATATGACAATCCGTTTCTGAGATAGCTATATGGGTGGCGACTGTTAAAGTTATTAACCGTTAACCTGACTGTTTATTTTAATTTATTAACTTTACTAAGGAAAAACTGTAGTAACTTTTAGAAAAATGCTTTTATAAAAAAAATCGTTTTTGACATCAATCAATTATATGTCAATCAGACATTTTTTATATTATTTTATAATCCACCTATCTAAGTAGAGCTTAGAGTATATCAACAAAGTAACTATGGAGGGGGAAGATTTTTTTTTATTTATGAGACTATCAAAGTAAGAGTGCAGATAGGAGGTCAAAGATCGGAAGATTTTTTAATTAAAAAAAGTATAAAACAAGGTGATAGTTTAAGCCCACTATTTTCTGTCATTGTTATGGACAAAATAGTCAAGAAAATGAACCTGAACCTGAGCGCTTCCTTTCATGTCGGTGCTGCATACATCAAGATGAAGTTAGTCATTTAAAGTAGCATCCACCTCTTCCTAGTGCAAGGCCCACCTACGTTTGGCATAATTCTCATAAGGATGTTGGCTTTATTGTACGCATCTCGGATATGTGTGTTAACCGCCACCTGTCATCCAAGAGGACTCCTAGCTACTTAATCATCTCCTTTGGGATAACTTCAGTCCCCTGCGCCTTGAAACGGATGCTGTCTCTCTTCAGAGGTCCCTTGATTACAATCGCTTCCGACTAATTCCAACTCATGATCTTCCATCTATTTGATTACTCTACTGATGGCGTTGTTATCGCTATCTTGTTATTTATTGTAATATACGGACAGAATGTCAGCAAATGCCAAGATAGTTGCACCCTGTTCTAGCTCTAGTCTCAAGACGTCGTCGTAAAGGATATTCATGAGCGTCGAGTCTGCGGTCACTTACATCTTCTTTCCTGGCGAGATTTCCATATATCTGTCTGAGAGGTAGTCACCAATCATGTTGAGTTACAAAATCGAGAAATTTCTCTTCTTCAACACTTCCATAATATTCGAACAGGACGCAGAGTAGAATGCATTACTGACCTTCGGAGTTATTACTACCACCCACGTGTTCGTCCTCTGGATTCCCATGCTTCCACACTACCACTTTTTTTTGCGGGTGAGGAAATCTTCCCAAAGACTGCCTGGGAAGAGAGCCCAGGCGTGCTGGATTCAGTGACCGGGCGCCTACCAGCTAAAACTTCAGCCTTCCGCTACTTCAGACAACGTCGCGGTACCACTCTTAGCGAGCATTTCCATCGCAAACGCCGCCTTGATTTACTCCTCTTCTTGTCTCTTTCTTTCTAGGAGTTCTTTTCCTTTCATCATGTTTGTAACGGCTTCCATCATTCCCTCGAAAATATTTTGGGACTTAATAGCCTCTTCCATGAGATCTCCTGGTTTCGGTATATTTTTTCCAAAGATTTCTTGTAGTTTTTTCCTTTGTTCCCAAAAAGTGGGGCATGTCCACACTACATGCTCCGCGTCATCTATCACCTTGCAATCCCTGCACAGGTCATCTGCGGTCTTCTTAATGGCGTAAGTATATTTTCTAAATGAGCCATGACCTCTGAGAAATTGCGTAAAGTAATAGTTTGTTCTATTGTGACGACAACTGTACCATTTTTTGACGTTTGGTATTAGCATCTTCGTCCACTGTGCCTTTCTCTCTTCCTGTTCCCACTCCTCCTGCCATAGCGTAATGCTTCTGTCCCTCTCCTCCCTTCTTATATCCGCGTAGTGGCCGTTTCCCCTATAATAGAGTCTGGCTCTTTCGGTAACCAGCAGATGTATCGGCACTGTGCCAGTGACCACCTGCAGTGCCTTCGATGAAACCATCCTGTATGCAGAGCATACATTTATCAGCAGTTTCCTCTGTGGTCTCTCCAGCATCGCCTTATATTTGTTCACCTTCATTATATCTTGCCATATTGGCGCCCCATATAGTAATATTGAGTGCACCGACTCCAATAACATCCGCCTTCTATGCGTGCTTGGCCCTCCCACGTTGGACATAATTTTCCTCAGCGCCGCTGTCCTTTCCTCAGCCTTCTTCACCGCCACCTGTACATGCGCTGCGAAGGTCAAGCGATCGTCTAATATAATTCCCAGGTATTTTACCGTATTTTGCAGTGCGATAGTCCTGTCACCAATATTAAAAACAATCCTTTCTTTGTCCCTAGGGCCTTTTACAATGATAGCCACCGTTTTATATGGTGCTAACTTAAGGTCGTTCTTGCTCAGCCATTTTTGTATTTTGCCGATCGCCCTGTTCCCTCTCTCGACGATATCATGCTTTGCGATACCCTCTATAATAATGGCCAGGTCATCCGCGTAGGCTATTAGCCTTGTCCCCTGATCCATATTGAATTTTAGAACTCCATTATACAGGATGTTTCCACAGTGTAGGTCCGAGGACCGACCCCTGTGGTACCCTCGCCGTCAGCATCATGTCCTTCTTTGTGGTCACGTGTAATGCCCTGTCCGATAGATAGTCCGCCACTATGTTCCTTAGGTACCCCGGCACGCTCCCCTTCCTCAGCATCTCTAGAATGATGTTCCAGTTCGCCGAGTTGAACGCGTTCTGAATATCCAACAGTATCATGGCCACATATCCCTTCTTCCTTGCTCCCGCTACCTCCTTCACTCTCAGGACTGCGTCGGTTGTCGAGCGACTCTTCCTGAAACCATATTGGTTGTCAGCAATCATGGCAGTATCATTTGTGAATTCTTGTAGCCTGTTTTTACCATTATTTCATATAATTTGGCGATTGTATTAATGAGGCATATGGGCCTATATGATCACGCATCCTCTGCAACTTTGCCTGGTTTGAGTAGCAATACGAGTCTCGCTGTTTTCAACGGGCTGGGGAAGGTCTGTTTCTGTAGGAGGTCGTTTGTCATGTCCAGTAAAAGCTTTGAGCATTCTCTTACCAGTAACTTAATAGTTTCCAGTGACATACCGTCCGAATCTGGGGCTCTTCCTCCCTTAAGTGTATCCGTGGCAGCGAACAATTCCGACTCAATAAAGGGTGGTCCCTGTGGCTCTTCAGTCCTCTGCCTCGCTTTGTTTTTCCTTTTAGGAAAGAGGAATTCAGCTACCTCCCACCTCTTGTCCTCATCTATCCTATATGGGGTCGATATCATCAGCGAGCGTATCGAAATTCTATATGCGTCCCCCCATATATCAGTTTCTAGGGCATCACATAAAGCTCTCCACCTTTCCCTTTTTGAATTTTTGATGGCCGCGCGTAGTTGACCCCTTTCCTCCTTGAAAGATTTCCTTTCGTTTTCTCCCTCCCCTTTGCAGCGGGTGAACCTTCTTCTCTCGTGAATGCTTATTCCTCTTAGTCTGCCTATTTCTTCCGTCCACCAGTAAGGCGGACAATCTTTGGTTTTCCCCTTCCCTAATGATTCTTTATGTGCATTTTGATCTTATTGTAGGTGTTGTCAAAGTTCTCGTGTGTGATGCTTCTGATTTTTTCTCTGAAACGGGAGGTATTTAGGGTTCTTTCCACTCTACCCTTGTACGGCTTATTTTTTGTGGTGATTTCATATTTAATAAACTTATGAAAAGTGAATATGTTTTCATCCAACACATCCCAATCCTTTATCCTCTTAGATACCCCTTCACTGGCGATCGTCACGTCTATGTGTGAGCGCGACTTTCCTCTTTCAAAGGTCGCTTTATTATTATTTATAATCTGAAGGTTATAATGGGCAATCCACTCTTCCCAGAACTCCTTAGATTTATCTTTTCATTGACGACTTCATATTGTGGGTTTCTTAAGTGTCTTCTAATTTCCAATTCTTCAAGGAAATCCACTTCTTGTTTCTTATCACAATTTTCTTGATTTAAAAATTCAAAGAGTTAATAATGTACTTGATTATTCGAATCACCGAAAACCAGCATACACTAATGTGCCTCTTCCATACAGTTCCAATCATCCCATGTCACATAAACTAGCGGCATATAATTCAATGATATATAGAACATTTTCAGTTCCTATGAACAAATGTAATTTTGATAGAGAGATTAAAACAATTAACCTTTAACTAGTCGCGCGGCGCCATACGGCGCCAACACAAATTTAATATCCAGTATTTATTTTGAAAAATTTTTTTGAAAATTATCTCACCCAATTATTCCTCAAATGGGGTATAAAGAATAATATACTAAAATATGAAATTAGTGTTTTCAATTATAGAAGCAATAAACTAATGCAGTGCATTGAAAGGCTCCGTTTGGCGCCATGCGACTAGTCACGTAGGTATAAATTTGTCGGCGGATAATGAGTGTTTTATTGTCTAGGTTAGGTTAGGTTAGGTCCAAGAGATGGAGAGAATGAAGATCAGTATCCTTGGAGTAAGCGAAGTTAGATGGCCAGATTCCGGAATGGTTCGTTCGAATGGAAAAGCGTTTTACTATTCTGGGAGCACAGCGGCCGTACGAAATCACAGAAATGGTGTGGGTCTCCTGATAGATGAGAGTCTCTGTAAATCGGTTAAGTGCTTTCTACCCATTTCGGAAAGAGTCATGCTTGTTCAACTGGCGGGAAGACCGATCAACATTAATATTATTCAAGTCTATGCTCCTACCACTGACGGAACCGAAGAAGATATAGAGAGATTTTATAAATATCTAGACGAAGCACTTAAGTTAGCAAAGAAACATGAAATAAATATAGTATTGGGGGACTTCAATGCAAAGGTCGGCAAAGGTCGTGTCGAAAACATAGTGGGTGAGCACGGCCTTGGTATAAGAAATGAAAGTGGGGAGCGGTTAATAGAATACTGCGAAGAAAAAGATCTTGTGGTCACAAATACATGGTATAAACTACCACCTCGACGACTATACACATGGAAGTCACCACAAGACAACGACAACCATATAGTTCGCAATCAAATAGATTACATATTAATAAACCGGAGATTCAAAAATACGATAACCAAAACCACCACACTACCCGGAGCCAACATAGAATCAGATCATAATCCGTTATGCGCTAACGTCAAACTGCGATTGTCAAAACGCAAGATAAGGAAAGTCACCAAAAGAATCGACCCAAAACTACTTAAGGATGCTGATACGAAATTCAGCTTTGAGCAGCATTTAAATCACCAACTGATTAATTCCTCATACTCAGAAGACGTTGAAGAAATGTGGTCGAGCATCAAAGAATCATTCGAAACAGCAAATAATACATTTCTTCTGCAACCAAGAGTCACAGCAAAGAAGGAATGGATGACGGAGAGTATCTTACAACTAATGGAGAGTCGCAGGAAATGCAAAGTCAATAAGGACCATGATGGTTATACTTCTTATCAAAGAAGAATTCGAAACGAGATAAGATTGGCAAAAGAGAAATGGCTAACGGAGAGTTGCGAGGAGGCTGAAAACTTTGTTCGTATGGGAGACAGTTTTCAACTACACAAAAAAGTAAAAGAAGTTGCTGGCATCTGCAACAAAAGACCTACAACCACTTTTAGAAATGATCAAAACGAACCGATCATAGACCCAGATGAGTTAAAGGAAATCTGGAAATCATACGTGGCCAGCCTTTTCGATGACGACATAGCGCAGAATACACCCGAAGTTATTAACAGTGCACCGGAGGGGCCGAGCATACTGGAAAGTGAGGTAAGATATGCCATAAAACTAATGAAGAACAACAAAGCTCCCGGACCAGACGATATGTATGCAGAGACTATACACATGCTAAACGCAAATAACATGAAAAAATTAGTCAAGTTTTTCAACATCATATATGACACCGGACAACTCCCTAAAGACTGGCTGAGATCCACGTTCATCACTCTTCCAAAGACGGCCAATGCAAAATTGTGTAAGGACTACCGACTGATAAGCCTCATGAGCCATTTTTTAAAACTCTTTTTACGCATCCTACATACTAGGTTATATAAAAAATGTGAAGCAGCCAGTGGGTCCAGTCAGTTTGGATTTAAGAGTGTGTTTGGCACGAGAAAAGCTATATTTAGTTTACAAACACTGGTTCAGAACTGCCTCGACCAGAGAAAGGATGTATTCATGGTGTTCATTGACTACGAGAAAGCGTTCGACAATGTGAAACACGACCTGTGATAAGATACTTACAGGAATTAGGACTAGACAATAAGGATATCGGAATAATAGCTAGCTTGTACTGGAACCAATCTGCCGAAGTAAGGTTTCAAAATTTTAGAACCACCGAAGACATTGTAATAAAGAAAGGGGTAAGGCAAGGATGTATTCTCTCACCTATGCTATTTAACCTGTACGTAGAAAGAGCGTTTGCCGAGGTAATGTCAATGTGTACAATTGGTATAAAAGTAAATGGCATCCCAATTAATAATATTAGATACGCGGACGACACAGTAATCTTAGCGGACAACGCAAACGATCTTCAAGCACTTCTGCTTATGGTTCAAGAGTGAGCACCTGGGCCTAAAAATTAACATAAAGAAAACCAAGTTTATGGTGGTTAGCAAAAATAACATCCCCGCCACCCCTTTATACATAAACGGCATTCTAATAGAGGAAGTCACTAAATTTAAATACCTGGGCTACCTCGTTACCAACAAATGGGATCCAGAAGTCGAGATCAGAAGCAGAATTGAACAAGCCCGATCAACTTTCCTTAAACTTAAAAAATTCCTAACAAATAATGATCTCAGCTTTCAACTCAGATACAGAATGGTTAAGTGCTATGTCTGGTCCGTCCTGTTGTACGGTGTCGAAGCCTGGACTCTTAAAGCAACTTCGATAAACAGATTGGAGGCATTTGAAATGTGGACTCTTAGAAGAATGTTTAGGATCCCTTGGACAGATCTGGTAAGAAATGAAGAAGTCCTTAGAAGAGCCGGTCTGACCAGCCGTGAACTATTAGACGCCATTAAGAAGAGAAAGACTTCCTATCTGGGTCACATCCTGCGTGGTCCTCGTTACGAATTCCAACGTCTTATCCTCCAAGGAAAAATTGAAGGAAGAAGGGGGATAGGAAGAAAAAAACTTTCATGGCTCAGGAACATTCGACAATGAACAGGAATACACGACTTTATGTCTCTCCAAAATGCTGCTCTAAATAGAGAAATCTGACAGGATGTAAATAGACGGTCGCCTACACAGGAATCTGCTTGGCACTTTAAGAAGAAGAAGATTGTCTAGGTAATCAGTTTTTGTCACGTTCGCCTCATAATATAATTTTATGATTATTTGTAAATAAGGGCAATAAAAGAAGCCATTGTTAAAGATCGAATTATTTAGGCTGTGCGACCGAATGTTGATAATTTAGTTATACCCACAATTGGTACCGTAGTGGTTCAATATTTCTATTTGTGTTTTATTTTATTGAAAATGGCCAGTTCAAGTAAAGATACCAGTAAAAGTTTTAGTGCAGAAGCAGGTACCAGTTGGCGAAATAAAGTCCCTCAAACTGAACTAGAACGTTTGATAAATGATTCTGAAAGTGAATTGGAACTAGATTCAGCAAGTGATTACAGTGTTGCAGAAGATTTTATGGAATATAGTGAACATGATACAGATTCTTGCCAAGAGGATGAATACGAGGATGATGCGTCTCCAACACCTCTACCGACAGATGCTGATTATTATAAAGGTAAAGACAAAAATACAAAGTGGAGAAAAGTGCCACCGCCTAAAACCAAAACTCTAAATATAATATAACACATTTGCCCGGCTGTAAAGGACCTGCAAGAACAATTTCCACGCCTTCAGAGGCTTTTTATCTATTTATTGATGACTACGTGATGCAACGTCTTGTGACAAACACTAATAATTTTATTACTGCTGAAGTAAAAGATAAGTTTACACGTGGAAGAGATTCTCGTTTAGTAACTGAAGGTGAAATAAAAGCGTTTTTAGCGATTTTGGTAGTCAGTGGAGTCATGAGATCATCTCATTTGAATTTTGAAGATTTATTTGATGTTGATGATATGAGCAATAATTTTTTTTATACCACTATGAGTAAGCAGAGATTCCTTTTCATAATGCGATGTATTAGGTTTCATGAGAAAGCAATAAGAGCAGTGAGACTACAAACTGATAAGTTAGCACCCATTCGTGATATGTTCGATTATTTAGTGAATAAGTGTGCCAAGCTTTATACACCAAGTGAATATCTTACAGTTGATGAACAATTGGTAGCGTTTCGTGGAAATTGCAATTTTCGTCAGTATATTCCTTCCAAACCTAATAAATATGGAATAAAGATATTTGCATTGGTGGATGCCAGAACTTTTTATAACCTGAAGATAGAAGTTTACTTAGGAAACCAAACAGATTGACCTTTCAAAGTAAGCAATTCTGCCTCAGATGTGGTAATCCGGTTAATTACTCCTGTAAGTAAAACTGGGAGAAACATAACCATGGATAATTGGTTTACCAGTATTCCACTTGCTAATGACTTACTGGAGAATCATAAATTAACATTAGTTGGAACACTAAGAAAGAATAAAATACAAATTCCTTTTGAATTCTAGCCTAATAAAACAAGCATTGAAAAAAGCGCTCTATTTGGATTTACGAAAACTATTACAATGATGTCGTATGTCTCCAAAAAAAGAAAATCGGTCATACTAATTTCAACTTTACATAGAGATACTGCTTTCGATAAAGATTCGGGAGATGCTCAGAAAGCAGAACAGTTGACATTTTATAATAGCACGAAAGGTGGAGTGGATACCAACGACAAGCTATGTGCCACATACAATGTTGGAAGAAGAACAAGAAGATGACCCATGACTATTTTTTTCCATCTTATCAATGTGTGTGCCATAAATGCTCTTGTGATCTATAACTCCGCACGCAACGGCGAGCTAATGAAAAGAAGAAATTTTTTGAAAAAATTAGGTCGCGAATTAGCGCAACCCTATCAGATGCAACGAAAGGATGATTCACACATTCCACGAAAAATTAGAAAACGGCTGCATAGTTACTTTCAAGAAGAAGCAGAAGAAGAAGTCCAAATCCCTCTTGTTGTTGGTCCAAACCCCAGAAAAAGATGCCATATTTGCCCACGATCAAAAAATAAGTCGAGTAGGATTACTTGTATAGTTTGCCATAAACATGTATGTCAAAATCACCAAAGAAATGTTTGTTCCGATTGTTATAATGATCAATAAAATATTTTCAGTTTTTGTATTATATATTTTGAAGCATATTATTATTTGTAATGCTTTTTTTTCATATTAAAAGATTTGTACTTAAAGGTTAAACAAATAGCAACATCCAACGGTTACCCATTATATATGGGCGAGATCAAACTGACGTCCATGACGAAGACAACATTCCCGAAAGTGAAACAGAAAGCGAAGGAAGCATGGAAGTGGATAAAATGCAGCAACAGGAAACTGTCAGTGTTATGGAAAATGAAGATGATAAAGTGAAGAGAGTTGATAAGAGGCAAAATAAAAGAATGATCAATAAACAATTGAGACTGATGCAGTACTAAGGGTTTAGAAAGCCACGGGATCAAAGCAATATGTTTCACGATACTGCAAAAACCGAGAGAAAATTAGGTGCAAGGTGCAGCTGCAAACAAAAAGGTGAATATCCAACAAGAAAATGCTTTAAGGTGATGGAAGGAATGCGCGAAGATATTTTTAAAAATTTTTGGTCTAACATGACGTGGCATCAACGAAAAGTGTACGTTACTTATACTGTTAAAGTAACTGAAAAGGCCAGACCAAAAGCAGCAGAAAATTCCCGACGAAATATAACCATAAAATATTTTTTAATTTGTGGAAAAAATGAAGAAGTACCCGTGTGTAAAATCTTGTACTCACACACTCTCTCTTTAGGAGAATGGACCATAAGATCGTGGGCAACAAGAAGCGAAAATAAAAGTACTCAAATAGAACTGATTCAACGTTATCGAAGAAATAGAGTGGATCGAAATTTTCTAATAAAATTTCTCTCCATTTTAAACAAACTTCCCTCACATTATTGCAGGAAGGATACTAATAAACTCTATGTAGAACAACAATTTCAATCTTTTGCTCAACTTCACAGGGTCTACAAAATTAAGTACGAGGAAAATAATAACATACCTTTATCTGATATGATATTAACAAAAATGGCCGAAGAAATGAATGTGGCGCTATTTCGTCCAAAGAAAGACCAATGCGATATATGTTTCAAATACAAGAATAATAATTAAACTGAAATAGATTACAACGAACATATTAACAGGAAAAATAGCGCAAGAAAGAAAAAAGAAGAAGATAGAAAAAGGCCTTAGAGGGGCAGTGTAATGTTATTGTAATGGATGTCCAGCCTGTTAAGTTAGCATCACAGCTTTGTATTACAGAACAAAATTGTGCTGCCATAATTACACACTATACAATGTCTAGACATTATGAGGTCAATATCAGGCATCTGGTGGGGAACCGATCCGAAAGTTTTAATGATGATATATAAAGGACTAGTAAGGTCACACTTAGATTTTGAAATGATTTTAACATTCAACACCTCACAGCAAAATTTAAACCGTCTAGACAGGGTACAATATAGGGCATTGAGAATCATACTGGGCGCAATGAAAAGTTCACCCATACCCTCACTTTTAGCAGAAACTGGAGAACTTCCTCTCAAATGGAGAAGAATTTGGCTTGCCGAGAAAAACATTCTCAAACATAGTTCATTAACTAATAGTACAGTTTTTAAATCCCTACTAGACTTATATAAAAATCAGCACCAAATAAAAAATTATATCAACTTTCCAATTTTAGAAGGGTTAGATAAAGCATTAGTTATATATCAAAAAATTTAAAAATTCGAAAACCTGCCATGCTTCCTGTCCGAATATGAATCCCAATTTTATAATATACCCATTGTATCTTTAGGGCTGAATAAACACTCTCCTAACAACCTTATCTTCCCTGCAACAATATCTGAAGAAAGAAAAAACAGTCAAACCTTCTACACAGATGGATCCGAAAACAAACTAAACAGAACAGGAATAGGAATATATAATGAGTACAAGACAAGTCAATTTAAAGTGGCATCAAGAATTGCTGACGATTACAGTATTTGTTCTGCAGAAATGCTCGCTATTGCAGTGGCTGCTGAAAGGATCCTACAAAAACAAATCCCCAAAGCGCTGATACTTTCAGATTCCCATAGTGCCATCCAGAAAATACAAAAAAGAGGACTACTGTACGCAGCAGACTCTATACAATTAAAGGCTAGACAAATAATTTGCACTGCATATAAGGAAAATATCATAATTGAATTAGGATGGATACCAAGCCACACAGGTATCAAAGTCAATGAAATTGCTGATAAACTTGCCAAAGAAAGTCTAACAAAAGACCACATCATATTTAAACTAGTAGAATATAAAGACATACTACCAAACATCAAAAATGACATCAAGCTACTTTGGGAAGAGGAATGGAAAGAAATCAGCAAAATAAAAGGAAAACAATTATTTAACCTAATGAATAGACTACCTTCTAAACCTTGGTTCTATGAAATAAATCTGGACAGACAAAAAATATCCACAATTTGTAGAATGAGAATAGGACATTGCTGTACACAACAACATCTAAACAAAATTGGAGTTAGTGAGTCCCCCTTATGTGAATGTGGTAAAATTGGAAATACATACTATTAGAGTGCAATATTAACAGACCTGTGCGAGATAAATTCTACTTTGAAATGCTTCAATACTTACAACCTTCTCAATCTGTGCTAACCTTAGAGTGCATGCTTAGTAACCCTAGTGCAAGTAGTGCTTCAATAATATGTAGCTTCCTTAAAAGACTAGGATATAAAATGTAATGAAAAAAAATTAATTAAAATTTTAAATTTCAAGGCTGGGAGGAGTTATGGTTGATGACCAGACACGCGAAAGTGTCACTCTTTGCAGAGAATAAGAAAAAAGAAGAGTGCTATCTGGGCAAATAATCCATAAGGATTGAACTCAAAAAAAAGTCAAAGAAGAAGAAGAAGAAAACTATACTATCTCAAAAATAGACAAGCTACTTGTTACTGGTACGATGAGACAAACACGGACGGTCAAGCGTCTACCTACGCATCATTTCTTGTAGACGACTTGGAAGAAATTTTTAAGAATTCAAGTAATCCAACTATTCCCATAATATTTATTCAGATGAATGCACTGCTAAAAACTGCAATTGTGCAATGGCTAACGCTTCACTTCATGTCAAAAAATTACAAAGTGTGTATAACCCAAAAATATCTGTAAAGGGGTCACACTCAGATGGAGTGTGACTCTGTTCACAGTACTATAGAGACCTCACTCAAAAATAAAGAGATTTATTTGCCGAGTGATTATCATTGTGTCACTAAAGAATCTCAGAAGAATTCTTACGTAGTCAAAAACATGGACGTTTCGTTTTACAAAAATTATACTTATAAGGATTATTTGAAGTATAATTCAATACGACCTAGCAGAACAGGGGGATGCAGCAATGTAGTTGATATACGTGCACTTCAGTATTATGAACACAAAATTAGATTAAAACTGAACTTTGAATCAGAGTTTGAAGATTTACCAATCAGACCAAAGAACGTAGAGTTAGGGAAGGTCATATTTCCTCAACTTGAAAGACCTATTTCAAGTATCCAATAAACGGTTTTAGAGATTAAAACTAACTTTTTCGCATCTGTGAGATGCCCTGAACAATAATCTATCATAAAATTGGTCACTTGTATACACTTAGGGGATGTACCATGCTAACAAATCGAAATTTACCCAAAAGTAACTAAAAATGTAGTATATCTGGATTTATAGGACACGCTGTACTCGCTGTACTCTGCTGAATATCAATAGGGTATATCTGTGAGACACTTTAAAAAATATCCAATTATAAAATTGGTCACTTGTATACACTCCGGAGGCTGTATGGTACTAACAACCCGAAATTTCTAAAAAAAAGACGAAAAATGTGGCACATCAGGTACCATAGCAGCCGTTGTACTAGCTCTAGTGAGCTATAAATCAATGAGCTTCATCTATAAGACGCCCTGAATAATATACAATCATAAAAGTCAATTTTATACACTATGGAGGCTGTATCGTGCTAACAAACAGCAAATTCTCCAAAAATAACAAAAATTTGGTACTTCACGTACCATAGCACTCTTTGTACTGGCTTTAGTGAGCTGAATATCGAATACGGTTCATCTTTGAGATGCCCCGAATAATATCCAATCAGAAAATTAGCCATTTGCTTATACTGCGGAGGCTGTATCGTGCTAACAAACTGAAATTTCTCAAAAAATGACAAAAATGTCGTACTTAAAGCACAATAGCACCTGTTGTACTGGCTCTGGTCGGCTGAAACTCAATAGGGGTCATCTGTGAGATGTTCTGAATAATATTCAATAATAAAATTGGTGATTTGTTGCACTCCGGAAGCTGTATCGTGCTAACAAGACATGTAACGAAAAGTGGCCGACGACGACATACACACAGGATTTTTTTTCTAAAAACCATTTTTTCGTGTTGTTGTTGATGGAAAACGTGAAAATAACTCAAATTTTTTTTCTAAAATCCAACTTTTTTTTTGGTAAGCCAATACTTTTCTCGCATATTAGATAGGTTGGGCGGAAAAGTAATACTCGCATCTACAAGCGATTAGCAAGTTACACTGAAAGACTCATTAACGAACTCGTTCAAGATTTTGGTCTAACCGATTTTTGTAGCGAGATTGGTTTCGATCCGTCAAAAAATACGCCCTCTATCGTGCTTACAAATTCCGTTATAACACATACGTATATATATATATATATATATATATATATATATATATATAGCCTAAATAATATTAAATATTCTTGTTATACAAAACCGAGCCCTTTCGAAAGACTATTTCTTTCTTTTTCAAGGTTGCATGTTAGAATTATAAGAAATCAAAGAAAACAGTATACATAGTAATCACCTCCGATTTAAGTTAAAGTTAAAATCAATGCCTCAACATTGAGTTAAAATGCAATAAGAAACCAAAAAATTGAAAAGTGAGCAAGTAAAAAATTGAAAAATTGAAACACTGAAAAATTGACAAATTGCAAAATTGAGTTTAAATTAACAACATAAATTAATACTTAGCTAAAATCCCTCCTGAAGGAACACATTTTGGTTTTTTTTAACTTCACCACTACTACATTTTGACAGAGAATATTTAAAACTGATTCGGTTGTTTCAAGTGTATCTAGTTTTTGGATAGACAGTAATGTTTTTTACTTTACCATACCTGCTTTCAGTCGTATTCTATTCAAGCGAGTTTGTTTTATTATATGTCAAACATACCAGGGTAGTTAGAAAATTGCAAAGTGGGATACCAAATGTTGCACCAAAACTAGCAATGAGATTAATATTTAAAATTTTGGATCTTGATGTCCAATTACTGTTAAAAATTTTTTCTTCTTGCAAAAAAATCTTTTTCTTTCATATAACAGTTGCCTGCTGTTATCATTTGGTAGGTTATTTATAACAAGGAGTTGAATATGCTCAGAGCCACCAAACAGCATGAACTCTCACTTCATCCGTCCCGCGGCTGTGAACACATCCAGGCAGTTATCGCGTGTAAAAAAGCACAGGCTAAAAGAGGACAACACCAATAGGTGGTAAGTTTTATTATCACAAGAGGTTTCCTTACAGAAAAGAAAAAAAAATTAATCAAAGTCCAGTCTCTCACCCTGGAATTTAAGATTCTGAAATTGCCAACTTCAGAGGCTGTCACCCTCTGAGTAGCAAGAGTTTTTTTTATATTTTAAATTTTTTTAATTTAATTATACAACAAACTTCAAAGAGGAAATGGCAAGCCCCACACCCTGTCAAGTTTGTCAGTCCCGACAGAGGTAGGAACTCACCAAAAACCTCCCCGAAATGCTGTTGGTTTAAGTTAGTACTCTCAATGCCTGGTGTTATTTGATTCAACATGCTATACTATTACTTTTTTGTAAATTATGTTATAGTGTGGATAAATGTTTATAGCGGAGTTAGCTGATAGTGCAACGCCCGTGAAAGAAACGCCACAATTTCTCCACAGACATCCCACAGCAACTAACTAAGGGAAGAATCGTCACTGCTAGCTGGGTTGACATTTGTAAAATGTAACAAATATATATAAATCTTACTTATATCATAGATGTCAGATTTTTCATTCATAGTTAGGTCATTAACTTGGATGTGGTACATTTCTAAGAATTTACGTTTATTTCTATTTCTTTCAACTTCCAAAATCTCATAATTTCTTAAATCTACGTGATGTGTCTCATCTATTATGTGTTCTGCAAGAGCACATTTTCTTTTCCCTAACCTACTATCACTTTTATGTTGTACCAAACGATTTTTTAAATTTTGTGAGGTTTCACCTATATACTTCTTCTCACAATTCATACATGGTATTTGATAGACCACATCCAACGTACAAATGTGGTCTATCAAATACCATGTATGAATTGTGAGAAGAAGTATATAGGTGAAACCTTACAAAATTTAAAAAATCGTTTGGTACAACATAAAAGTGATAGTAGGTTAGGGAAAAGAAAATGTGCTCTTGCAGAACACATAATAGATGAGACACATCACGTAGATTTTGGAAATTGTGAGATTTTGGAAGTTGAAAGAAATAGAAATAAACGTAAATTCTTAGAAATGTACCACATCCAAGTTAATGACCTAACTATGAATAAAAAATCTGACATCGATGATATAAGTAAGATTTATACATATTTGTTACATTTTACAAATGTCAACCCAGCTAGCAGAGACGATTCTTCCCTTAGTTAGTTGCTGTGGGATATCTGTGGAGAAATTGTGGCGTTTCTTTCACGGGTGTTGCACTATCAGCTAACTCCGCTATAAACATTTTTTCACACTATAACATAATTTACAAAAAAGTAATAGTATAGCATGTTGAACCAAATAACACCAGGCATTGAGAGTACTAACTTAAACCAACAGCATTTCGGGGAGGTTTTTGGTGAGTTCCTACCTCTGTCGGGACTGACAAACTTGACAGGGTGTGGGGCTTGCCATTTCCCTCTTTGAAGTTTGTTGTATAATTAAATTAAAAAAATTTAAAATATAAAAAAAACTCTTGCTACTCAGAGGGTGACAGCCTCTGAAGTTGGCAATTTCAGAATCTTAAATTCCAGGGTGAGAGACTGGACTTTGATTAATTTTTTTTTTATTTTCTGTAAGGAAACCTCTTGTAATAATAAAACTTACCACCTATTGGTGTTTTCCTCTTTTAGCCTGTGCTTTTTTACACGCGATAACTGCCTGGATGTGTTCACAGCCGCGGGATGGATGAAGTGAGAGTTCATGCTGTTTGGTGGCTCTGAGCATATTCAACTCCTTGTTATAAATAACCTACCAAATGATAACAGCAGGCAACTGTTATATGAAAGAAAAAGATTTTTTTGCAAGAAGAAAAATTTTTTAACAGTAATTGGACATCAAGATCCAAAATTTTAAATATTAATCTCATTGCTAGTTTTGGTGCAACATTTGGTATCCCACTTTGCAATTTTCTAACTACCCTGGTATGTTTGACATATAATAAAACAAACTCGCTTGAATAGAATACGACTGAAAGCAGGTATGGTAAAGTGAAAAACATTACTGTCTATCCAAAAACTAGATACACTTGAAACAACCGAATCAGTTTTAAATATTCTCTGTCAAAATGTAGTAGTGGTGAAGTTAAAAAAAACCAAAATGTGTTCCTTCAGGAGGGATTTTAGCTAAGTATTAATTTATGTTGTTAATTTAAACTCAATTTTGTAATTTGTCAATTTTTCAGTGTTTCAATTTTTCAATTTTTTACTTGTTCACTTTTTCAATTTTTTGGTTTCCTATTGCATTTTAATTCAATGTTGAGGCATTGATTTTAACTTTAACTTAAATCGGAGGTGATTACTATGTATCCTGTTTTCTTTGATTTCTTATAATTCTAACATGCAACCTTGAAAAAGAAAGAAATAGTCTTTCGAAAGCGCTCGGTTTTGTATAACAAGAATATTTAATATTATTTAGGCTGCAATCCCCGTGATATTTTCTATTTTGTTTGTTAATAGTTCAGCCATGATTACTTGTCTCTCTCTCTCTATATATATATGTATATATATGTATATATATATATATATATATATATATATATATATATTTACATCTCTTCGATAACCGTGCGTCCGTACATTGTGGTTTTTGCATTAATACCTGCTTCCTGCGACTTTCTGCGTCCGTATATGGACGCAGAAAAGTTTTTTGCGCCATTAAATGCAGGATGGTCGAAAACGTAAAAGAATAAATTTTTAACCGGACGCCCATTTGTGAGAATCGTCGCCAGTTTACGTATATCGTAGTTCAGCCAAACTCCGAGTTGGTGCGCTGTTCACGCTCTGCGTATATCGGGATGGCGTATATTTTTGTCACCATTTCGATATTTCTGCGTCCACGAGATCTGGCAATGTTGTAGTGCTTTATTTTCCGTATTTTTATTTATAATTGATATTGCAGTGTGACAAGAGGACGTTCATAGGTGGATATGCCATTCAGTGTCTCTTTTAGAATATATCACGTATTTCTTATGTTGGATTTCGCCTTCTTTCGACGGGTTCGGATTCGATTATTTTTAGTGCAGTTTCTCAGTAATAGATTTGCTCCAACTATTTAGTAAACAAGGAAACAGAAGGTAGGAAGTCTCTTGGGTTCGTGTTGTGTTCCAGAGATAAAACATGTATATTTTGGTCTATAGGCGCGCAGATTCATACGATTGCTTAATCACTATGAATAGGATGAATAGGTGCTCTGGAGGATATTACGATTTATTTCTCCTGCAGGTCCTGAATTACCTTTCATGAATGATTTCTTGTAGATTCATCAGATGTTCACGAGAAATCATTCGGTTTAACTATCTGACTGTCTATCTAATTGACATACGCCAATCTTACAATCGAATTTTCACCCACATCTACCTACCCTACTGACAATAAATTTGACGGAGAAGTTTTGTACTTACTGAGTCCATTGTATGGAAAATTGGTATGTAGAGGTTTTGGAATCGGAGAACACGTTTCTTTTGCAATTTTATTCCAAATTGGAATTTCAGAATTCATGAGATGAAAAATTATAAATTGATTCTCAAAATTCTAAAGTTCATTCAAGGGTTTTGCTAATATTCATCACAAATTGATGGATAATTTCTTCAGATTTGTGACGTTAGTTATTCTGTAATTAACATATTTAAAAGCATGCCGTGCTATATTCGTTTTGTAATGATCTGGAGTTTGTTATCATCACAATATCCTACTTCACACATCCGATGGAAATATTTTCCCGTTTCAGTGCATTCGAAAAAAGCTGATTGCGAAAAGGTTTAATTATATGTTAATGATCCAACTTTCCAGGAAATTGGTATTCGGGAGTTTTTAGGGTCGGATATCATGAAGAATATGATGAAATCACAAAAGAATTAAGAATAACAAAATAAATACATATAAGTATGCATTAAAAAATGCAATGAGGATGATCTAATGATGTAGATCTGACATAAGTTATCCAATTTAGAGAATAATATATTCAAAAGTTTGCCCGAAAGACTTGAGTTCCACTACTTTCTGATATAACATTACTACATATGGGTAGTACTCAGAATTATTGATATCTGAGGATTTTTGTAAACAGATTTTTTGGTTAAGTTCATCGATTCGAGAAGACGTCGTCAAGATGGCGAACAAGTTTTGTGATTTAAGGTATTATTCTATTAAACATTTCTACACAGGGCTTTTAGGTGTGGGAATTGAAATTATCTGGGTTACCAAATATGCGGATTATGGATTCCTCATGAATGTGATCAAACAATTGAATTAATATAATTAATTCAACTGTGTGGCATTTAGTATAGTTGAGATGTTTACCTCGGTGTTAACTCTTGATAAAGCTCCTAAAAATATGAGCGATAGCTGATTTGATTGGAAATTATGTCTAGAAACATACAATAAAATGATTTTACACCACACAAAAAATTGAGATGAAAAAAGGCTTTTAGTTTT
The DNA here is from genome assembly GCA_963921935.1 of Galeruca laticollis. Classification (NCBI taxonomy): domain Eukaryota; kingdom Metazoa; phylum Arthropoda; class Insecta; order Coleoptera; family Chrysomelidae; genus Galeruca; species Galeruca laticollis. Next base: position 233,134,515 of record OY998175.1, read on the forward strand.
ATGCTAATAATTCATAAACTATAAATTGTTAAGAAATTTACAAAAAATATTCTTGATGAAGGGGAAATTTTCAATTGAAAAGTCCTTTCTCCAGGAATGCTGTCTCCATTATTTGTAATTTTGATTTAACTGAAAATACAGCTCCGCGCGACCAGTACGGCAAATAATTGGTCTATAAATTTTTCGCTTAATTATAAAAAGAATACAAAAAAATTTTAAAGTTGATTATTTTGTTTATTATAATTTTTTAAAGTTAGAAAAAAATGAAATTTTCCATTTTTAGAAACGTTATGAATTTTTTCACGTCATTTGTTTATAAATGATTCATAAACGAATGAACTATTTTTTTCATGTCATTCGTCATTTTGTCTTATGACTATGATGACTTGAAGAAACCATTCTTATTTTTCCATTGTTTTCAATGAATTTTTTATATTTCCATCATTTATATGATTAGTTTAAAAACTTAAAAATCACAATTGGCATTTCTTAATAGAGTTACAAAGAAATATCAATCATTTCATTGGTTATAAACAAATTCTGACCATTATATTCTTTTTTAAGACTAAAAAAATTACAAATACAGCCAATTCTTTTTTATTTCTTATAAGAAATTTTTATGCTTGCTCAACTTTTGTATTCAGTGGACGCAGAATTTGATGCTCTACAGGAGTTTTTCTCTTAGAGTATTCATTTTCAAGCTGCAGACTCATATATAGTACTATATTTTCGTTTTTGACAAACCTGTAAAAAACGTTGTTTTCTGACCCTGGGTAACGCAGAATTTAATGCTATTTTTCGATATTGTACCGTTTAGGCAAAAAATCGAGTCCTAAAATTTCGGCCATGAGATTTGGCAATGTTGTAGTATTTTATTTTCCGTATTAATAAATAGAATTATTATTACATTGTGACAGGAGGGCGTTCAAAAGTGGGTATGCCGTTCAGCGTCGCTTTTAGGATACATCATGTATTTATTATATTGGAGTTTTGATTTCTTTCGTCGGGTTTGAATTGGGTTATTCAGAATGCAGTTTCTCGCTGACCTTTATAATTTGAATTCCAAATCTCAAAATGACGAATGAGTTTTGTGATTTATAGTCCAATACTATTACAGATTGGTTGGCAAAGATTATGAAGGTTTTGTTCAAATTCATAATAAGTTTAATTAAATTTATTCAGATTTGTGACGTTACTATGCAATCTAAAGATTCAAAATATTGCCGCGAAATATTTCAAGTTTGAATATAAGTATTCTTGTGCAGAAAGCTTCTGAATCTGTTATCCACACAAAATTCTTTCTGAAGAAACTATTTTTCTGTTCCGAGCTGGCGAACGAATTTTTTGATTTAGTGTCCTGTTCTAATCAAAATTGGTACCTAGGGCTTTTTGGTGTAGGGATTGAAGAATTCATGGTGGAAATGACAGAACTGAAGACTATTGACAAGTTTGTTGATTTATGGTTCAAATTATCAAATTTGAGTGTACCAATGAAAATGGTAACTATAAATACTTAGGTTCCCTTGAATATTTCTTAAAACATGACATATTTGAATAAACGTTTTTTCTTACAGAATAGAATGTTGTGTGTAGCATGTGCAAAAAGCATATTTGTTGTACTCAGAACTTCGTGCATCATGTAGCAATTTTACAAGTTTAGGATTATTTAAACAAAAAACCATTATTATTACCAACAGTCTATACTCAGTTTTACTATTAACTTTTACTATTAACATGTTTTTGATCGCGTTTTTCACTTCTTGTGTATTTCAACTACTGAAACTATTTCGATATTAGATTTGTTGAAACAAAATGCATTTTTTTCTTTTCGGGTTTCTGTGAATTCAAAATAAAGAAATTTTCTCTATATCGAATGATTTTATAAAATTTTAAAATGAATAACTATTTTTTTTAATATATCCAAAAAAATTATCTTCTTATATTTTTTAAAAGAAACGGTACTGAATGATATTGTTGAATTCTTTGAACAAAAATGAATGTTAGTTTGAACTTTTATTATTTATTATAAATTCTATTTTAGGAGAAATATTTTATCTTTTTAATACCTGCTTTTCTAACCATGAGTTAGATAAATTCTTTTTAGCTTGCTTAGATGAGTATAACTTGTTAGTTCATTCAAATTTTGCAACTGAATTTTCACTCACTTCTATTCTTCCGATTAACTTGAAATTTGCCAGGTGTTAATAATTCCTGTTACAATACATTATAGAATTTTTTGGTAAAAAAAACGAAATGGCAGCTTCAACATGGCAGACGAGATTTGTTATTATGTCCCGATTTTATTCAAAATTGGTAAGTTGGTGTTTTCGGGATCGAAGATTATGAATTTATTGTCAACATTCATGAATTCAAGATGGCGAACGAAAATTCTGATTATTTTCCGTTTCGATTCAAAATTGGTATGTATGGGTTTTCGGAGTCAGAGAATACGAATTTTTTGTCGAAATTCTTGAATTCAAAATGGCGGCCACAAGATGGAGGAAGAGTTTTGTATTTATGGTCAGATTCCATTGAAAAATGGTGTGTGGTAGTTTTTGTGGTCTGAGATCATGATTTCTTTGGAAAAATTAATGACGTTTTGTGATAGGATCTGCCGAGTACACTTATTCCTAATTCAATATGGTAGGTTACTCTGTAGTGAACTTACAGAGAATTTGTTGAAAACAGTTCATGATTGCATGATTTGGTGAGACGGCCGTCGTTAGCAGATAACTCAAAACGCACAGCGAAAAGAACTTATAATCACGATACTCTATTAGAAATGAACAGATTAAGGTGCAATAACTGAAAAGCATGAAATGAAATAAATAATAAAACAGCTTTTAAAAGACAAGTATTTATGTGAGTTGTACTAAAACGAATAAAATAAGTTCAAGTCATCGCCGACAATGATATACTTATGTGTTGTTGAATTATTTGGTTTCAAATAGCTTGTCGTGCGAATTGGGAAAAAATAAATACCTCGACTAGTTTTTACTCATCAACCAATCACTGTCCCATGAAATTAATTGATGCCTACTTTTATGAACATTTCGCGCGACAAGCTTTTTGAAACCACATAATTCAACAAAAAAAAATAATACATCATTGTCAGCTATAACATGAACTTATTTTATTGGTTTTAGTACCGCTCTAATAAAAGCTTGTTAATAAAATGGTTTTTTATTATTGGTTTTTCTAAAACTTTTCATTTTACAAACAGTATGTAACTAAAGTGAAAAACTTGTTTCCTCATTCCTATGGGAGAACATCCCAAAAATCTGAAGAATTTTTTAGTCTAGATTAACGAGAATTCATTACTTGATTAGACGAAAATTAATTCCAAAAATATATATCCACAGAAATTGATGATTTATCAAAGAAGTGAACACTCATATAGGAATCGTTTATTTATTTTATGTTATTTTCCTGGGATGGTCATTTGGTATGCGGCCCATGGGAAAATAATATTGACTTCCTTTTCACATCGAAATTTTTAAAACATGTACCAAATATTTAACTTTGCATACCAAACCTACGATTTTCACAATGCAATGTTTCTCTAGTGTCGTGTATACAATAGTTTGAATGAATATAATTGAAAACTATTTTTAGACAAATGCACAAACAAAGAAAATAGGTACTTATAAAAACAAGTTTTTCCACAAATTCCTTAGAAAATAAAAATTATTTCCTTCATAAATCTTGATAATTGGTTAACAGATTCAAAATTTTGTCCTGCAACAAAATACTTATTATGTATTCGCAGCAAGCTTTTGAATTTTTGCCCACCTAGGTCAAAAAATCAAATAAATTAATATTTTTTAGGGTATTTTTAGAAACGGTCTCTTTAAAAATATTCTTCATTTATTTATATTAATTTTTAGTGTATTTGTAAACAAAATTTCTCTACAGTTTTTTTACTTTCAATTTTGAATAGACTAGAATCATAATAAAAAAAATTGTACCATATCGAATTTATGAATTTTGACCGTGAAATATGATCTCCTACATAAAAAAAGTTATTATATCATGAATAAATATTTCACAGTTATAGATATAGACGAAGAATATTCTTTGCAATTTTAACTTTCATGCCAATTTGGATAACTTTGAAGGGGACCCTATAGTGAAACACACAATATACTTATACTGATTCACGATTATCACCAATACCTCTCGCAGAGTTAATGAATACGAATCAAATTCGAGGCGCTTATATATCTGGCAACACTGCTTGATGCAGAAAGGTTGATAAGATGAACATAATACCCGAAATCGGACGCAGAGTTGCATATGTGGTGAATGAGTATATTTGAGGATGCAGAAAAATCGGTAATATGTACGGATGCAGAAATGTCCGCAAGATGTATGGTAAATTTTGGAAAAAAAAACTTTTTTGTTTCAAGAGTATATTGAAATTTCAAAGTGTCTACGTGTTTGTCTCAATAAGGACATTGGAAATGAATCATTAGAATATAATATACTCTTTGATTTAAGGGAGACGCCGAAACGTCGGAAAATGAAAAGACGCAGGAAATATCGTATTGTTTAAATATATATATATATATATATATATATATATATATATATATATATATATATATATCGTTATTTTATAGTTTTAATAGTTATATTTTAATAGATATATGAATAAAACAATATAAAATATTATTCGTCGACGTTTTCACAATTTGTGATTGTAGGGACACTATTGCACACACACCTTTAGCAGCGTATGTAACCTAATTTACTTTTGACAGTAGTTGTCAAACAATGCCCGGCTAAGATAAATATTAATTTCTGTATTTTGAAAGATAAATTAATTCACAATCGACTTAATCACTCTTGTCTCAGGGTGGGATCAAAAAATTTGAAATAATAATAATTCAAATTTCATAATTTTCAAGTATTATTCAAATCAAATATTACTCTATATTCAGAATCTCGAGTAAATGTTTATTCAATATAATAAAAGGCACTTGAATTATCTTATGACATTTACAATTTTACTGTCACTGAAAATTAAGCAAATGTCACTGATTAGATCAAAATTTCTATAGCATGCAAAATGTTAAATACGATGAAAATAGATACTGAATGATTACCACAGTGAGTTGGAATCAAAATTATATATTATACGATCAGATAACAAATTACAAAAGTATTTATTGTTTCCCAAAAATATTATAAACGAAACAAAGATAATACTATCTACCAACCTTAATATTAGTACAACCTATTCTATAAATTAACTAATTAAAATTTTTAATTCAAAAGTTCAACTCGTCTAATATACACTTGACGTGTATCAATGTCAAATAACGCAATTTTTCGTTCAAATTGTCTATTCAAAAATTTTCACTTGATGTAAAATCTTATATGTATAACGTTAATTTGGTTTAGCTCAAATTATTATATAGATGCATCTATTTTCGAAATGTATTTAAAAAAGGCCTGTTAATTCTCGAGAAATAATTTGAAACTGGAGTGGACTCACCAAATAGGACAGGAAAACTCGTACGTATTCTAAATGTATTTAGAATTCTGCAAAACTTTCTAAATGTATGATTTAGAAACTGGAACCACTTACACTTAATACGTTGCAATTCTTCTACGAATTACACGTAAAAAGCACTGGCTTTATAATGTATGGCTTTATGATCTGATTGTATAGCTATACAATTTCTATTAAACTCTCAAATAATTTGAGACAACTCTTATTACGATGTTGTCTCGTGGGGGTTTCAAATTCAACTGCCTAAACTTTGTTCAAATAAATAAATATCTTCTCTTGTGGTTACGAAAAATTCCTTTTTTTTAAAAAAATACTAATTTATGTTTCCATATAACAAAGAGAGATTTGAATTATTTTATTACCATTGTAATTCTGATAGCAGAGACATCTGTATTTTAAAATTTCAAATATATTTTCCAAATCATAATATAATCTATCTATCATTAGAAATATTCTGCATAAACGTCATCAGAAATTAAAATGTCAAATTTGATTTGTATATCGAATCTTTCAAAGTTATTGATTATACATATAATACAGTGTGTATCGAAAGAATTGCATACACATATAAATTATTTTCCTTATTTTAATGTTTCTTTTAATTTTAAATAGAGGAACTGTATTAATATATATATATATATATATATATATATATATATATATATATATATATATATATATATAGAAGAAGGGGCTAGTGAAAAGAGTGGTAACCGCAGACATTTACTCTATATTATATTGTTAGGGATATTTCCCGCTATTTTTTTTCGAATTTTAAAGTAATAAAGTCAGCGTATATACTAGTCAGTAAGTCGATCTTAATAGTTATTTGTAAAACAAGTGTCACAATGACTCGTTTTGTAGTACGAGTAGCACGAGTACTGCAGAAAGTCATTGTGGCACAAGTTTTACACAATATTTTTATAATTCGCATTTATTTAATTATTTAAATAAAATAGAATTTCATATAATCCCTGTTTTTAATCTAGGAGGAGTGGTTTGAATTTATGTTGGCCATTCTGTAGATTCCTAATTGGTCAGATCACAGATGGTTTTATTCAGCACTTCTGACTTTTGACATATTAATTGTGTAAATTGTAAACAAACTTTCATTTAAGCAAAAAGAGGATGATTATTTGTTTCGTATATGCTCTTCGTATATGCTCTTGCGATCTATTTATATTATATCAGGAACATAATTATTTCTGTAATACATCTTCACATAAATATCTGTTAATTTATCCCAAAAATCGAAAGTTATGTATACCTATTTATTGATCCTATACAATATAAAAATAAACAATTGATAAATCATTGATAAATAAACGTTAGCGTACTTTATTCATTAATATTTTTAATATATAAATCATTCTAATTTACCTTTAATATAATAATTTGCTAGCTGGAACAACGCTAGACCATTTTATTTATAATTTGTGTTAAGGTTAAAGTCAAATGTAAAATAAAAATATAACTAAATACAATAACCAACTGTACACTAAAAATTACTATAACAGTGTTCAAAGAGCTTCATTGTGACACTGTAAACAATGTTATAATGAAGTCTTTTTTATACGCGAATTATAAAAAGGTTATTTAAACGTATTATCTATTGTTATAAGCATTTAATTATTACTTTTATTTTTCACCTCATTTGTGTTGGTAAACCATAAATCCTAACCGGTCTTCATTTTGAATGATTCTTAATCGTGGAAAAGTAGTTTTATAGAACCTACGTATTATAAAATTTATTGTTTGAAAATAACAAAATATTTTGAGTACAATGAAAATAAATATATGGCATACATTTTGATTTGCGATACAATAGTTATTTGTGCAACCAGTTGGGAAAAGCACTATTTTTCGTAACGAGCGGATTTATGCGCGAAAGAACGCGAGTTACGAAAAATAGTGTTTCCCAACGTGTTTCACACAATATTTTTTCTAATTTTGGATCGGATGTGACTATTTGAATTCAAATTAAAAGTACTAAAAACGTCCTATGCACATTCCCTTAAAATCGTCAACGACTATTCTCCTTGCGGATTCTGGAACTGATTGGCTAAGAATCAAACAGCATGGGGAATGGAAGTCTAATACAGATGCTGACGATTATGGAAATGATTGCATAATTAATAACATATGATTGCCACAAACATCCTTGGCGAAAATAACATGAAAAATACGCAAATTAATGCTAAAATGAAAACTATGTTGTCAACTGGGGTGAATATCAGTAATATAGGTAATTGTTCAAATTGTGTTACTAATATAAATAGTTTTTTTATTCAAAGATCAACATTTAGGTATAAATATTTATAAATCTTCATAATATTTATGTAATATATCAAATTTAATTGCAATAAAGAGATAATTGAAGTAGATTTAGTCTTACAATTATTCTGTACTTTTCGAAATTAGTGGTGAAATTACTCAACACCAGCTAGGAAATATTTTACTTTTCGTAAATAGTTACGAAAAGTAAGACGTTTCATAACGTCAATGAGTTTTAAAAAGTGTCACTTTCTATGTCAAAATTAGAAAAAGTATATTATCCAATAAAACTTGCTTGTAATAATTAGTTTAATTTATTAAAAATGACAATACATTATTTGTCTAAACACTGAGAAATTAAAAATATATTTGATTTTTTCCATGGTCTTTTCAAATATGAGCTAAATCATTTGGATAGCAACATTCATTTTTTTAAATAATTTTCTCATTGAAAATAAAAGGTTCGTTGCAGTAAAATAATAAGGTTAATATAAATATTGCTTTTAACCCTTTTTGGTCATTAATTGATACTTAGTTGTTTCCGTAAGAAATAATAACTTCAGTAAAATTACAAATAGTTTTTCAATGGATTGATTTAGTTATATTAAATTTATAAGCTACAGCCGTATATCATTGATCGCTGCGTATCAGTAAGGTTTCAGGTATAAATCAGACTAGTCGACTGATAAAGATGGAGTCTTTACACTATTATTAATGAGAATATTTTCAACTTCTTTATATTAAAATAAACATTTATTAATTAACGCAGAAACTAGTTCAAATTTAAGACTGTGGTTGCAATTAAACAACTGTACATGATATTAAGATTTTATATTATTCAAATATTAAAACATACATTTCAGTCATTAAATTTCATTTTTAATTTTCCAGTGTACATATTGAATACTGCAGCTTTAATACTGGTCCACTTCTTATTATCAAATTTTTCTGGATATTGTTTAATTAATTAATTTATTTCGTGTTCCTTTGGGGCTCGTTTCTTTTTAATATGATCAGCGAAATATTCAGCCAATATTTGTTTCTGTTTGATGGTCCAAGTAGGTATTTCTGACTTTATGCTTATAAGGTTTGTTAATTTGTGGTGTGTTCAAACTTGACTCTACTTCATTTTCTATATTTTCCTCGTCAAATTCTATATTCCTATGAGTAATATCCGACTCTTCTTCGATGACGATCTAAATCTAGATCAATTTCATCTAAATTTCGTCCCTTATACTGATCAATTCGATCTTCTTTCATCAACAGCAAGAGCTTTGATACCTTAGCCGTTTGGTACATATTCTCTGAGAGACTGTACATATTACAGTGTGTTTTTAACGTATGGCCCATAAATTGGTAGAGCTGTTCTAGATCTTTCTCGCCAAACTGAAGTAATTGCGTGATTGTATCTAGATGCTTTCGTAATTTAGTTGCGCTTATACTCTTAGGGTTTTGCACGCCACTTTTCAATGCATGTTTGTGTAACATTTTGGTTCTATCTATAAAACCTTTTCCGTTTGTGTAAAACACATATGGATTTTCTTGTATACATTCATCTCTCACCAAAAGAAGATACTGAAAATGATTATGCATAAGTGGATATAGTAAAATTGGAACACCTCGCCTCCTTTTTCCACGAATAACAATTCTTGTATAGGAATTAAGTAAAATCTTTTGTGTTTCAGTGAGACAATTTTGGAATTCTATATTTCCTTAGTCGTTATTACCATTAATAGCATTGAATGTATCAACTTTTAATTGTGCCACCTCAGCAGGACGTCTTCTATTCAGTAAGATTATTTGAGAATATATGATATCCTTTAGAGTATTATATATATATATATATATATATATATATAAGATGTACGAATAGTGCGTGATATATGAACAATGAACAACGAATAGATTAGTGGGTATTGCACGCAAATAGAAGAAGGGGCTACTGAAAAGAGTGGTAACCGCAGACATGCATGTTTCTGGCTCATTAGCTGTCATCGGTACGGTACAACCAAGAAAAGATGTGAAACATTGGAGCAAAGGTGTTGAATGAAACAAGAGAAAATATAACAGAATTCAGCAGGATAGTCAAACACAACATTTGTGTCAGTAATATTAGAAGATCTCGAATATTCGAGACAACAGCCAATATAGACACGGAGGTGCATATAACACTCCCGTCTGAAACTTCCGACCCAGATTAATGAAATAACAACAAGATGTACGAATAGTGCGTGACATATGAACAATAAACAACGAATATATATATATATATATATATATATATATATATATATATATATATATATATATATATATATATATATATATATATCAGCACTACAGGCCTATCTGGCCCTCGGCTTCGAGATCTTTCACTCTCTCTGTCCATTTTTTCTATTCCTCGCCTCGTTCTGCCAGTCCCTTACTCCCACTGATCTCAGGTCTCTCCTAACCTCCTCCAACCATTTCTTCTTTGGTCTTCCTCTTCTCTTTTTACCACCTTCTCCCCCTTTCAGCACTCGTTTTACCCATCTATATTCTGCCACTCTACCTATATGTCCTAACCATCTTGCTCTCTGTGCTTTAATTATATGGGTTATGGGTGATTATACAAATCTGATAATTCTCTGTTTGTTCTTCTTCTGTATATTCCATTTCCTTTTATTCCACCATAAATCTTTCTGAGCATTTTACGTTCTCATATCTCTAGTTTATTCTGCTCTGTTTTGTTCATTGTCCAGGTTTCACAAGCGTAGGTAACTGACGGTCTTATTATTGTTTGGTACATTCTTATTTTTGCTTTTCGTGATATGTCTTTTGAGTTAAACATCTGTGATACCATTCCTGCTGCTTCACTGCCTTTTGTTAACCTTTTTTCTATTTCCCTTTCTTCGTCTCCTTTATTATTATTATCCTTCATTACCATGTATTTTGTTTTTTTCTCGTTGATCACTAGACCATATTCTCTTGCCTTCTCTTCTAGTAGCTTAAATACGCTTAGCAGTTCTTTCCTGGATCTTGCCATAAGTACTATGTCGTCCGCATATCCTAGACATTGATGTTTATTCCCATAAATGAAACCTCGGGTTTTAATAGCACTTTCTCTTAGTATAATTTCCTGAACTAGGTTAAAGAAGGTTGTGGATAATGGGTCTCCTTGTCTCAGACCTTTCTCTATCTTGAAATCGTTAGAAGTGTTGCCCTCCAAAATTACTTTGCTCTCGGTTTTTCGTATGGTCATTTCCACTAGTCTTCTCAATTTACCTGGTATTTTTAACTTCCTCATTACCTCATACATTTTTTTTCTTTCAATAGTATCATAGGCCTGTCTGTAATCGATGAATAGCATATGTAGATTTTGTTCGTAAGCATTCTCCTGAAGTAGTTTCATAATGAAAATTTTGTCTATTGTCGATCTATCTGCTTTAAAACCTCCTTGGTATTCTCCTACATTTTCATTGTGGTATTTGTCTAATCGATTTTTAAGTATTTTTGCCAGAACTTTGTATGTTACATCTAAAAGTGCTATTCCGCGGTAGTTATCGCATTTTTCCTTGGGACCTTATTTGTGGATTGGAATTATTAATGCCTTGTTCCAATTTTTAGGGATTTTTCCTCTCGCCATACTTGTTTCAACAACTGCCATATTCTCTCCGTTAATTGTTCGCCTCCATATTTTAAAATTTCTATTGGAATATTGTTATCTCCTGCACTCTTATTATTCTTCATATGTTTTAAGCATTCTGTCACCTCCAGTTTTTTTGGGACCGTTATGGCTAGATCTTCCTCATCACAATTTTCTTCCTCCATTTCATTATCATTTTCGCCTAGTTCTTCCTCACCATCATTTAGTAATTCCTCAAAATACTGTGCAAATCTATTTACTTTTTCTTCCCTATCCCCTATTAGATATCCCTCTTTGCTTTTCAAAAAATAAGGTGCTTTCCGGTTGTGGCCTTTCCCTTCTCTTATTTCATGATAAAAATTTCTCACTTCTTTATTTTTATAAGCTTCTTCAATTTTTATTAATTCCCTTTCAAAGTAATTTCTTTTGTTCTTTCTGCATATTTGTTTAACTTCTTTCCTTGCTTATTTATACTCTAGTCTATTTTTTGCACTGTTTTCTATTAATAGTCTTTGTCTGATTTTATTTCTTTTTTCCAACGCCTGTTTACATTGTTCATCAAACCACTTCTCTTTTTTTCTTCCCTTGGGGCTCCCTAGTATCCTATTTGTTACATCTCTCATTACAGTTTCTATCTGTGACCATTCTTCTTCTAGTTGCTCGACGCAAGGTCTTAAATTTAATTCTATA